>JARYHS010011408.1:182411463-182490995 GCA_031002005.1 Vandiemenella viatica
TCTGAACTGAAAAACAAAAACTGTGGAGTTGATATCACCTCATTTGAGGTGTAGTATGCAGCACGATGGGGAGAGAATGTGATTACATAGAATATATCCATTAATCTAAAGCAGTTTTAGAAACAGGAAAGGTGTTATCGAAAATAGGGGGGAAAAAGGATCTATATAGTTTTCTTGTTGCACCTTTTTAAGTGGTGAACTGCGAGGAATGAGTGACAAAGAGAAGTTCTGATTGTTGGACTTATAAAGTACCCTTCCTCGTCTAATAGGTAGTAATGCAGTAATTATTTACTTCAGATATTAAATCAATTCGGTGCTGAAGGTTTAAAATGACCCCTTCAAGAAATGTTTCATACCTGCTATTCACAACGAACCTGGATTGTTGAATTAATTAAAACTGCTCCCTACACATGCAATAAATGTAATGACTTTTGGGGCTGAGGTCTTATTATCCATTATTCTAGAAGACCGAGGTGATACAGGTGAGATTGAAGAAATATCGAAATTTGGTACTCTTCTGAAAATATGACATGGTACCAGAATTGATCCAAATATTCCTTTATTACAACTGTGTTACAAGCTGACCCAGTCAATATTAACATTTCCTTAAATAACATTAGGATTTGTTATACATTAATTGAAATTCAAAGATTAATGACGCTTTGTGTCACGGACTCTCACAAAGATACTATACTTCCACATTTTTTCATCTGTACTGCGAACCTCCGAAAACATAAGCACTTAATAAAATTTACTCAAACATATTTTAAGAGGCAGCAAGTCCATTGCCTCACATATCGGTCTTGCTTAAATTGTCTCCGAAATTACACATGCAATTTTACGAGATGAAAGTCTATTGAGAATGTCGAGGAATGAAAGTATAAACCTGCAATCGCAGATAGACCACAGCATGTCTTACTATATGACAAAATGTTATTTTACTAAAAGCGATATTGATGTTTAATTTTATTTTTTCAAAACATGTGACTTTGTTCACTTTATTCCATGCCTTTTACACAAATTAAGACTTTTTAAACCCAGTTTTTTTTTTTTTAAATTTAGACTAGGCTGTGTGATTCATCTAAAACAATGTTCTTTTTTCTTCTTAAAACGTTAAAAAAATTAAATCATAATTTTCTTACTGCATGTTTAAAAAGCACAATGGTCTCTTCAGCGGATTGAACTACCATAAAGCAATCATTTTAAAAGAAGTATAAAATAATTATACCATTTAAAAAATTTATATTTTTTTTTTAACGTTATAAGAAAAAAAGAACATTGTTTTAGATGCCTCAAATATCTTTGAGTAAATAAAAAAAACAAGTTTTAAAAAGTCCTAATTTGTAGAAATCGCAATGAATAAACTGAACAAAGTCACATGTTTCGAAAAAATATTAAAAAAATCAATATCTCGAAAATGTTGAGACTTTAACTAACTAAAATTTTGTAACATATTAGGAAATGATGTGATCTACAAGATTATCCTTTAATTCCTGAACACCCTGTATATACGAATACACAAATACATTGCATTGAAATATAATCAACTCTGATGCTAGCTATCACACTTCATTTACAAGTTCACAGAATAACTTTAGATCATAAAATTCCTTAGAATACGTATTTTCTTTGATTTTACGTATGAGAGATAATATATATTTGGATGTGGCTTCATTACTATCATATTCGGAGTCTGACAGACGTCGAAAAAGTTCTTCATCTGAGCGTTTCTTCTAATATACTTCTCGTATGATTTTATTAGAACTAGGTCTTCAGTCTTGAATTCTTCCTTTAGTATGTGATAGTCATACATACATGCTTTATCTAATCTCCTCTTGCAACTTCTTCCTTAAATCTCATATCATTTTCTGCTTCAGAATGTAGGTTCATTACTCTCCTCAATATTTCATTATGACTTCCTTTATATCTGAGTATATTCTTACCTTCAAACTGGATATTTAACCCTTTTTCCTTCAACATTTCTCCTTCATATTCTTGATTATTTTCCTTTCTTATCAAGTAACATATCACATTTTGTTCCTCTTCGTTCTCACTTTTTGCGGGATCATTACCGTCCCGTGATAGCCGCTTACTTGTAACCGCTGCCTTAAGCCTCTTACATACTGATGGTTGTGGTTATTAGCATGTTGCATTTCTAGCCTTGTACGTAGTTCCCTCGTTCCCATAGGGCAAGTTTCTCGTGTCATTGTATTTCTTGTTTTTTGCCATACCCAGGATTATTTGAGTACTGTTCTTTTTCTTTCTCTATGTTCCTACCGTAAACTTTCTCTACTTCATTGAAAAAATCTGTTATAAAAATTGACCTCTGAAAAGTTTTTCCTGTATCGTTCAAGGCAGTTTCCGTTCCAGTATTTCAATATTTTCAACCTTATCAAAAGGGCTTGATAGCCACTTTAGATTCTTCAGCTATTTCTCGTAATAGTCCTGCCATGTTATTTGTTGTACAGGCTGCAGTTTCTAAATTCCTGTTTCAGTTTTCTGCGTTTTTTTTTTCCAACCAGTATTACCTCAAAAACGGTAGATGGAATATTTCGTTCCTTTCATTATTCTTAATTGCTTCATATGCCCATTCGAACCCCTCGTTTCTCAGCATCATTCGGAAGTAGCCCTTTTTTTCTGTCTAGCACTTAGTGCATCCCTATTTATTTCAACAAAAGCATGGAGGTGCAATTCTCTTTGCAATATAAATTTGACATCATTCAGTTTAATTGGCCCAAAATGCACTTCTTGCCTCCTTACATGGTCGAACTGTCTATTAAACTCGGCCAATTGTTGTTCCGTCTTAGTTTTGTACACCCCTGCATCCTGTTTCAACATTCGTACCTCTTCCAGCACGGGTGGGCAGAAAACCATTACTCAGTTAATCGTTAATTAACGAACTTAACAAAATTTGCAAAAATTTAACTTTTAAGTTAACCTAAAAAAAATCATTAACGGTCTCCTTAACTTCCGTTAAATTGAACGTCCGTTAAATTTTGTCTGTTACATTGCTTGTTGCCGTCATTTCGTTTGTTTGAACTGTGCGCCACGCCACGCTCGTACGTTTGGTGACTCGAAGGGCGAACCAATTAGGTAATGTGAAGTGTGGGTATTATGCATATATAACTGTCATGTTAGGCATGGTGTTGATACAAGTAGGAACGCTATAGTTATACACATACTTGGCAGTAATTTTATTTTACGTCTGAAATACAGCTGCTCGTTTCAAATTCATTCCGCGTTTGATTTTGATATTTTTATAACTGAACTTTTTTTATTACGAGGAAAATAGTGTCACTTTTTATATTGTGTTGGCTTAGTATTTTTTTAGTGAAATAAATTCGGCTTTCGTCACATGATTACATCATGGAAACTGAAGATCTAGAATCTGTCAGTGTAAGTAGCAACGCTAGCAATGGAAACGAGACGATTGAAAATCCTTCGCCGCAGTTATGCGATTATGTTGCATTTAAATCAAGATTGGGAGAACAGTTGATTTATGAATGGAAACTGTTTTTGCCTAAATTTTTAAGTACCAAGACTCACGTTTCTAGCCTTAATAATCTTTAACAACATGTAAAGAGGATACTTGTATCCAAATATGTACAGTCTGAAGTAAAGGTAAAAGCAATACAAACTGCAAGGGTGATTTTGAAGAACTTTCATCCTCAGCGAAGACAGAAAAGACAGTCAGGAACACCATTTTGTCGTTACGATGGAGCGAGACCAATTAGTTAGTTTTCATAAAGTAGTCGTACTTGCATCACAGAACATAGCACCATTGTATAGCGTTCAGTAATACCTAGTATAATACTTAAATATCAGGAAAACTTTTCGATGGTTAACTTTTAACGGATAAGATTAACTTGCGTTAGTTATGCAAAAATATAACGCTTCAACGATTATCGAAGTTAACTCTCTAAGTAGCTGATTAAAGAAGTTAACTTTTGGTTTAACTATGACCACCAGTCATTTCTTGAAATGCCCAAAATTCATGCTTGAAACTGTTTTGATTCTAATAGCATTATATCCACGGTTGTTTAACATTTCCATTAAGCTTGCTTTCAAAATTTTCATGTTTATTCATCGACATTCTTACTGACTCTTTTCTTTCTCCTTCTTCTTTACTTGTTTAACGTTGCACCTTTTCCAGTACCATTTACTCGCGAAGAAATACTTATCCATATATCTTTTTAATTTTAAAACTCACGTCCAGTTGGATTTTACTAATTTTTCCGCTCAGCTCTTGGTCAATTTGAGTTGTCCTTCTTCCATTTCATTCACTATGCTCATCATCATTTGCATCATAGAATGGTCTTCCTTCATATACGGTATTATCATCTGTCCGATTCACTAAAAGAATTAGTTTTATGTTTGCCTTCATTTACATGTGAATCACCCTTCTTTTTCAATGCTTCCGAATTTAATAAATCATTGTTGTTATTTTTTTTTCAGAGTTCATCCGATCTTTAAGCATATTGGAACCTTTCGTGTTCATGAGTAAATAATTTCGAACCCAAGAAATTGGAAAAATAACTCTTCGTTTGCTTACATATATTACTCAAAGAAATGTAATTGTAAACAACTCTGGCTTATATGAACACCACAATAAACTGAACTTTATATACATAACCACATAAACACAGATTTAATCTAAATCACTTAAACAGAAAATTAAAAAATACACGAAAATGCTTCTTCTATTTACATGCATTGTAACCAAAACATCTTTTAACTTATTAACCCTCCCTCCCCTCCCCCCTCCCCCCCAAAATGGAGCACATTAAATGTTCGCAAAAAATTATCCTTAAACTATTAGTAATAATGTAGCCTTTGCTAATTTTTATTTATTATACTTTCAAGTGTCCTTACCAATCATGAATTAAATTGGTTCCGAAACTTCAGATGTAGTCGTAAGACTTGAAGCTTACCTACAGCGCGTTGTTGAAAAACTGGCATGGCAACGACAGACGTTGTTACGTTGCCTAGCAGCAGCCTCAATAACAGGTATCCACGCATCATTTATTTGGAAACCACAATCCCGGTCAACCAGATCAGGTGATGGTGGCAAGATGGCCACCGCGCTGGTCGCACAGCAGCGTCGCTCCAGTGTTTAATCGCATTTTCGAATGAAATATCCGTACGATACCTTTACCTGTTAGTGCAGTTCGCATTTCGGTGAATGAAGCACATATACTATTGTGAGTGGAATGGTGAGTGCAGTGGTGGGAAATTACGAAGAAACGGTGACTAAATAGTGTTCGTTTTCGTTGGTAACATAAGCATACGGCTTGTGCTCGATGAATATCTCGCTCTTCAGACTCTGCAATACAGCCGCGTCAGCATTTGCTACGTTGATTGATAAATATGAGTCCTTCTCACTTAAAAAAAGATAGATTTTCACCCATACATTTTTTTTTAAATGTGAAGGACTCATTTTTACCTAAATTGAACATCATAATTTTTGATCAGCATAGCAAATGCTGTCTAAAATAGTTTTTTAGAATTGATGTTATGAATTTAGTTCGAATGTCTACTATATTCTAATTCTGAACCACTGAGCGCCGCGCTGCTGAAAGTTGTCTGAATGCCGAGGTAAGGAATTAATGGAAGTAGTAAAGTGTCAACTGCCCAGTGAAAGAAGACATTTGATCTTCCTGTATGATCTTCCAAAGGCTATAGAAGCAGGCGAAATCGCGGAAAATATCTATGAACAATTCATTGAAGAAAAAAATGGGCAAAAAATAATTGATAAGGGGATTCACTCCTAAATTTCAGACGAATATGAAAGATAAAGCTTCCGTTTACCAAGTAGTCGTGGTCAGTCCATCAGTGAGAAGACTTCTTCTAGAACAACGTCGAGCTCTGCGCATTTCGGTAAAAGAATTACACTCTTGCTACAAAGTGCATAAAATGCCAAGATCTATGACAACTGAGTAAGCATTGTTGGGGGCTGCAGCACCTTGGAAACCTACGTGAAACTGGTACTAACCTGTTGAAATTCGGTTTAATTGTTTCGTCAACATGTCCTCTTAACGTTTTGCGATCTTGCTTTGCGGAAAACGTGCCAGGAATTTAATTAAAAATGGCAAAATATGACAGCGACGCACAGCCATTAGATGCCGCCATCGTTGAAATATCAATGACAGCTTTTTAAAATGTTGGTTTATTCCTTTTTTGTAATGGTTTCTTACCGTTTCAGTTTTTCTCCGTTGTAAAAAGTCGCACAAAATTTACAAATAAACAATATTTATCCGAGTTGTAATACGGTCATGCCCACCATCTTTTACCACAACGAGCAATCAGAGATAATCGATTGCTTTCGTTGTAAACTAATACATCATTTCAGTGATGGATGCCACATAACGAAAATTTCGTAATTTTTTTTCTCTTCGTCCAGGCCATATTTCAACATAACAAATATAAACGGTTCAGGTTGATGTTATCCCTGTACCGATAATTTTTATGATATTTTACAATGCTGATAGCATTTCGCAGTTGCTCAGCCTCTCATATTTCGCCATTTTTAATTAAATTTCTAACGACTTTTCCGCAAATTAAGAGCGCAAAACGTGAAGAGGACATGTTGCCGATGCAATTAAAGCAATTTCCAACAAGTTAGTACAAATTTCGCGTTGGTTCTGAAAGTGGTGCATCTCCCCCATTGTCCAAAAGAAAAGAAAAATTACCTGTGCACATTGCGGCAAAGACCATCGTTAAAAGAACCAATGTCCCAATTTATCGCAAGAGAATTTACGCATTCCTTGTCAAAAACGAGGAAAATCTTCTAAAAAGAGAGGAAAAGATGCCCAACTTAACAGCTTATAAAGAAAACCGACCATGGCCTGTAAATGCCCTGTGCTAGGAGTGTTAACAATCATAGAAGAACAATTAACCGATATCATCAATGAACTAATTTTGGCAACGGTTTGTAAGACAGGTAAAAGTGTCAAGAAAAGCAAGGGTAATCCACCGTCTAGATGAAGAAAAAATGCAATATAAATAATGAGAAAAATTGGCGCAGGGAACAGAGAAAGTTTTCGTTAGTATGGACACACAGACCTACGAATCAGTTACGCAAATAAGAGAAGTTTCTTCAACTACTGCTGAATCGCTTCGGATACCGCAAGTGAACCAGTGTGGTCTTGGTTATACTCAGAATGGTGAGTACCCATCTAACATCAAATATTGAAAACATTACAGATGAAAAACATAAAGTGAATACTAGGGAACTCAAATCTGTACCGGTATATCCTGACCGAATTTTGAAACCAACTTGCGACACACAGGACTTGAGGATGTTCAAACGCTAACCCTGGCAGTAGTGGGGGAAGGTTGGTTCTGCTGCAGTTTTTCAACAAACCAGGAGCCAGGATGGCGATGATGGAAGGGTGGGGGAGGAGGGTGTTTATAATGAGTTGCCCGCCACCATCACTCATTGTGACTCTTAGTCGAGTGGGCGCCGCCGTTCCGTAAGCATCGCTTGTCTCGGGTTTCTTCGAAATCATCGTGCTCTCCACTACCAAGCATAGTTGTCGTCAGACAGACTAATTAGGAGTGCAATGAGCTGGACTTAGGGCTGGTTAGATAGGGTATTTGCAAGCCAGGGCATTGCTCTCGTATGGAAACTAGTAGCTGAGAAAACCTTGACAGTTCTTCCTCAAATTAAGTTCCTATTTTTGCACAAAACACCAGAAATATGTATTGTATTGAATCCATCAAACTGTCTTCAATTTATAACTGAAGTGAAGTAAATTTTGTATCATTTTTTAAATTAATCTATATCAGAATACTTGGTAGATACTGATGAACTACATAAAAGATTTAGTATAACTGAAATAATTGTGACTTGTTTTGATACTCAAACATGCAGCTAAAACAGTTAATAAACAATACCCAGTCAATCACTTGTTACTGAACATATATCAGTGTACCCTCAAATTTTCATTATATTAATTTCATCACTGCAACATTTTCCAAAACAAACTGTGGCTAAAGATTACAAATAAAGGGATTAATTAAGAAAAATGACACCATACAACAAACGATCAACTAGAGAACAGAAAAATTTGTGTCTTGATATAAAATTGTTTATAAAAGGCAGGACTGAATTGAGCAGCAGCAGGTTTTACCTCCCTCCTCCTTTCATATTTCATTAGCTACACAATCAGCACACTGAACGGAACAGAGTGGTTAACGCTCTGGCCTAGCATTCCGGAGGACGCTGGTTCGAATCCCAGTCCGGACATCCAGATTAGGGTTTTCCATGGTTTCCCCAAATCACTCCATGTAAGCGCCGGGCTGCTTCCTTAAAAAGGCCATGGCCGAATTCCTTATAGTTCCCTGTCCCCATTCCCATCTCGCCTCTATTGACCTCGAAGTAGACGAGGCGTAAAGCCATAAGTAAAAAAAAAGTGCATGGAACATGCAAAACGTTTGGCGTGCCCGGGTCGTGACTAAGGAACTATGACGCCTTCCTCAGCCCCCAGTATGGCACACATTTATAATTTGACAAACATTGTTTATTACTGTCTAAGGTTTCAATATACGAAGGGAGAAACTTTTAGCCATCCCGTTTTATGTGACGACGGCGAAAAGATTTTTCGGTCGCTTCATTGTAACTTTGCAGGATTCAGCAATTTTCTCGGAGTAGCACTGGCAGTAAAGCCAGAAAAAAATGCTTTCTACAAACATTGCCGCTGTGCGGCTATAAAGGATGGCAGCTGTTGCAGAAAGTGCAAAGCAGATTGTCGGCCACTGGGCTGACACATGGGCCTCGCCGTAACGCGCCAGCCCGACGGCCCATCAATCATTCAATTGCACAACGGGAGGACCCGCGAAGCGCCGCTCCGAGTCCGAAATTGGTCTCGAATTACGTTCGCCGCGAATCCCCCAGCACGCGCACAAACTGGCTTTGCACAACGGCGCGCGCGAGTTATTGTCAGGAGATAACCGTCTGCTAATGGCCCACGCGTGGCGGCGCTGTTTGTCGGTATCCAGCCGAGGCCGCGCCGGGCCATCCAGCACGGCTATTTGTCGACTCGGCGGGACTCGACTCGCTTAAATATCGACCGGAGCGTCTACTGAGAGTGGCCCCTGGGAGTGCGGCAGCCCGCGGAGCGACATCTCGCTGCGATGACGTGAAACATACGAGCAAATATACGGTCACTCTGTTGAAGGTGAGGTAAGAAACCGATATTGACTTCTGAAATACTGCATTTAAATTAATATATATATATATATATATATTGCTGTCAGTCTTTCGACGGGTTTGATGTAATCCTCCATCCCTTCCTATCTTGAGCTAACCTCTTCATTTCTATATATCTCTTACAACCCGCGTCCTCAATTACCTGCTTCATATAGTCTAATCTATGTCTTCCTGAACAGTTCTTACCATCGATTGTTCCCTCCACTAACAAATTAACCAATCCAGCATGTTTCAAAATATGACCTACCAGCCTGTCTCTTCTTTCTGTAAACTTCTTCCACAGACTTCTTTCCTCACCCACTATTTCCAAAACTTGTTCATTTCGTACTTTATCTGTCCACTTCATTTTCAGCATTCTTTTGTAGCACCACATGTCAAATACTTCAATTTCCTTTCTTTCTAGTATTCCTAAAGTCCATGTTTCGCTACCATAAAGTGCTGTACTCCACACATAGAGTTTTAAAAAGTTCATTCTAAGTCTTAGATCAATGTTTGAAAATAAAAGATTTCTCTTTTTCATGAAGGTTCTTTTTGCTAGTGCTATTCTGCTTTTAACGTCATTCCTGCTTCGGCCATCGGTTGTAATTTTGCTTCTCAAGTAACAGAATTCGCTTACTTCTCCTATTGCATCCGATCTTATTTTGATATTTAATCTACTAGAGGCAAGCATTAATTTTGTCTAGTTAAAAACAGGAAACGGATTCAAACGACTGATACGAAATTCCTCTCGGTAATCTCCAGCAGATCAGACGGAGAAAAAAAATCAGTACTGAAATTGTTCCAGTGCAGCTAGGTACACAAAAATGGTTTCTACTTTTTTTTTACTTATTGTTTTATGCCTCGTCTACGGCTAAGGTCATTAGAGGCGCGATGGTATTGGGAACAAGGAATGGGAAGGAATTCTGCCATGGCCTTTTTGAAGGAAGTATCCCGGCCTGGAGTGATTGGGGGAAACCCAAATCTGGATGCCCGGACGCGGATTCGGACCCGCGTCCTCCAGAATGCGAGGCCAGAGCGTTAACCATTCACCCACCACGCTCGGTAAGAGGTTTCTAGAAGTGATACGAGGGTCAAGGTTGAAATGGTTTGTTCATGGAGTGCACGAATATCCAAAATCCTACCAATGGCATGTTTTAAAAACAATCAGTAAGTGGTAAAAGACCAAGAACCAAGCAAGGCTATGTAGCTTTTCGTTTATATTATTTGTTACAGTTAAAATGAGATACAGAACACAAAACATCTTGTGAATATTTATTTCCGCAATTTAATTATCCCCGTATGTAATTTATGATAGTCTGACAAGAAAACACAGTACAAAATATCTTCTAGAATCAATTGGGAAAAAGGGTACCTGTTACGTGGGGAGGGGGGGTGGAGTGGGATAGAGACAAATGCCACGTTGGGCTACGTGAGAGGGGGGGGGGGATTCACAGGAGGTCAAAATGGAGCTACGTGCTTTATGCACGCTCCCTTATATTATTTATTACAGCAAGGAAAGTCACTGGGTTTGTTTCCTGGTAAATGGGGGTGAGTAATTTTTTATTCGGATAGGAGGACGGTGAGTATTTTTTTTTTTTTTTTTTTTCGAGAAAGTGGCATTAAGCCAAAAAAGGTTGAGAACATACATGTACACAGAAATTATTATAAATGCCGAAGTAGCTATCTCTCTGCCTGTCTGTTACGTTTTGACGGCTAAGCAGCTATACCTGTATTAATGAAATTTGACATGACTGGAAACAGGATACAGGGTACATTTTTGTGGATAAATAAAATGTTGTGTCATTAAATTTTGAAAACTAACTGAATGTTGCCAAACAGACGGATAACATGTGTAAGTCTGTAATGTTATATAGGTCGCTCAGTGTGTTTCTCTGGCAGTATGTCAGTGTATGATCTGTTCATAAATTCGTTTACAGGCAAAACATGATGTATGGTACCAGACTATTATTTAGTTTCTGTAATCAGTATATTTTCTTTTCTTTTTTGACATGCCTCGCAGGCGTCAAACACACCTAAGGCAGAGCATGATTAGCTAAAGTGATGCTAATGCTGAAGAAAGAAGACAAGGCCAAGCTAGAAAACAAGATGAACTCAGTTAACTCATCCCCACCGTAGTTTTTTGCTGTCTTTAAACGTATTTCAAACTGATTTTCTTCATGAGCATGTTTGATGGTAGAATGGTATGTTGATGGCTTCTCCGTTATATTATTGTGACACCTTTAACGTAAATTTCATCTTTCTACATTCAATTCTAGCAATAAAATTCTAAGTTGACGCGTATGATGTCGCGGGTTACACCTAATACTAATCACAATTTATCTAGTTATACCGTATATTCTAGGAGACCTTATGGTCGCTCAGTTACAAGGGACACCTTTGACCTCGAACTCTCGGAACCGCACGAAAACATGTTTAGAACAACAAGCGATCATAAACAAAACAGTGGTGTGTGTCATTTCCATGCAAAACTTCACACTAGGGTGCTAGCGCCATTAAAGTGTCATGAAAAGAGCCTATTGCTGTGTGATTCCTGGTCAGGTAATACAGATCGTACCTTGCTACATGCAAATTTTCCAATCATAGATGTTATGCTGAAAACAACAAAATCCTTCCACCCCTTGATGTTTACTTCTTTCGGCAATAGAAGCTCCATATCAGAAGGATTGCTGATTTTGTAAAACTACAATGTGCCAAACCACAAGTGAAGATACACGATCGTTATTTCATCATGAAACTTCACTCTGTAATTTACAATAAACTTGCTGCACCTACGTATAAGCCAGTGTTGCAAATATGCATTGGCAAAAGCCATGTTATGACGTTCACATACCAACATCACCATTTGAAAAAGTAATCAGAGTGACTTTTGAAATGGGACTTGCGTGAATGCTAAAGTGATTGGAACGTGATAACGTGGCTTTAGTGAGGTGTACACATTGTTCTCTGCCACTTTGTTTTAACCACTTCAACGGAATCCCGTATCTGCACTTTCAGGACTAATATTTAAGCACTATCAGGTGTGTGGCATTGCTGAATATGCATGTTTTGCGCTACATTAAATACTTTAAGCAGAGAGTTTTTGGCATTGTTGATTGAAAATGTAATAATACACTGACGTCATTGAATTATGTATAATTTCCTTCATATGGTATTGATATCTTGTTACTTTGTTTCTCTCTATTAAAATGTTACCTGAGGTGGGATGCAATGTTTTGCTTAGAAATGACACACATCACTTTTTTTGTTTATGATCGCTTGTTATTCTAAGTATTTTCCTCTTGCGGTTCCGAGCGTCAAAGGTATCTCTTATTAGACACATTTAATTCCGGACATAGGTCAAACTTGAACTCGCATTTACACCCGCAGCTCGTGCAACTGTTAGGGGTCCGCGGAAATTTATCCATCCGGACCTAACCGTCTCTACTCTCAACCGTTGGGAATTATTCACTCTCAGAGTAGGGCCCGTCACAGTAGTACCAATTCTTAAAATGAATAAGAAACCGACAGACAGCACCTTTAAAACCTTAGAAAGCAAAATCAGAAATAGGCTCCAGTGTTCTGTCGAACACAACGTTCTGCTAGCGGAATCACAGTTCGGATTCCGGGGAGTTTTGAAATCATAGCGCATCCAGATACCTACATTCATCTAACTAAATGCAATAAACAAAATCTGATAACACTATTCAATGATCTGATTAGAGAATATGAGAATAGAATGTTAGCGTCGCTCACTTAGAAATGAAGGTACATGGTGCTACCAGACGTAATATAGTTAACTTGATAGCGCTGTTCGAAAACGGGAAATTGCTCATTCTCGGTGTATATCAACTACGTGGACCTACAAGTAAAGGCCTTCTACAGGTCTCCATACTGTTTCCATTACTTCTTAACACTTTTTAAAAATTTACCTAACACCGTATGTAATGTTCCTCCTAAGTACGCTTAAGATACATAAAAGTGTTCCGACATTACAGGCTTCCAAAGACTCTTCGAGTTCATGGGTCAATAATGTGGTGACGTGGATTGCGCGCAGTGTCCTTGATATTTAACCGGAGACATCTACTGTCAGTATATATATATATACACAACAAGACATAGGCTATCAATAATGACAAATATAACTCACGGGCTTTATTCATTCTCAGTAAATAAAAGTGCTACAGACTGATTCCAATTTCAAAAGGCCAAACCAAACATGTATTATAAAAAAGCCAATTTTCATTAATGTCATTCGTGCAATAACTGGGAAATTATGAAGTGGTAATTTAAAACCTACATCAATACTGATAGCTACTAGTTTGGACACGGTAACATGTTTTGTTGCGCAGCATGCAACAAATTATAACAGAAATAGACAGATGTCAGTTCAGAAGACCTACTTCGTGCACTGGGGCATGACATCTACTCCGGCAACCGCGCTTCTTCTAGAATGTCTGGAACCACCTAAACATCAGCCAAAGCATGTTTTGGAACAACTAGAATTAAACTATAATCCGCTCATGTTAAGAAAATCAACATCGGTGAATCAGTGTGCGGAACAGCGCTAGTGCGTGAAGAAAATAACAGGTCCACTGAATCAAATAAAAACAGCAGTACAATGTACAGAGCACACTGTATTTATTTGACCAGAAGAAGCTACATTTTTTACCGCCGAAATAGAATTAATTGAGAAAAACTTTAGTGTATGGTCTCAATCTGAAGCCGAACAGGCTGATAATTGTAACAGATTCCCTACACGACTCTGAAAACTTTCTACGGACAACAACTGGCATATGATATTCTCCGTGCGGTTTCAAATCTCAGTTTCGAATGGTACTTAGGGTCACAATTATTTTGACAAATGTCGCGCTGGAGTGAAGGGCAATGAAAAAGTTGACCGGCTGGCTAAGGAGTTGTGTTAAATTGGGATTAAAGTACGTAAATTGTACGGGTATTGTGCCAATATTAAAAAACAGAGTCACAAAAAAGTAGAACAAGTAATGGGAGACAAATGGTCATCATAAAAGCAAATTTTCTTGAGAGCCACATCCTCCATTCCAGCGATTTTATTGCCACAGCAACGATTTACTCAATAGAAGGACTCAAATTTAACCACAGCCGATTCAAAATTCACTTAGGATGGCTGTTCAGCGGACACGTATTCGCGTGAAAATGCTTGCGTGAGTACGCCTGTATTCGCGCGAACAGATCGCTCCAATCCAAACACAGGGGATGTAATGTGACTCCGTCCATAGTAAGCGCATGAGTTGAGCGAACATACGCTACGATGATGAGATCCGAAATTGGTTGGATTTGTTCGCGCGAAGACGCGCATCACGCGATGGATATTGAAAATGTAAAGGCGCCGACAGACGTTTTTTGAGTTCAAACAATGACGGAAACGATACTAATCTAACAAAAACAATTAAAACTTACACAAAATTACTTGAAATTATTAGGAAAAGTTTTTAAATGAAAATAGAAAACAAATACAAGCACATAGCAGCAGATTTACAAAACCAAACACTTCTAAAAAATTCAAAACATTATGGCCTACATAACATTTTTAATCACGGTCCTCTAATATTCCATGCACTCTTGTTTTTAATACAATCACAACAGTGATTGAGTTCGTTTAAACCATTTTAATCCATCAAAACAACATGTCCATGGAATAATTGTAATAGTTACAATCAATTTCTTCGCTTCACTCTCAAACACAGATTCAATTTATTGTACAGATTTTAATTAGTGGCGACTAATCTTTAATATGTGACAGTGCGTATAGTATTATATATTAAGCTTTATGTTTGCTGTCGTATCGATAAATTTAGAAAAGTACTTAACATATTGCATAATATTACGAACAAAATACCGTCAATTTATGAAGATTATTTACGGCGTAGTTCATTTCACCCAGTTTATATAAGGCCACTAATTTACTCGACTTTACCTTGAAACTTTTTCAGCCGCCCTATCGAATTACTTTCTTTGTGTCCTATTTTCAAGTAATTATTTTTCTCTTAACAGAAAACTGTTTATAGTGTACAAGTATATTTTCAAGATAAAGTTAAATAGTTAATGTGGTATAAGATTGAAATGAATTAAAAAAGTAGACTGTGTCGTCAACAGAGATTTAAAAAATAGTTTTAAAAAAGCATTTAAATACAAAATGCAAATACTTTCTTGTTATTCTATTTCAAATACAAAATATAAAATGGTTTGAAATGTTTGTATTTAAATACAAAGTAGTTATTTTTAAAATACTTTTATTAAAATAAAAATTTTGTTCACTTATTATCTATGCTATTTATTTTACTAAATTAATTGACTTTAAAACTACTTCTTGTTCATACAAGTCATCCATCATGATTAGTCTACATTTTTATTATGAAGTTCTACTTGAGCACAACTAGAATAACTAGTATTTTTTTGAAAACTTTTTTTTTTACTCTTGGATTTTTATTTAAACAACCTAAACTAGTATTATTATCTCTTAAATACTGCAGTGGTTTTAGGTCTATGGCAGAGTTTGCACTGACCGTGGCTACAGAAGAATCTGAGCATAATAAGATAGTCTTTTACTTTTTTTCAAAGTTGGATTATATATATTTTGAAGCGTAGCACTTACATATATGATATCTTTCAGATATGTTATAATCTATGCAATAATCCATCATACCCAGATAGCATGGATGAAGAACAAATATCTGTCGTGGTGCGTGCACAATCAATCGCTTTTAAAGCTAGTTTTGTGTTTTCTTTATATTCCATAAATTCTTCAGAAATTTTATTATTGCGATTGTGACGGCGCATAATTATTAGTGGGTTCGATATTTACTGAATAACATCTGAATTTATAGCCCTAAATGAATCATTTTCTACAGTCCATACTGGTGGCAGAGTGTCAATTATAAAATTCACAACCACCTTTTCACAATTAATTGACTTCGGTAACACAATTCCTAGTTTGTATTTTGAGGTTTTGAAGTTCATCATCATCTTTTCTCCAAAAATAAATACATAATATGTCTTTTCTTAAGCTGTGTTCACACTTGGATTTGGGATTTATTTGTCAAGTCGCGCCACTTCACCTCTTGTCTTACTACTAAGACAACTGCATTGAAAACAAACAAAAATATTTCTGAGTAGGTACTTGAGGCACCTGCAGGACCGGCATTAGAGGAGTTGTGTGTGTGTCTGTGAAAAAGAGGGGGAAGGGGGGGTAAGCGGGGAAATTGTACGCCTGGGACCCCACTGGTTACGTCACTGCTAAGAACGCTTACCCAGTGCCCGAGAATCCTAGCACAGGTCCTGGGCACTTAACATTTGGTACTGTTACTCAAAACAAGAATAGCAAATAAATTGAATTCTTATTATGTGGTTCAAAAAGTTTGTAGTAGCAGTAAAGTTTCCTTTAAGAATTTTGGACATAACTTACAAATAGACATTTTTCATATCTTTAAACAGTGCTTCAATATAAATGGAATGTTTTTGATGTCGTCCCAGAAACAGTGAAAACTATTAATAAACATTTTACAAATTGTAATCTGACGATTCCGCAAGAATTAATCTAACATCGAACAACAGAGGTGATTATAGTGGAAATTTAATTTTAGGTTAGGAACAAGATGTGTTTTGTATGATGTGCAGTAGTAAATAAAAACATATTTTTGATGTTTTACTTACATTTTAATAACTTGTATCCATCAAGCAAAACACAACTGGCATTAAAAAAAATAACAACATGCAAGTCGACGGCGGCCTCTTTAGATGTATCACTGCTGTCAAATTCATTGTAATTTGTGCAACATTCCAAGTTGTCATTTGACTTTTGTTGGTAATGCTCCCAATAGTATGAATGAGTTAGTAAATCAATATTCATGATATAATATTAAATTAGTACAAAATCCGAAGGTTGTCTGGATCCTCGTAAAAAGGCATATTAAGCCATTGTTTCAGAGGTAGTACGGCGGAGTCCAAACCATATGACCAAACACAACTCTTCAATATTCCAAGCATCACAGGGATTTGAATTTGGGACCAGACCATGAGCTTTTGAAAATAAGAACCTTAACCATTGAGCTACCATACCACACTTATTCATGATATATGCAATACCGTCAGTAGGCAATAAAGAACCAAGAAAAGTATTTTCAATTTTTCAAATACAAAATATACCTGAAAAAGTATTTCAAATAAAATACAAAATGCTTTTGGTATCAAAGTAATTTAAATACAAAATGCAAAATAGGTATTTTCATTTTGTATTTGTATTTCAAATACATGTATTTCAAATAATGCACATCTCTAGTCGTCAATCAAATGATGTGAGAATGGGAATTTTGCCGATCTAGGACCAAAACAAAGAAATTTACTTTTTTTTTTTTTTTGTTATACTCACTGACATCAAGAAGAAATGGAATAGGTTGCGGGGTATAACGGAGAACTGGTGACAGAGTCGCGCGAATCTGCATTCAGTGGACGGGGTGTCTCGCGCCAACTCAGTTCGCGCGAATACAGGCGTATTCGCATGAACATTTTTCTCGAGAATGCGCGTACACTGGACGGCCAACTTTATACAATATTAACATTGCCAGGTCTTCTTTCAGTGAGAGAGGGAAGGAATATGTTAGACGCAGATCACGTATTCTACTCCTGTCAACAGCATTGGGACTCATCCCTGAAACTTGCCACCGACTTGCTAAGACGCGGCGCGGAGCTTAGCATTAGGCTCCATAAAATTAAAATCGAAGTAATACTCTGTATGTTCCTGGTTAAAAATGATATTGATCTATAAAAATTGAAGACAAAATTTAATTTCCGACCAGTCAATCGAGATATATTTGTCATGTTTTTGGTGTAAAGGTGTTGATGGGACTGTGCCTTGGAGCTATACTGTGAAATTGTATTTAACTCAATTTCTTTTCATTTCATTTCAGTTTTATACTTTGTGTATTTCTATGACACAATCCGGCTGCAAAGCCAGGAAGATTATATTGTATAATAACAATAACATTTTAATGAATAACCCATTTGGAGACCACCGGTGTGTTTACGTTTCTTCTGTTTTAGTTGCATAACTTTTTTGGTTTACAGTTCAGTGCTCATCCAAGGAACACATCTAAGCTGTAGAGAATCGTGTGATGAGGAATGTTCCTTGTAGTGCTATCATGTTAAAACCTGCTCGTATGCCCAGTTTCCGCATTCAGTATATGTGTGAGGGCAGCGCATCTAGGGTGACAGAATCTCCACTCTGGCCGCCCTCACGGACCATCGACTAGGGGATTATAATTATCTTAGGCTAATTGCGATGCTCCCTCGAGTAAAATATTACACCGCAAACTCATTATGACAGCGACGTGGAGTGATGGGAAATTAAGATAGTAACCCTTGAGCTGCTAACTAGGTCTCTCTACCATCTCTTAGCGTTCAAAACCACAAAACCATTGGGAAGCACCTTCTCTGAGCATTATCATCTCTGGACTTATAGTCGATTTGTTATTATTATATTAGAGGCAGGATGGGACTGGGACAAGGAACGAGAAGGAATTCGGCCATGACCTTTAGACGGAAGCCTCTCGGCATTCGCCTGAAGTGATTTGGGGAAACCATGGAAAACACAAATCTTGATGCCCGGACTGGGATTTGAACCGCCGTCTTCCCGAATGCGAGGCCAGACAATTTATAAATTTTTATGGAAGCTGGCTTTAGTAATCATAATGACATAGGACGATATATTTACTCATAACAGTTTTTTTTAATATAAAATCAGTTAATGTAGGTACTCTACGTCCCTTTAATAAGGCATATTACGATTTCATTCCCGTCAGCAGTTAATGTTGTATTCCTACTAACCGCATAAGTCTAATTAAATTTCGGAGTAAGTGTTAAAAAACTTTCATATTAGACCCTTCAAGATTGAACAATCTGAGTTTAGTCCACGGTTAGGGAGTTTTTAGTTATTCTTCATTATAACCTGGAAGTCAGTTGAGATGTTCCTCATATTCCACATAAAAATTACACATTTCTCTAATGATAACACAATTTTATGACGATCGATCAGAATTTATTATTGTAGAATCATTTTATTCGGTGCGAGAGTTATTTAATGCACTGATGACATTACCAAAAATGCTTATTGGGAATGTTAAATTTAAATTTGTCTTCACGAAAGTTTTACTGCTGCAGAGTGGTCACTCTTAATTAATATATTTGTTTCCACTGCTGGCTGCGTCGTTTTGGCGAAGGCGCTACCACACCAGTTCACTCGATATGTACGGCTGGTGAGCATTTGTTGAGTTTGTGTTTCTACAAGCTTTGTCAGTTTGTTTTCTGATGATTCTTCGTAATTTTAGTATTTTCGAATTTTAAACGTACATTCCGATTATGAAGACAAAACATTTTGTCATCTTTATCAACAATAATACTGCTTTTAATTGTATTAGCCTAAATCAAACTAAAACATTGTTCTTTCTGTTTACTTATTTCTGATGCAATCCATGCAGTCAGAAAAAATTGCAAAAGAAATTCATTTGTAGACAGCAATAAGCTGCAGATTTCCTAAAAAATGATACTACCATTGATTATTTTAATGTAGAAGACTAAACATCATCAAAAATTTGAAATGGAGTTGTAATTTTAAACACAGAGCGGTACTTAATAATCCATATTTATTCTAACGCATTAGCCATTCAGTGTATCAGTGACTTAAAACGGACCAGTAGATCACTGCTCTGATCTATCTATTTCCATTCAAACTGCAGTAATAATATTCATAATAAAACAGTATGTACTCGTATTTCTAAATTTTTTTAGGGGTCAAAAAATATTCTAATTTACTCTCCGTTATTACTAAAGATATGTTCATTAGGTAAGTATCGTGAAAAAGCGTTGGTTCTTTTCGTTTACTTCTGTACTTAAAGCACATAACAACTCGAAACTGCACTGCTTCCGGAGCCAGGACTCTCTTCAGTACGGTTCGTAAAGCTTCTCAATAAACAATATTTGAAGTGATAATACTAACATTTTCATCCGTTATATAAGAGAGTAACACATCTGCACAACCTACAAAAAGGGAAAAACAACCATTAGGCATCCTTAATTGATTCGCAAAATCAATATAGTCAATCTATATCATCTGAATATACCGAAAATGCGTATAAAATGTTATTATTGCCACAAATTGGCCATTAAGTGAACTATTTTCGTATACGAATGACAGCGAGAGATGTTTAAGTACTTATGAGATGGTATAAACTAACCACTGTGGGCACCCATCAGTCTTTATGCAAACTATCATTGCGATAGATTTCAATGACAGAAATAAAGTGCTTTCAGAGACATGTACAACACGTATCCTGCATGGTAACTCATGTGTAGCTGTCAATAAGAACATTTCTTTAGTTCATACGTAACGGTAAACACACGGAAATTCTAAACTTTAAGGTTTTGATCTCTGAGTCATTCCGAACTCCGATAATTATGGGTATAAAAAGTGTTCTACGTTTTAACCAAAGACATTAGCTACCACTATTGTAAGTCCCGGTGAAATTTCTATGTCTAATTTTTGCATGGTGAGTACACAGAAATTTCTACAGTAACAATTTTTTCTTCCGTTGTAATACTAATGTATCAAGAATTTACTATTTTTAAATAGGTTTCACGAATAGAAACGATTTACTTATAATTTATTATGTGTAGCGAAGCTGTTGTTCTATCCAAAGGGAGAATGTCTTTTTTTAAAAAGTAATACCAATAATAACGCAAAAAAATTAGTAATGACCATTGTCCGATAGACTGTTTGATGGAGAAGAAAAGAGACTGAATTCTTGCAAGGAAGAATCACGAAGGAGAATTTTACATCACTGCAACTTGTCCTCAGAGGATTCTGCTAAAACACATATAATTGGAAATCCACTGTTCCATGAAACCATATATTATTCGGAAATAGCCCATTTAAGTTTTTCCTGAAATTGGCAGAAGGACAATGGATGTAAATTTCAAGGAGAAGCTATTAAATTTGTTGACTACGTTAAAATTTAGGATTTCTTCGTGACCAATTTGTTATGTGAACTATCCATAGATACAATCAAGCGATTGCTTTGTGGGTACTTCTGCATAACTAAAGGTCACAGCACCAACGTTTAGGCACTTAAACCTTCAAGAAAGTTACCAGCAACCAGGAACATTGTTCACTCTTTATATATTTGTTAATGATAGTTAATCCCTTTTCATTGCTTCGTTTCAAAAGACCTATTATAGGTTGATATCTATTTTTTGTTATGCTTCGAAACATAATTGCCTTTTAACTTCCATGGATTTTTACAGTTTGAAGTTCCTGCTATGTACTTTTTCACTGATTTGATGCATTGGAATTAGAAAATAATAACTAAATAGAAGTTAATTGTTTCATATGTTCATTAGAATTCTGTGTATTTAATAAAGGTATATATTTGAAAAAGTTTTCCAATATTCGATAAAACAATGTGCTTAAAACAGCGTAGCAAAAGTGTTAAAATTTACAAGTAGTATGGAAATATATGAAATTCGTTTTAAGGGCATCTGATGCTACGCTTAAGTCAACGCCGAAACGGGACTGGTAATCATCTGCATTAATGAAAATATGTAACCCAAGTAACGAATACGTTAGCAGAAATTATTGTATTTATTGATGAAAATAACGGTTTTGTCTCAATATCTGGAAGCACTGTACTACAAGCGCGTTAGGAAGAGATGGGGAATTAATCGAAGAACTGATGATAGCAAAATAAATAAATAAAAACGATGGAAGTGAGTACTATGACGATTAAAAAATGGTAATGATATCTGAAAACATGAAGGGAGATCTCTTTTTTTATTTTTTCTTATGTATTTATGTCTCGTTAACGGCGAGGGAAAGGATTTCAGCCACAGCATTTGAAGGAACCATCCCTGAATTCATCTGTAGTGATTTCGAGAAACGATGTAAAATCGAAATCTGGACCAAATACTACGATCGAGCATATCGCTCACCCACTATGCTCTGGGGGAGACAACTTTTCGTAAAATAACAATTATCAAAACTGAAATGTTGTAATAAAGAGATAAATCTAGATTACACATTTATCTGAATACCGAGAAATAGGTTTTATTTCTGAACTGCACTTATCCTTAGAGACAGTGTAGTTATATTCAAAATAAAAAATGTAAATCACTGTAATACCTTTTCAAAATAATATGACCGATCAGTGTGTCATCTGAAGCCCTCACTAGATGTATAACCAGGTAAGCAGCCCTTCCGTGACTTCGGTGCTAGGGTAGAGGCGTGGTAGGTATGGGGAGCGTTTTCGGATTTGACAGCGTGGCCGATTTAGAAGAAAAATTGTCATCCCGTGCGTAGCCAGTTTGTTTCAGAAGTTACAGAGACCACAGATAAATATAAATGGCCCAAGTATAAATCTACGCTTTGAAATACGGGACAAAGTGATAATAATGGGTTTTAGACGACATCGCCTTCGCTGATAAGGAAGAAACTAGACGTAGCAAAAAATAAATCGAACCAGTGGTGCAAGCTATGATTATGATGGAATGCAGCCTGGATTAAAATTGTACGCAGAAAATTCGCTCAAGTCTCACATGTAGCAGAAATTAAATAAATAAATAAATAAACCTTTATAATTTCGTGAAATGGAGTTTGACATGTGCAAGGGGAATATGAAAATTTTACTTTGACGTGTATTTTATTCTAGTCTCTGCCAAATGTACAATTTTCGATTACTATAGGTAGAGTTATATATTTTGCCTGTACACTGTTGCAATAATTTGAAAATAAAACAATATTTGTACATACAATTCTGACCTCATGCCTGATCGAGTTCTTTTCATTATTATTATTATTGCCTGTCATTTCTATAAGAGTCTAAAATTATAAATCCAGATATATACGATACAAAAAGAAAAAAATTCAACGTCAATATTTATAGAATCTGAATAGCAAAATCGAAAGTCTACTGTCACGAAGAAGAAAATATACTCTAATTATTTTTTGTAAATATATGTTTTTATATAACTGACACAGAATAGTAGCATAAAAAAATCTTGAATATTGTTTTAGAAATGTTTTGGCTTATTGTAGTGGTACTATTTGATGCTGTGACCATCTCTGGATTAAATTTAGAATTTTAGATGCGTATCTTATGAAGATAAGAGCAAATTATCTTTCCCTGGTTTCGGTACTCGGTCATTTAGAATTTTAACGTGAAACACAGATTTTAGCCATATTTTAAGCTTTAAAGCAGTGCAAACCACATCAACATCTGTTTTTTTTTATCTGCTTAACGTCTCTCTCTAACAGCGAGGTTTTTAGAGACGGGAAAGGTTGGGGAATTCGGCCATGGCCTTTTGAAGGAAGCATCCCGGCATTTGGCTGGAGTGATTTGGGAAACTATGTAAAACCCAAATCTGTATGCCCGGACGGAGATTCGAACCGCCGTCCTCCCGAATGCGATCAACATCTGTTGGATAGATTATGAATGACCCCATGACATATAATTCCGAAGGAAACGGACCTCTTCAGATTTATGTGTATAGAGATTGACATGAATTTCGCAGTAGCCGTCAAGGCATTAAAAATAAAGAAACATTCCACTCACTGAGGTGTAGGTAACTCGCTAGTTGACCTTAGCTGAGAATCGTTGGCGACTCACTACAAAAGAACTAAACTAATTTTAGATGGAACACTCCAAGGTGTTTTATTTATTTAATGAAAATATGGTAACTTCATGCTCATATATTATAATAAACTCACATTTCGGTAAACATAAATTGTACGAAAATGTATCATGAAAATGAAACACAGCTCACTTGGATTTTAATAATTTTGTTAATATTATTCACAGTTCAGTTCTTGAAGATTCATTCCAGTAGCATTAAAGATGACTATCAGTATTCTGTGATGCAGGTTGTCTTTAATACATAATATCCAAGTAGCTGTGGATGCCATGTTGTGACCTACCAACTCTATTCCCCGGTACTTGTGCCGTCGGGCTATCATTTTTTTCACCAAAGTAAAGGAGTTTCTGGCCGAGAAATGATTTTCCAACGATCAGCAAATGAAAGAGACAATGGAAAATTGGCTTTTGGAGGTGAAGTGGAGCGTGTACGAGGAGGATATACAAAAACTGGTGCCCAGGCTGAAGAAATACATCAAACTAGATGGAAATTATGTGGAGAAATAAAGATATGTTTTGTAACACACCCTGTAAATTTGGTTGAAATATATTCATTCTTCGATTTTTCTGGATATCCCTCGGAGATAAAAATGTTAATATCCTCTGAATCAGCTGCACTGAAATAAAAGGTGATTTTGTTTTCTTATGGTTGATTCGTCGTAGGCATACAGAGAATCGTAAACCGAGCCCATTATATGCAGGTGTCCTGTAAGTGCAGCTTCCCTGAATCGCATCCCTGTTGTCTTAATATTCTTGAGCAGGTATGTAAACACTCGCCCTGTAAGGTAGCGTCAGTGTATTGGCTTCCCTATAGAGCTTCTAACACCGTCTGGTTTTTTTTTGCTTGGCTGTTAGCCTTGGGCTAATTACGCCATAAACATAGGGTTGTTATTGTTAGGGTTTATGTTTATTTGACTTATATACAAATTTTGGTATTATCTACATATTTGCATATGGTATTGACAACTTTGGTGCAGGGAGTTGCTAAGTTGATCATTAGAGATATTATATCAGTAATTTTTAGCTGTTTTTCAATCAGCTCCTTTCTCATGTCTCTGTAAGTTTTGCATCTAAGTAAGACGTGATATATATCTTCCAGTTCACCACATCTATCACAATTTGGTGACTCTACAATGTTCATGATATGCTTCTTATCCTTTAAAAGGGAGTGCCCTGTACGTAACCTGTTGAATAATGTAATCTTCCTTCTGCTCAGTTCTTTGGTCTCGTACCACGGCGTTCTTTCGATTCTGTTGCAAATGGCCCGATGCCACAATCCCTTGGAATCCTTGTTGATTTGCCATTTCATTTCCCATTCTTTCAGTGTTATGGTCCGCGCAGTGTGTCTAAGGTCAGTGAACGGTATTGCGACGTCCTCCTTTTGTGCTGCAACTAATTGTTCTTTGGCTGCCTTATCGGCTCTTTCATTTCCCTGTATACCCACGTGGCTTGGTACCCATTGTAATTGTAGGTCTATCCCTTTATCTATTGCATAGGTGGCCAACCTTTTCAGCAGCCGGGCCAAATTTTAGAACTACAACTCTCTACCGGGCCGCATGCATAAATTTCTTGGAAAAATATTAATATTTTCATGAAAGAATAAAACACTTAAAATGAAATTAGATATTCAATGAAATATTAAATATACACTTATCTTAATGCGACTTTTGACATTGACAGAAGTAAGGGCATCAATGTTGATATCGAGAGAAGTTGTGGCTACACGCATAAAGTTCTCCAAATCAACATCGGTGATTAGTGTTCTGTTTTGAGACTTGATACTGTTCATCCGACTGAAAAGCTGTTCATACACATAAGTGTTTCTAAATAGGGAAATAATCCGCAAAGCATGTTTATAAAATGAAGAATATTTCTCCTTGTCCAAATATTTTCTGTAAAATTCTTCCAAACCAACCTGGTGGAATTTCTCCTTGAGTTGTGCGTCACACTGCAATTCACAATATTCCATTTGAAAATTTCCTGGTAATGAATTTATATCAACGGAGAATGGCGTCGAAAATGCAGATAAAAGAATATGATGTTTTTTGAAATCTTGAAATCGGTTTTCAAACTCAAGTTTTAAGTTTGATATCAATGAACTGTACTTAATCGCCAACGCCTGTGTGACGTCTGCTACCAATGATTGCGTGGAAAAATGAGTGAAATTTTTATTTTTCTACTGTTGTTCCCAAAGCCCAGGTTTCATTTGAAACGCGGCAACAATATCAAACATATCATTAACGAATTGGTCTTTGCCTTGCAGATGAATGTTTAAGTTATTTAAATGGTTAATTACCACGACTAGAAACGCGAAGTCACAAACCCAAGCCACGTCTTCAAACTCTGGGATACTTTTCAACTTGCTTGCATAGAATGAGTGTATCTCTTCCTTCAAATCAAACACTCTTTTTAACATTTTTGCACGGGACAACCATCTTACTTCAGTATAAAATGTAAGGTCATTATAGTCAGAATCCAAATGTTTGAGGAATTCTTGGAACTGACGGTGGTTCAACCCCTTCGATCTAATGAAGTTCACTATATTGATAACCACGCTCATGACATGATCCATTTTTAAAGACATGGCACATAAATTCTCTTGATGAATAATGCAATGAAAACTTAATAATGAGGTATTATCGAGTTTGCAGGCTTCATTTTCAATCAGTTTTACTAAACCTTCATGTTTTCCAACCATTGCAGGAGCTCCATCCGTCGTCACGCCAGATAAGTTGTGAAGTTTTAACGAAAAACGATTTAACGTTGCTGTAACAAATCGCGTGCAGTTGTAGTGTTCTTACTTAAGTGGATATAGAGCCGCTAATTCTTCTGTTTTGTTTAAATTGATATCAACACCTCTTAAGACAATCGCTACTTGCGCAGTATCTTTCAGATCTGTGCTTTCATCCAATGCTAGAGAATAATATACGAAATCAGGCACTCTGCTTTTCAAATTATCTTCAATATGTTTCCCAATGTCTTCCACACGCCTGGTAATAGTTTGAAGAGAGAGGCTTATTTTTGAAAATTCCTTTTTTTCTGGACACATAATTTCAACGCTGCTCTCCAAACATTTCTTCACCATTTCACCATCTGAATATGACTTCGATTTCTTGGCTAATATTGAAGCTACTGCATAGCTCGCTTTTACGTAGCATGTTGACTCTGCAGCAGTGCTAGTGAATATCTGTTGCTGTGCAGAAAGTATTCTTTTTAAGTCATTTACCTGGTCTAATCGAAATTGTCCTTGGTACTCATCAAACTTATTTGCATGTTTACTTTCATAATGCCGTTTCATGTTGTAGACTTTCAATACAGAAACAGATTCTTTGCATATTAAGCATATGGGCTTAGCTTTATATTCTACAAAAAAAATAGTTAATTGTCCACTTATCCTGAAAACTTCTCAGTTCATCAGCAGCTTTTCGCTACTTTGATCCAACATCTATGCTAGTTGAAGCTACTATTTAATTGAACTAGAAAGAGAAATGAATAAAAGTCACGTGCTTGTATTTTGCAGAAACTACTACAATCGCAACGCTTAAAAATAATAATACCGGGAATATATTCGGTAAAGATGCAACAACACAAATATCACGTATTATTAACAACAGTAATACTTACATACACACGACGTATATAAAACAGAACGACAAAACGCCACAAATACTTCAGTACAACAGACACATGGAATTTAGACAATGCATTTCGAATCAAATACAACAATCAAAGCAAAGCGTGTACTTCCATCTATGGGTGGAAACATTAACTGCTAGGAGATCAATAACCGACACAAGCGCTCTAAGAATCAGTAAGGCGAACCACTAACGCGCTGAAGGTTACAGGAACATTAGCCGTGATAATGCTCGGTTATACACCCGTACTTTCCATCCCCGCAAGATCAATCGAGCGATGATCTTGGTTGAGTATCTGCTTAAATTGGTGTAGATATCGCCATTGAAAGTCAAAGCTTACATTATAATGAATTTATGATCCAGCTCCGCGGGCCACAAAATGACCTACCGCGGGCCACAAGCGGCCCGCGGGCCGCGGGTTGGCCATCCCTGATCTATTGTCTTCGTTATTTCTCTAGCCACTTGATAGGCTATGTAGTTTTTTTCCCTTGCCTTTAGGGATTGCTAAGATTGCCTGCAAGGCGCTTCTCGAGTCTGAACATATTACTGCTTTCTTTTTCTCTGTACTTTTGAACATATTGTATTCCTTTGAGGATGGCGAAAAGTTCTGCAGAAAAGGTCGAGAATTGGTTCGGCAATCGAAACGCTTCTACGACGTCGCTTCTAGGTTCCACATATGCAGCTGCACATGCCTCTTCCCCCGCCTTGGATCCGTCCGTGAAGATTTGACACCAGTCTTTCCACTTTGTATTGATTGTTTCAATCGTCCTTTGTTTCGCTTCTTCCTGATTCCAGAATGTTCTTTCGAGCTGCTCTGATGTGATGTACAGGTACACATGTGAAGCTAAATCCACTTTTTGCCAAGGTTGCTTTTCCGAGTAAAGGTCGTTGTTTCCTGCCGTATGGATATTCCACTTACTAGTTAGCTGTCTGTATGTTACTAGTCTTGGCATTCTGTGAGTGTCTGGAGGTTTGCTTCGAATCTCATGGGCTAATATCTGTACTTTCCTCAACAGTGGGTGTTCTTTTTTGGAGCTTACCCTTAACCAGAAGTTCAACCCTATTTTCTTTCTGCGTATATGTAGCGGCGGGGTTATTGTCTCTGCTTCCATTGCCGCTATTGGAGTGGTCTTAATGAAGCCTCCTATTATCCTCAGTACCGCTGCCTGCAGTGAATCAAGTTTCGCCTGTAGGGTTTTGCAAGCATTATCGTACAGAAAGCTTCCATAGTCCAGTCTGCTTCTAACTACGCTGTAGTACACATTGCGCAATGGGCGAGGATCCGCTCCCCAGTTCATTGAAGCAACTACTTTCATTGTATTGATCCGCGTTAGAGATGACGCTCTCAGATCCATTATGTGTTTTCTCCACGTAAGCTTTGAGTCTAGCCATATTCCAAGAAATTTGATTTCCTTCACCAACTCCATCCCAATACCGTTTAGAGTTATTTTAAGCTCATTTTCTTGATAATGTCTATGGGTAAATATACATATTTTACTTTTTTGTATTGTCATGTCTAATCCTTTCTCTCTCAGCTTTTCAAGGATTGCTGTAACTGCGGCTTGTAGTATTACTCTTGCCTTTTCTTTGTCGGGATGGGAGACATATATCACAAAATCATCCGCATACTGAAGGAAGGTCACCATTCCTGGTAGCTCGGTGAACAGCTTAGCCGAGTATATATTGAAGAGGGTCGGACTCATTGGGTCGCCCTGTGGAATTCCCTGGTAGACGTGTCGTTCAAATCTCTTTCCTTCTGCTGTGTGTATTATATTCACTCTGTGACCCAGGTAATTGCTACACCAAGATATGAGTTTATTATGTAGCTTCATCTCTTCCATGGCTTCCTGTAATATATTGATCTGTATGTTATTGTATGCGTCTTTTATGTCCAGGAACGCAGCTAGGAG
Source organism: Vandiemenella viatica (assembly GCA_031002005.1). Lineage (NCBI taxonomy): Eukaryota > Metazoa > Arthropoda > Insecta > Orthoptera > Morabidae > Vandiemenella > Vandiemenella viatica. Next base: position 182,440,910 of record JARYHS010011408.1, read on the forward strand.
ATAATTGTTTCTGACAAAATTTAATTGGATGTCCGTAACTAGTGTGCTAATGACATCCATTGTGCTGCACCCCTTCCGAAATCCCATGGTGCGGTGATCGAGGTTACGATGGTGTTCTATATGCCATTCCATCCTGTTCTTTATCATTGTGCTCATTAATTTAGCCATGCACGGGATTAGTGATATAGGCCGATATGCCGATGCATCATTCTTGTCCCTATTGGGTTTCGGCACTGGGACAATTACTACATTTCTCCATTGTTCCGGCACGTAAGATCTGTTTATCATTTCGTTGAATAGGTTCAGAATTTTATGTTTAGCATTTTGTGGCATGTTGCCTATCATTGAATACGTGATACTATCCATTCCTGGAGCTGTATCCCTCTTTTTAATGGCACTTTCAAGCTCAGACATGCTGAAGAATTCGTTATTTGAGATGTCGTAGTTTTCTTTAGGGTGCTGCTGATCATTCCATACCGTATTCCCGGGAACAAATGCAGGTGCCGTTAATTCTAAAAATTGTTCCGCCAGCTTGTCGTCTGTGTAGATGATGTTTTGGGAAGATCTCTTGCCGTTGAACCATCGTAGCTTCTTCCACATTTCTTGCGTCGAAGTGCCATATTTGATGCTGGAGCAGAAGGTTTTCCATCCTTCTCTTTTGGTTTTTCTGATAGTGTTTCTGGCCTCTGCTGTTGTTTGTCTAAGTATCCTAAAATTATGGAATGTCGAGTCTTTTCTATACATTTTGGTTGCAAGGCGTCGTCTCGCTACTGCTCTAGCGCATTCACTGGTCCACCAGGGTTTTCTATTAATCTTGCTTTCCTCGTTTACTTTATATTCCGGGATGCATTCTTCTGCCGTTTTAGTTATTATCTCTTCCAATTCATTGTATCGTTGTTGAAGGTTGCCTGTGTTTGAGCTTAAGTGCTCTATTCTTGTACTGATTCTTTCTTGGTATAAGTTCCAGTTAGCTCTACTGCAGATCCAGCGCCTCTTTGATGTGCTTAACTTCGTTTTCGCCACGGAATCGAACATGATTTTCAGTATCAGATGATCGCTACCTAATGAGTCCTGTAGCATCTCCCATTTAGTCCTGGTGCTCAGGCATGCCGCAATTAGTGAGATGTCGGGTGACGAGTTCCTTTGGAATGGCGTCCCTAGTCGCGTTCCGTGCTTGTTGTTCAGCACGGTAAGTGATGACGAGGTTATCGCCGACGCCAGTTCTTCACCTTGTTGATCCCGCTGTCTTTCCTGCCACATCGGGTGGTGCGCATTAAAATCCCCTCCCACGAAGCTTTTGGGTGGTATCTGATCAAATAGAGCTTCCCAGTCCTCTTCCTTCATGTTAACTTGAGGAGGTTTGTAAACAACAGTAACATTTTCTATCGGATCTTTGTGTTTCAGGTCGACGGATAGCACTTCTAAATTAGCAGACGGCTCTACTATGTCTCTGATGTTGCTCTTCACATCATTTCTGACAAGTATGGCTACTCCTCCAAATCCGTCACCCCTATCTTTCCTATGGATGTTGTAGTTTTTATGCTTTATGTTAATATTATCATATAGCCAAGTTTCGGTGATCAATAGGGCGTGGGGAGCATGTTCCTCAATAACTCTCTGTAATTCATTCCATTTGGGTACCAGGCTTCTGACATTCCATTGTAGAATTGTAAGTTTAGCCCTTTTATCCATTATTATCTGCAGCATCGCCTATCTCCATTGTGTTTTCACTGTCTCCCATTTGCTTTATTTCTTGCATGACCATCTTAGTGGATTCTTCCTGAATTTTTTCTATCACTTCCTTGGGGATGTTTCCATTTAATTGTTGCATAATGACTTTGGTCACAATTTTCACAATGATGCTAATACTTTCGACATTCGTTTCCTTGTTTCTCTTCTTACCGCAGGTAATCTTCTTTCATGTATCTCCTTATATTGGTTGGTCTTTTCTCCCATTGCAGCTGCACTAAAGGTTTTGGACTGTATGGGGGGAAATTCTTTTGGGTTGTGTTCATATCCTGCCCTGGCTGGTGTTTTACTGCCAAGTGCCTGTGTCTGCTTTCGCTCCTCTTCTCGTTTCCTTATTGGACATGCTCTGTCGTTTGCTTTGTGGTCTCCACCACAATTCGCGCACTTAACTTCTTCCTTGTTACAGCAGGTTGCATTGTGCTCCTCTCCGCATTTAGTGCACCTTTCTTTCCCTCTACAGTTGGAGGAGATGTGACCAAATCTTTGGCAATTAAAGCACTGCGTCACTGGATACACGTATGGAGTAACCTTGAATCTGAGATAGTAGATTTTTACTTCTTCCGGAAGAAAACTGGCTTTCAAACGTGAGTAGAACCGTTTGTAATGGTTTTCTTTCTATTTTTCCGTCCAAATGTATACTTTTCATGAATCTTCTTACGCCTACTATGGGAGCGGAAGCTTTAACATTTCTTATCAGCTCTTCCTCATTCAAGTCTGTAGGGACGTACTTGATTACACCTTTGCACTCTACCCTGCTTGCAGGGATATAAGCCTTTAGTCTTAGTGACTGTAAGAAGACATCATTTCCAACGAAGTTGTTTGCCGCCTCAGCTTTAGTAAATTCCAGCATCATCCGATTTTTCCCCTGTTGGTTGATCCGCTGAAGACCATTAATCTTGTTATAGAGTATTTTGCCTAGTTGTATAGGGTGAGGCAGTTGGCTGTTCATCTCTGGTTCGATTGATACTAGATATGGTCCCTGTGAGTGCCGGTTATACAGTCTGAAACGTTTCAGTGGTGCTGTGTTATTTTCCTTTTGTCCTTCTTGACTTGATCGTGTTGGGTTCAGTTGGTCATTTGTTGATCTGCTCGCAGTCTCTGTGACGTGATATGTCAGCTGCTGCGAAGGTGTTGTCTGCTTTATAGTTTGATCCTTGTTCAACTTAGGCACTATTTCTGTTGTATCGAAATCTTCTTTGTTGCTTATAGGTATACTTCTTTTCCCGGTAGCTCTTCTTTTCTTTCTAAGATTGTATTTAACTTCTTCTTCACTGTCCTCATTGTGTTCTTCTATTTTCTTTTTTGTTGTCTCTGACATGTCTTGTTCTGCTTGATAAATGAATGGTTCATTCCTCTCCTCTGCAGCTTTGGCAGTAGCACCGCCACTCGCTTCCGCCATCCTGCCTCCTTCACGATCTTTAAAGTTTCGGATAGATTGATGTGTATCCGAGGTACACTCGCTTCCTTCGAGTTAATTTAGCAGATACTTTATATTCTAATGCTATGTCCACTACGTCTGGTTTTCACTAGTATACACACTCGGCGCAAATGCCGCACACTGTTGTAGTCCCGCTTCACTAACAACCACACACGTAAACAGGAAAGGCTCACTCTCGGCTGTACACTAGTTCCGCATGCGCTCGTAGCTGAAGCTAAACTGCCAACACAGTCTGGTCGTCACAGCTGCACAAACTGACTCATTCCGCTATCACCAGATGTCACTGGCGGTAATGATATGATACTGGAGCGAAGTCATATCTTAACATCAACCAGACGCGTCGGAAAGCCTTCCGGCTTCGGAGGGTGAGAGGGGGGAGGGCGGGGAATTGTGCGTCACGCAACGGGCAATCAGACTGGAACACGACGATTAATTGCACGCCGTGCTGTCGCCACTGCCATCGTTCACCAGAGCTGCTGTCAGCTGCGATGATCCACGGCCGTCATTTCGCTCCTCGGCGAAATGGATGTTCAAAAGATTTATGTTTCCCATGCACTCAAGTGTAGACAAACATTTACTTCCTTGGATTCCCTGAAGACCAAGTCATTTTGCTTCGCTCAGTTTGCTCATATGTTTGTCTGTTTGTACACGTAAGTCTGTCTGCCTGCTCATTTAACTGTCAGCTTTAATTATTGTCTATTTGTCTATCAGTTTAAAGGTACATCATCTCTGCCCTCGTTGTCAATCAGTCAGCGATGGTGGTTCTATAAACGTTTCAGTATTGGGACATTCTGACATGGCTAGAAGAGATTTAAATAATTTGTAATCTCCTGACACCCTTTCGTTTTAACTGAAAGTCTATTTGTCTGTCTATATGTGAATTTGTCTGCCGTCAGTTTATACTGCGTCTGTTTATACGCCCAAACGTTTTATTCTGCTACTGGTGAGATCTAATTATAAATAGCAGTTATTCTTTGTGTAGCAGTTATAAAACATCCAAAAACAGACTGAAATGAAAAGTTAAAACCAAGACATAAAATCAAAGTTAACCTGAAATTTTCAGTTCAGTGGATTCAAGTAGGAGGAATTGACTAGAAACAGGTGAACCTTGTTGAGAATTACTAAAGCACTACCAATATATTTGTAAAAAATCAGTAGTAGTACAAAAATCCATTAGTTTTCCGCGTTAAGTTGATCGATGTTTAAATTAAGTGACGTGTCGTTAGCTACAAGAGGTCTGGTCTTACTACAGTTTGAAAAGTGAAAGAAGTAGAAATGTTTCTTGTTATCATATGTACAGTCGGGGACAGAATTCGAGAGACCCCTCGCCTTTCGATTATGCTTCGTTCTAGACACGAATACCGCATGGGACAGCATAACTGGTAGGTGGTACACTAAATTCATGATAAAATAGACCTCTCATACCCAGCACTTTACCCAAGACTAAAAAAATGAGCCCGCGCAGCAAGAAACTCGCAGACGCTCAGAGGGAAAGTTCGGAGTTCTGCAGTAAAAATAATCACGAATATCACCATTTTAGTCATAATAATTATTTAAATAACCAAATTGATTAATTATAGAGAGATGGTAACACTTTTTTCGTAATTTTGATAACCGTTGCGTATTTTTTTTTCCTCGAATAAACAGTTAACAATTCGCTAGCAAACGCAATTATATGGCGAATACAGAAAAGAATCGCTAAATTACGCACGGAAAACCAATAAGAGAGTTTGAATGGACTTAGTTACACTTTCTAACGCTGCAGCGTTATAGAACTGTGCGTGTGACAAATACACACAAAGGTTAAGGGTAAGTAGAAAGAGCATTCACGAAAGAACTCTAATGGTAAACTAAGTCACGAAATATAAATAAACTATTTCCAGAAAATTAAATGGTGCGGAATATTAACACCTTAATTTTGTTTTCATCATACCATATTTAGAAGGTAAGCTAAACTTGAACGCAGTAGCAACAGTTTTAGTAGTAATAATAATCATTAAGAACAGTAAATAAATAAAAAAATTCCGTCTGCAATGTGAATTAGCGGTTCCACATTTTAAATCTGGAAGATGGAAGTAGTAAAACTATCATCTCTCTCTTTGTTTCTAACTAACACTGATACTTCTATAAAATTTTCTGTCAAGCTTTATTTCCTGCCGTCCAAGCCCGATGGGTTATAGGTAACACTGTTGCCTGGCATTCGGGAGGCCGCGAATTCAAACCCCGTCGGGGATCCAGTTTCAGTATTCCATGATTTTCGTAAATCTCTCCAGCTGAACTCCAGAAAAGTTCCTTCAAAAAGCGGTGGCTGAAATTCTTACCCAATCCTAGTTTCCAATACTATCAGGATTCATATCACATTGCCGCCGAAGATATGACGAAGACAAAAAAAAAATAAAAAAAATTAACGTGGTGGGTATGTGGTATCCGGCTTTCGGGAGGTCGTGGGTTCGAATACCCATCTAGCCATCCAGGTAAACGTTTTAGATGGTTTCCCCAAATCACTCCAGGCGAATGCCGGGATTGTTCCTTCAAAAGGCCATGGACGAATTCCTCCCCATTACTTGTCCCCAGTCCTTTCCTGCCTCTAATGACCTCGATTAGATGTAAAGCTAGAAGCAAAACATAATTGCTCAAATAAAAATAATTACATCTCTGTGGTGTGTTTTAGACCTTTTCCTTGTTGGATTTATCTTATTCAACGGCCGAACATGGTAGCGAAGGGACTAGAGTGCTATTTCCACATGTGGAGAGTCTCTAGTTCGGTGTTGTTTTAGGGCTGGTCGACGTGGAAATCATTATAGAGAGAAAAGGACTTGGGGCATGTTTCGGGAAGGAATTCAGCCTTGGCCATACCAGAGAATCATCCCAAGCACTCACGGAGTGATTTCGATTAATCATGCAATACCGAAATACGGATGGATACACGAAGATTTCAACCCCTGTCCTTCCGGATGGGATGGCTTGGGCGTTACAGGGACTCTCGGTCACTGGTGCGATTCCGGCCAGAGGCATGGGTGTTAAAGTAGGTATTGTGGTATGTCTTGTATCGTCTTTCAATTGTATGAGCAAAAAGCATTTGGAAATACATCAGTACACAGGATAAACACACAAAACGGTTTAGCTGGATGAATGGCTATCGGGAGGAATGCCATTAAAAATTTAAAGACATTTTTATTGAACCAAAAGGCAATTTGGCCTCCTTCAAAAATATCTCGCTGGTCCACCTCATCTCACAAAAAAATATTCCTTGTTTGGTGCCAACTAGTAACATGGCTGAGTTCTAAACACGTATTAGGATAAAAAATTTGGAAAGTAGGCGTACTATAGTGAAGCTCTTTAGTGCACACGGGAGGGGTATTTAATTTCAGTTGAGTGTATAGGATTTAATCTCTTTAACATTATGCGTGGTTATTTCGTAAGAAGAAGATCTTCCTGCTGGCTCAGTTCAGACGCAAGGAGGAAGTAACCGATCTGACAAACGTTTCGAGGAAGTGTTTATTTACCAGTGGCTCTGAGGAAGTGAAGAACACTTGTTCAGTAGAATTAGCTCTAATAAAATTTGTGAATATGACCATCCGTACACGAAATATGCCCATTTTCGAATTACGAGCACCTACAAATACAGTGACAGTCATTTGCCGAAAGTAACAGAAACAACTTCATATAACATATTAAAGTTACTTCATCATAATTAGAAGACCGATGAAAATGTTGAAAAATAACATTGAACTAATATGTATAGGTCATTAAAAATTTCTGAAAATTACTTCTCGAGGATTTTAACTTCAGCATACCCTCATTGCGTCTTGTAATGTTCTACTTGCACTATTTGATTACAAAATTAATTAATCAATATTCCGTGATAATGGAGCTATTTAAAAGAAGAAGAAGAAGAAAAAAACTGGAAGTGCACGTGTGCACGTTATTGAAAATTGACATGCCTCCATCTGCTGATGTAAATATTTTATGACCTTCCGTGCCTTTGACCATTTAACCTGCTGACTATTGTGTCAGCCTTTGTTGAGGTAATGTGGAACTCTATTGTGAAGTCAACACAAGACGAACACTACACTCATTCAAAAGCAACCATATGCGCAGAAGAACTCGAATCAGTGACCTTTATTATTATTAATAAATTTCTCTCGGGCTTCCAGCCGTGTTAAGATGTTACATTTGTGGGACGTTTCGAAGGCGTCCAACTCTGCCTTCATTCTCAACCAAATATCAATCATTAAGGCAGAGTTGGACGCCTTCGAAACGTCCCAAAAATGTAACATCTTAACACGGCTGGAAGCCCGAGAGAAATTTATTAATATACAACGCCGTGAAAGATTACGATCTTACTTTATTATTATTACTCCGCGATTCACTAAAAGTGTGTGGTGGAGGGTGTATTGCTCCTATCCGAAAGGGTAATGGTTTGGAAGGGATATACGGGATATGGCAGGAGGCCTTTACAATGCGATGACAGTGTTCTAGCCCCTACACTGCTAGCGCCAGCTTAAGTATCTTGGTCGGGACTCTTGCGAAGGAATTTGTGAATGTGTCTGCGGTCGTGGTTTGCCAACACGGAAGACAATTCCGTAGGCCCACAGAACAAGGAAATTATCAGACATTTCAGGCATGAGATTTTCCTCATCCTCGTTCAACTAACTTGCTTATATTGCTACCTGAGGCTCACACAGTTAACAGACGAAAGAATTATACAGGTTTAGAACCGTATATCCTCGAGGAACCAGGGCTTTCTGAACTTTTTTAAAATTTGTTTCCAGCTTGACATCTCGACTTTGAGGTCATGGGAGACGGGAATATGGACTTTTTGGTGAACTATACCGACGTTCGCTTACAGTGATTTGGAAAAACTGTAGAAAATCCAAATCTGGATGGCCAGAAGCGGATTTGAACCCGCATCCTCTCGAATGCCAGGCCAGAACATTATCGCTCGTCCACTACGCTCAGATTTTTTAATTGACCGTAACATATAGATATATAGGAACAATAATTATAGACTGACTCGGCCATGAATCTTTTTTAATATATCTATTTTTGCAGCCTAGTAGTAGACGAAAAAAATATTAGATCAACTAAAGATGCCAGATCTTAATCACATCGTTTCTCACGAACCCGGAAACAACCATAATACACCCTCCTTTATAACCACATATGTAACGTTTCAATTAGTTTTTCGAAGATAACATCATTTTACTTTTACATATCCAGCGTATTCCAGTTTGAAAAGCAATCATCCTTTTCCTTCAGAATGCAGGCATAAGAATTTTAAAAAAAGCTCCACTGCATATGGAATTAGCCAACGTCATTAACTGTAAGACTGACAGCAGTCTTTTTCCAAGACCATTCTTGCTTGTAGAAAATGCCATGGTGGCTCCCAAAGTGAGAAGTATTATTGCGCCGGTTCAAATTCCTGTCGGCTATCAAATTTCGTTTTTTCCATGTTTTCTCAAAACCTTTGCAGATTAATGCCAGGATGATTCCTCTGGAAGGCATTGATCAACTTGTTTCATGTTCTTTGTTCACAGTTCTCTCCTATATTTATTTACCTCGACAGTAACGAGGCGTTTAGCCCTAATTATTAAAAATGTTTAATGTATATAAAAGAAGAACTGATGTGCAGTTTTCAGACGTGAAATTTTAATTCCAAAATACTGTAAAATAGAAATTTCAATATACACAAGTTATATATATATATATATTATATTTCTGTATGGACAGTTATTTGACGCATATATTATCACAGCAATATCTGAAAACTTATTTCGGATATTTTTAAAAATATTATATTTTCTTAGGCGGGATTAGGGGTAGTAAATGATTCTTTGTTTAATTTTTCTGCAGCGCGTCACAGCGCCTAGTATTTAAAAGTTATTCACACATCGAAACGAGATAATTCTTTACAGTTATCATTTTGTAAACGAATCTAATCCAGCAGTATTCTTGTCAAACTTTTACAATTACAAAATTTGTCTGTGCTCTAATGAAGGAAAGTGTAGTTTCATCTCGATGGCAGATGATTCCGAAGTCACAATACAAGGAAATATGCATCGTTTCCTGCCAGAAGACTTCCTCATCTAATGTGCGAGTTAATAGGTCAATGTCCTATGTGAATGTTACGGTGTGATACTATTCTTCCGCTATTCTCAAATTCTGTGGTTACTCCGGTACTGAGGAAACAATAATTTTTTTTTTCTTTTACTATCCTAAACTTGATGAAGCATAAATATTTAAATACTTAATTTTTTTGGAAAAATTAGTTTCTTGCAACAATTTTATGGTATTAACTAATCACTGTTTAGGTGTAGCCATTGATGTTTTAATTCATATGCCAATCTGATTATCTGCGTATTGCTATTTAGTTATGCGATGTGTCCTTTCACTTATGTCTTTTATAGTAAATGTTCTTGAAAGATTTTACCAGCAAACATTTTTATCTAGAGAAAAATGTTCTTTCAGATGCTCTTCAGCTATTAGTCACGTTGGCTTCCTATTGCCCTCTGCATTCCGATGGTGTTTAACGTTCTGAACCATCGGCGTTCACAAAACTTCTCCAACTCCTTCAGTCAAAAGGGTACCGTGGAGCAGTATCTGTTTTTCCGTTCTCTCGTTAAGATACTTCTGGTAACTATTAACTGATGCCATAGCTTCAGAACAGTTAACTAGGACAACTTATGAAAAAAAGAAGTATTACACGAAGCAATAACTTATATTTTCCTAACAAGCGGTCCGTTGAGTTTTACGAACCCAAAGCGACGTACGAATCACTATGAACGATGTCATATTGCCGTCACTCCACAAGGACTTAGTAGCTCTTTGAGAATTAACGCCGGACTAATCTGATGATTAGGAATCATGCACTACCACCGTAATTCCTTGTAAAGTGAAAACTAATGTTCATATTCTCTTATCAGCAATGCAATTTTGTGTTTGTGTATGTGTGTGATAAACATTAACTTTTATCACGACGCCAGGCGACAAATATTCAAGATGTATGAATAGTTCAATCTTACGGACAAAATATGATTAGATGAACATAATTTTGAATTTTGCCTAGTTTTTTTTTCAAAAATATGTCTTTTCACAGTTTTCTAGATAATTCGTACATGGGGGTTGCCGGTTTAGTAAAACACTAACGTTGCACTGATACATTTGTAAATTAACTGTTACATTATTTTTCAGATTCGTACCTTACAAAACTTACATTCAGAAAATGTATCACCATGTTTACCATATATATTCTACATCATTTTGCAATAATTCAATAATGCGTTTAACTGTATTAAAGCTACTCATGTTTTCTGCAGACCTTAATAACATGGAAGCGAAAAAGTAGCTTTGAATGCGGAAAACCGATTTTTTTCTTTTTCTAAGCTAGCCTATGAATTTGTGCTATGTTACCATGGTCGAACTGTAGTTTCACTAGTTATTTAATTGATAGCTATTTTGTAATTTCTGTGGATTTAAAAAAAAAATACTTTCCATGAAACGCCATCTGCAATTAGATTTCCTATCAATTACGAATGGAAAATTTTCTTTTAGGGATGTTCACCTTTCAATGAAATTGATGAAATCTCTATGTATGAATGTATAACCGAGCGTGTAGGTGAGTGGAGGACACGGCTTCGAATCCCTCTCCCGATTTAGATTCCCACCAGTTTCATTAAACTACTTCAAACGAGTACCGAGATGATTCCTTCAAAAGGTAGTGATCAAATTCATTCCCGTTCCTTGCCCCTCCCTAAGTTTTTACACCCTTTAATGATCTTGAAGTTGACTAGGCATACAGCCATAGCAAAAAAACCTCTGTGTATGACATTTGTATATGACATCTTGTTTCTCTAGAAAAAATTATCAGTTATTCTACATTTTAGAGTAGACACCTAGCAGAGACGAGTTACTGAGTGTTAACGAGATGTCTTGTAACTTTATTATCATATCGCAGTTTCAAAATATATATATATATATATATATATATATATATATAAAATACAAGGCATAAACACCGCTGTTAACTCCGCGACAGCTTTTCAGTTCGTGTTGAGTGTGGTATCGGATGCGGCACGTGAGCTTGCTCGTGGCGGAAGGAACGCCGACCTACGGTTTAATTCAAAAGATGAGCCTTGCGTCGGTGCTCATCAAACGTGCGAGGTTGATGAAGAGAGCCCTTCCTTAATTATTACGGTTTCACTTCATTTCTTCAATCAAATGTTTTATAAAACTGAAGTTACATTTATTTGCATACCACTTAAATTAGCTTCTCTGATAGTAAAAAAATATCAATCCAGTGATGTATAAAATTCTGTTAGTGAATTGAAGTAGTATTCTCTTACGAATTAGTATCTCACCAGACGTTACTTATTCATTTAAGAGACAGGTATACACTAATGTTTATGACGTGACCCAGCAGGCCCTTCGAACGCCACTGCTAATGGAGAGTCCAACCTTACTGTGCATTTAATGAGGTTTGGATGGGATGGTACTTAATTTTATTTCTAAAACAGTAAACATAATCCATTATTATAATTAATACTTCTCTCCCTCATCAACGATATATGTTTACGTTGGTATTATACACGTCAAGAACGTGTACAGTCTTTTCAGCGCCCTGTTTCACTGCTACCAATATTGTTTCCAGAGTCTCATTTATAATTTGCAGTTTGTAATAAGGTACTGTTACTACCAATAGGTCCTATTCCAACCTCTTTTTATTTCAAATGTGTTCGATTTATATATTTTTTAACACGTTCCCTGAAATATATGAGGGAATTATTAGAACAATGTCGAAATAAGTAATTGTTTACAACAAACTTCTTTGAGTCGGGAAAGAAATTAATCTCTGGTCGGTGAAGAAGATCTTCACCGTTGGCGAGCAAAAGCGGAGAAAGTTCAGTATTGTTGAAAACTTAAGCGGTTGGACGAAATTTTAAAAAAAATTAACATAATGTTGGATGTGAGAAGGCCAAGTAATCGTAACATTAAACATATTGATGCTAGCGTATGTACTGTGTACACCGATAATATAAATTACAGGGGATGAGCGCTGTGTGTAAATCATATTGTTAATAATGTTATACTCGTAAATGAGAAAGAATGTTTGGATGTTTTTACAATTTGCCTTAATTTTGAATGAAATATCGCACAGGGTTAATATATTGTCTGCGTAGAAACGAATAGCTCCTTTAGAAGTTGTCATTATCAATTCGCATTTCGCTAACACCAAACAGTTTCCTACTTCGAAGAAGAGTAGGGTAATATGGAGCGTTATGTTACACACAGAGGATATACCAATGAGGTGATTAGCACGTGCCGTCCCGGCCAATGCCATGCCTCTATCTGAACTTGGGGACGGGTCTACTATCACTACCATCCTTTCTTTCGTCTTGAATCCCTGTGCGTCCAGGAAGATGGTCGGCATGGTAATGAGCTGGAATGTCTGGTGCTATCCTCTTTTGTGATAGCTTCCGCACAACACCAGGTAGAGTTACATATACTACAACATGATCATTCAGGATCAAGCAGTATGCAGACGTGTGAACCGGGAAATTCATATTGTTCTTGAAAGAGGGGTTTAATTCAGAGGGGTACTGTGCAGAAAGAACACTAATAGTTCAGTGCAATACCGTTCTACAATTATTATTATTATTATGACTCCGCGATTCACTAAAAGTGTGTGGCGGAGGGTGCATTGCACCTATCCGAAAGGGTAATAGTTTGGAAGGTATTTACGGGATATGGCAGGAGGCGCCCATGGGCTTATGTGAGGAACCATCCCAGCATTCACCTGGAGTGATCCGGGAAAACCATGGAAAACCCAGATCAGGATGGCTGGAGTGGTTTATCGAAAGCTACTACTGTCGGATTTTAAGTTTACTCGCCCGATAAATCCTTTCTATTCGATTCCCTAATCGCTAGGGGGAAAAATGAATACAGAAATGAATCGGTTCTGGCCCTGACTTCTCTTATCTTATTTTCGCGGTCACTCCGAGATATGAATGTTGCTGGTAGCAATATTTGTTTCCTGTCATTCCGAAATAAGTCAGTCGTGAATTTTTCAATTGGCATCTGTCGAGAGCAATGCCTTCGATGTTCCAGGTCTTCCCAAGCTAACTTCTTCAACATCGCACTTACGCTTTCACTCCAACTATATATACCTGTCACGAATCGGGTGGCTCGTCTTTGGACCTTCTCTAATGCCTCCATTAACCCCTTTTGATGCGGACCCAATACTGAACAACAATATTCTAAGTGAGGACGCGTTAGTGACTTGTATGCAATCGATGTAACTTCCGGAGTGCATTGTTTTAAATTACGACCTAGAATTACGTTAGATTAATCTACAAAACACAGATTGATGGTCTGTGTTTACAGAATGTGGTGTCAATTAGATGAAAATTTGAGAATAAGTTTCAAACGATTTTACGGTATTAACGACCGTCAGTTAAATATACTGATATGCTTCAAGGGATATCACACGTTATGTATCATACGCTTTGCTTTTCATACGCTTTAGTTCACTTTGTTCCAACATTTTACCAAGGTCTATGGTTATCAGTAGGGATACAACCTAGTGTTGAGACTGCTGGAGGTTGCCAGTGAAAGACCATACAAAATCAGCAATTCGCAAAGAATCCAGCGATGAAATAGTTGAAATCTATCCGCTTTGAAGTTTGCGTTCCAAAGACAGAAGTGATTATAATCAATATCCTGAAGTTTTTAACTGATTTAGCAAGCTAGCCGCTTGTTTAGCTGCTCCAAGCAACACCAGTTTCTAGTAGACTCATTTATTTAATGTATTTTCCCTATAAGTTTCTCGCTCGTCGTGGTCATTACAACCGAAAGACGACTAAAGAAAAGGAACTGGTATGAGCTGTGTCATTACCCTTGGGGGAACAATTCTGATAATGGGATGTGGCGAAAACCGCGGAAAACCAAAATCTGGATTGCTGAACATGTATTTCCCCGACTGCCGATCCTAACATTAACCACCGGCTTCGGAAAAAGATTGTGGTTCTGCATGTAGACCATGGTCAAAATGTGTGGAGTAAAAAGTAAGGATGTAACGAACGCAACGCATTATACTATGAAGTATCTGGTATCATCAACGGAAAATAAATTGCTGGAAAGTAATTTGTGGCGCGTGCTGAAGCACTGGGGTAGCGGGACTTGCTGGCTCCGACACTGTCGCCCCAGGGGCCACGTGCCGTGCCAGCATCTAACGCACGCCATCACAGCAGTTACTGCGGAACATTGAAATTTTTTGGATTGTTTGCATGAGCCCACAAATCAGAACGTACTTTGTGAAATAGTGAAGATGACTAAATAGATTCATGAGTATTTGTTCTACCATTTTTTTTATTTTATTTTACTTATTGCTTTACGCCTTGTCGACCGACGGCTAAGGTCATTAGAGGCGTGATAGGACTGGGGACAAGGAACGGGAAGGTATTCGGCCATGGCCTTTTTGAAGGACGCATCCCGGCATTCGCCTGGAGTGATTTGGGGAAGCAATGGAAAACCCAATTCTTGGTGCCCGGACGGGGATTCGAACCCGCGTCGTCCCGTGGTTCTACCTATTACCTTACAAACAGTATCTAACTAAACCCAGGTGCATCTTCAATTTGGAATAATTTTCCTTGTATCTTCATCATATATATTATTTCTATAAGGTACTTTTTTGTCACAAGACAATTATCTCCATTGATTTTTAATCTAAATGTATGAATGAGGTATTATTTTAAAGCTTAAGATCTCCTCTTTGATCGCATCATATTTTAAGAAAAGATTTTTTTGGAATTCAACCCTTAAAGCGCAAAAATGTTATTATTTCTAAAATGCGGTTTTTTGAACCATGAACTATTTATATCTCTGCATACCAACCGAAATCGATAAATGAAGTATCATTTTAAAGATTAAGATTTCCGCTTTGGTCATATCACATATTAAGAAAGGAATTTTTCGGAATTCGACCCTTAAAGGACGAAATTATCATTATTTACATAGAGTTTTTTTTTTTAACACGAACTATTTATCCCCCTTGACATTTAATCGAAATTGAGAAATGATTTATTATTGTTTGAGGTTAAGGTTTTCACCTTGGTCAAATCATACTTCAAGAAAAGAATTTTTCTGAATTCGACCCTTATAGGGCAAAAGTATCAATATTTCTGCAACGCGTTTTTGTGTCACGAGCCATTTATCTACCTTGATATCTAACCAATATATATAAATGAGGTGTCATTTTAAAGATTAACGTCTCCGCCGTGGTCATATAATATTTTAAGAAAGGAATTTTTCGGAATTCGACCCTTAAAGGGTAAAATTATTATTATTTCCGTAACGTATTTTTTTGTCACGAACTATTTATCTTCCTTGATATATAATCGAAATCAAGAAATTAGGTATTATTTTAGAGATTAAGGTCTCCGGTTTGATCAAGTCATATTTTAAGAAAAGAATTTTTCGGAATTCGTCACTTAAAAGGTAAAATTATTATTATTTCCGGAACGTCTTTGTTTATCATGAGCCATTTACCTCCCTTGATATCTAACCGTAATAAATAAATAAGCTGTTATATTACAGAATGATGTCTCTGCTTTGGTCACATAATTTCTTAAGAACGAATTTTTTTGGAATTTTGCCCTAAAAGGGCAAAAGTATTAACTGTGAAAGTCGCGCGTATGAGGCAGTTCAGAACCTAGCCGCTAGATTACAGTAGCGCATATCACAGAGATATTAATAAACTGCTTCACTGGCGTCGACTTTTGTTGCGTACCTATTACACTACACAAACAATTGGTACGAATGAGGCGGTTCTTGTGTCATCCTATTACAAACCCACATCCTTACTATTCATTGTAATCGCGAAATTTTCGCCTGGGTCATCTAGTTTATTTATACTGCTCAATTCAAAAGGCCCATTGAAGCTAAACATCTCATTAGGGAGACCAATTTCTTTCCTCTGCACGATTGTGTGTTTGTAGGTAGCTGAACTGTGTGTTGTTCAGCATTGGTTGTCCTTGCGAATACGCTGCAGGGTCATACGCACCGTGGTAGGCTTTTGGATTTAGCTGAGGATTTTGCTACAAAATGTGATAATCCGAAAGCTATCACCACCAGCTTTCCTATCCTGCTTCCTAAGTATTAGATAATGAAAATGTTTCTAGCATAGAATCTCGATTTAGATAACCTCATGCCGATCGTATGTACAAAATTATTACTCATTAACACCCATATCATCTATGTACAATCATTCGTCCAAAAACCTAGGTCCATGTTTGCGAAGCTGCAGAAATTCTAGTCTGAATTCTGTTTCTTGTTTATTATCTGATATGTGCGACCTTATTTTCAATGATTGTTCAGTCACCTGTGAATTGAAACGAATTTCTATCAGATCTTTAGGAAGGGACCTGAATTCTACAATCACTGCATATATAAATCTGTGCTCGTTTCTTAGATTTTTTTTTTTTGTTAGAACATCAGTTAAAATCTACGGAAGCTATACGGAAGGGATTTTCACATTTTGAAAGCTTGTGATCCAACGTTAATATTGCAGTATGTCTCGTGTCTCTACGTGATCGTGGAGCAGAATAAGTTAAACAGATACGCTCCAATCATCAAACTAAATTAAACATAAACAAACCACTACTTGAATTCTGCTAATATTGTTGTTGCATGAGCAACTTAGGTTATTTATTTCTTCAATTTCTCAAACATAGTACGTTAAAACACAGAAAAAAAACCTAACTTAAGCCTTTCAGAGAGCAACAGGATCTCCCGAAATATGGAAGTAACTTTGGTCCACATCATATTTTCAGAAAGGAATTTTTCGGAATTGAACCTTTAAAGGGCAAAAATGTCAATATTTCCAAAATACTGTTTTAGTACCACGAACTATTTATCTCCCTGCATTCCTAACCGAAATCGATACATGCAATTTATTTCTCATTTTGGTCAGGCTGCATTTCAACGTTACCACAGCTCGTGCTAATATTGTTGCTGGAAAATCCAAACGTCTACCGTACGCTCATTCATCCACACGCCTGGGTCCGCGCGTTGGAAGCTGCAGATAGTATATTATAAAGGTATCTTTAATACTGTGTAGTGTAGTAAACTCTTCTCGTGTATTTTTACAGCAAATTTCGACGATTTTCGTAGTTCCTCACTCAATGGAGCGATGAAAGCGCCTAACCGGCCGTCCAAACGTCACCAGTTCATGTCCCGGTCTCAGCCGAAATTTTTACCAGCCCTTAAAATGAGTTTTGTCTCTAGCAAACCTTTGCTTTATACATACTACGAGAGAAAGTACCATTGTTTTTATTCGTGAAAAAATTGAAGGTCTTCTCTACCCCATAGGGTTACCAGCTTAGGTTAAGGTAGCCACGTCAGAGGCTAATTTCCTGGAAAATTGATATATATATATATATTAAGATCCAACGTCAATACTTCAGTATGTCTCGTGACTCTACGTGAACGTGGAGCAGAGTAAGTTAAACAGATACGCTTCAATGATGAAACTAAATTAAAGATAAACATCCCACTCCTTGAATTCCACAAAGATATTTCTACAATATATATATATTCCGGCTAATAATGGCATACGCGTTTACCTTTGACTCCCTCCCTAGCTTACTTGCACCGAAGTCTGGCTAGCTCTTTTACTAATGTAAATGTAGACCAAGTCTCCAAGGAATTACTTGCCATCACAGGCAGTTATTAAATTTAGCAGACAGTTTTATGACCTTTCCTAACATAAAGTAATTTATGTTTCGCAGAGTACAGAGAGAGAACGCCGCTTCGCTTAGGAGGGGAGTCCAGAGTAAATGTCTTTTTTATATTTAACTACGCACTCTTTAAGATATTAAGTATACCTCTCAGTGTGTAGTGTGTTTATTTAAATAATTTATAAAATTACCTCTTCTTTGTATTATCGACTAAAGAAAGAAAATACAACAAATTCTCCGTAAGAATATTAACTGTCAAATGGCAATTTTCGTTGTGTTTATTTCTAAGACATGCGGAAAGTGGAGAAAAAAAATAAGAAAAAATATACAAAATCATAATTTTATTGCATTGGGGTACGGTAATGAGGCGTCGAAGGTTAAATATGAGGTATACAGCGCTAGGGAAAAGTGTGGCTCCATCTTTACACTAATGTTTGATGTACTGTTAACAATTTGCAGCGCATCAACGACGGTGAATTGTTTAATTTTGTTTCTGAAAAGTTTGTTTTTCACACCAAATCAGGAAATTGTTAGAATCTTTCCTTAGTGACTGCGAAAAATTGACTGAAACAGTAATCCGCATGGTATGTACGCCGATATCGAAATTTGAAGAATAAACTGCCCAACCTTCATAACAACAGCGTGTGCACGCTCCACATCTTGTGTATGTGACGTTAACGGCGCAGACTGCATCAAGCAGTCAGTCGGAATCTAATGTGGTACAGTTGAATGAAGATACCGTCAGTTTCTTATTGCTGCATTCAAATTTTTGTAACATTTTCGGTTGCTAAGTGTACTCTTGTCGGAAGAAGAACAAGGCAACAAAAGTTTTATCAGTTAAGGAACTTCATCGCGTTGCTGACTTGAAGCGACGTCCTGTTCAGTACGCTGAGACATTAGTTACCTCGGACTGCAGAAATACCACTCACGTGACAGCTGCCTTGTGGCTGCTTGTGGTTGGGTGCGAGGCCAAGTTTGCCGAGGACTCGAGCCGACTAATTGACTTCCAGGATGCACAGTGGCTAGCAGGAAACGGGGTGTGGAGGGATGTACCAAGTATAGAACCGCACATCGACTTTATTTCATGTCCTTTATGGCCACTCTGGAATGATTGTGTACGGATTTAATCTGATATTCTCAAGAGCAGTTGAAATAGTTTCGATATCATACCTGTATGAAAATCATAGTCGCGAACTATTTAAAAAATTTTCAGCCTGATCAAAATACGGTTTCAGCACGCGGATGGTAGTATCTACTTTATTTCCTGGTTTATGAAAGCCACTACATTTGATGGAGATATTGACTATTTTATTATTGTTATTTAAATTTGAATCGAATCGTAAGCGATTTGTACCTGTTAGCAGAGAATAATAATCGCTAATTATTATTCGTGAGGTTTTCAGTTTTCTCCAGTTTGATCACAACTTCCTTTTTAATTCATGAGCTATTCTGATTACTCCACAAATATCTCAGTTAAATTTGTTTACCGAAGCTATAATGGACAAGGCACCAGTGTAAGTGATAATAGACTATTTTTCTGCTTTGCAGCAGTCTCTAGCGCAAAGAACTGTTTGAATCGATAGAAAAACGTAGAGAATTGCTCGTTATCTAATTTTAACAGGATATGCCACTAATAAAGCTGAAAACAAGTTCTTAATGAAATTACAGCTTGTTCACTTTCTTGCATTATGTTTCTCTGAAACTAAACTAAAATAATTTTTCTACAGTTAGCTGTTATCACGTTTTTGCTAGAACAAAACTGAATGAATAATTTCCGTCTAAAGTTCTAGCAAAACTGTTGAGGTTTCTGAGTAGCGTTAGTCCAGTTTCTTGTCACAGGAACAGCCAGTGCACCAGGCTATCGTCTACTTTGAATACAATCATGGCCCGTTATTTTGTACTACACTTATTAAAGCGGCCTCCTAATATTGTAACCATTCTCTGTTTTAAGTTGTTCTTAATCGTTAATAGGCGGCAACGTTCAAGAAACGGTGGTAATACATGTTGACTTGGAAAGTAATCCATCCTGATTCTTGAAGGCATCACAATAACCATTTGATATAGAGACCTGCAGGTACACAAGTAAGAGACCTTAGTTCCTTACTAAACACCTAGAAGAAGAAATTAAAAGTGTTTCAAAACACAAAATGTTGTTACGTCCTCCTGTATGAATAAAAATCTGCGTTATAACTATTTGATAGTAGTTTACGAATATGAAACATTTGATTCGTAACATATTAAAGGAACAACTTGCAGAAGTTAAAATGATTTTATATAGAGTGTGGTTCAACAATTTTGACGAGAGTCTGTAAAGAATTGAAACAAGATAATAACTGAACTCGGTAGAGCAATGCAAGTTGCCGTAAGTATATTTTCTGTAGCTGCTTATGTGGCTACAGCTAGTTATAACCACAGGCCGATAACGTTGTATAAATTAAGCTAGCACATTGAAATAGGAAACGAAAGTGTGGAATGTATCAAACTGCAAAATAATTACACTTGCCCAAAGTCGAACCAATGAGACAGTTCCCGTCGCCAATGTCACCAGTAATAGAATTTACTCTAGGTAGCCTCGTCATTGTAAAGTTTCATACTAATAATAATTTTAATTGAAAATCAACAGCAACTACACGTAATTTCAATTAAAATATTGGAGGTTGAGGATTACTTATTAACCGCTAAGAGGCTCAGAAATATTGATTTCGTGGACTTGACCAAATTCAATAAACTGCTGGTTCCGCTTATCAAAAGGCTTCGTTACAGGTTGAGTTAACTTTTTATCCTTCGAAATGTTACTGTGACAAGTTGATGTAATGAATGTTTTTCAAAAATTTTAAAAACTTGAAAAAACATGCTGGAAGAAAGTTAATATATAATTATATCAACAATGCAGTTACGAGATAAAATTCTAAGACAATACATAAGAAGCTGATTACTGAATAGAATTCGTTTTAGAAGACTAACTAAAATCTTCCATAGAAAGGAAGAACTTTTTCAATTCCAAATTTTTGTGGCTTTCTGGCTCTTCAACGTAGTTAGTGTGAAGGAAGGATTAGAGATCAAGGAACGAGAAGGAAATCAGCCATCACGTTTTGAAGGAATGATCACTGAATTTACCTTGAGTGATTTTTAAAAATAATGTAAAATAAAAATATGGATGGCTGAACAGAAATTTGAACTCACGATCTCCGGAATGCCGTGCCCTAGCGTTAACCGCTAACTCGCCAGGCTCGGTCCACGCAGTATTAACTGCATCGGTATTAACTGTTTTACAACGATTTCTTGTCCGACTCCTCTTCTCCTTGCTAATGTAGTCAGCGTAATGGTCGTGTTATAATGTTGTACTTCTGATACTGTACGTAACTGCCGAAAAAAAAACCCTTAATTCTCACTGTTCAGTAATCTAATGTAGAGCTTTTTATTTCTGGTAGAGAATTTTGATTCTTCAGTGACCACGCAGGAATAGAGGAGAAACTGGTAAACGGCAGTATCGTTGAAGTGTGGCTTCCGTATATCAATAAACAATAGTCTTCGCAGTGTTGGTGGCGCCTAATCGCACTGGGAAGTGATCCATCTTGTTGACGGGCCATCCTTCACGCGCTCTCCTCTCCTGTATCCAGTATCTGTTAGCGGTATCCGCCCGCAACTTCAACGGTGTCATATTAGAGCAGAAAAATTTCTCCTCAAGATACGTTACAACCTAGTCCTCGCAACGTTTGACGTGAAGCGAAGCAACACTGCCTTCAAGAAAAAGAAGCAATTGCTTCCCTGAAACTACAGAAAATCAATTTTATGTGCTGTGCTTGCTAGAAATTATACTGCCATATATGAGTCGCATGTTACTGTATACTGTAAAACCACGTTAAAATATTATTTCACCCTTAGCATTACAGTTTAGTTCTTAGTTTCCATATTTAGGTCCAGGGGGCCACTGGATTTAGTAAAAGTTATGTTCAGCTCAGTCATCTTCCCATATTCTCCAACCTCGCACCCAATGATCCTTAACAGATATTGTAGTGATCTGTGCATCAGTACAATTTTAGGGAGTTCAGATTATATTTTTTTTCCAATGGCTTTCGGCATCTGAGGCCATACTGCCAACTCGATAGTAATTATGTCATTCATTGATTTCAGAATCTCCAGCATGATATTTTGCGGTTAATTAGACACACCACAGGACGGACATTACATTCACGAACACAACACTTAAACATCCATGCCCGCGGTCGGACTCGCACCGGCGACCTTCGGCACTTAAGCCACTACGCTACCGAGGCCGGCTTTCAGATGGTCTTGCAATGGTGTTTATCCAGCCAATTATATTTTATGATCTCTGGATGTTACTAACTATCAGTATATGATCTCGTCGATAATTCATTACACGATCAAAGTTCGTATCTTTGTGTAGGGAAACATCAAAACTGATAAACGATCAGAAGTATCAGTCTAAGGATAACTTACGTATTAAAGAAGGTTACCATAGGTTTTCACTTTTAAACTACATGTGACAGTTATACAACAGATAACGAATAACCGTTGCATCGCTCTTGATCAAAAATTTTGTTGATTGCGCGTCGTGGTGCATTAACACGATATTACTCTTATCTGTAACAATTATATGAAAAGACACTCTAACCGTCCATCTTTTATCCGTAAAGTGCTGGATTTCGGCACTGTTAGTTATTTCCCAGGCTTAAAGCTGTTTCCTTCTTGGATACATTGGTTCATACCGTCCGACTGCTGTGCTGCATGAGCAGTTGCACCGCACTCCCACACAAATAAAACCTTTTCTATGTCAAGTCAATACAATCCCTAACAACATTTGTATAAACATACAACTACGAAATTTTACATTTAACATAATTATCATTGATTAATAGCAATGTAGCAAAAACACTGGTTGTAATTTACAGGTTTTTCCCTCAAACTGTTTTAGTGTTAAAGGTAAATTGTTTTGTATATACTTCCATAATTTATTCCAATCCTTGATACCCTTTCTCAGTATTACCTCCAATTCTCGCCTTTGCTGCATCTCTCTGAATATAAAATGCACATTTTTAAATGTTGTTTCTATTTCTTTATGGTACAGTCGATTAAACTTTAAACCAAACAAAATTTGTTTATAGCACAGGTAAATTACAATTTCAAGGTAAAAACTGAAACAGCTACTCTACAAACGTCATTCAAATCTCCCGGTTTTATGTTATATGTATTCTGCAAGAATAAAACTTTAAAGAGTTGCTAATATACAAATATTATGATACAATTTTATTACAACGCAAATCTTACAGCAATATGTTTTCATTTCAATTTACAGTACTCACAGCAATAACTACTTATACTTTCAATACACCAAACCGGAATTGAAAGGTATACACCAATTAGAATACGTCTATTGAGCTAGTAATCCATTCTATTTCATGGAGCGTAATTAACAAAACTTGATCGCGGCCCTCCTCTTCGAGCGCATATAGCAAGGTTTCTCTTTAAAGGATGCGCAGATGTCTACTATTCGCTTTTACATCTTCTGAAAAAAAAAAAAAAAAAAAAAAAAAACTTTTCTATCAAACAACAGTAAAATAAATTTCCAGCTTTATTCAAGGAAGTTTATCTTCATTAAGTTTGAAATAGTTGCTACTGTGAATATACAGCTACCAGAAAAAGTTGAAATTGTCCCCTCATATAATTAGTCGCTCATTTTTAGCTCCTTAAATCAAGTATTTTTGGGGATAAACTGTTTGAAGAATGATACAGGCTGCACTTCTTGTCCCGACAGCGTAGGAGGCAACCAAGCATCGTATAAGCAAGAGAAAAGAGGGAAAAAGGAAACTAGGGTGGACAAATAGACCGCGTCTGGCGGATGAATAGAAGCCCTCATTACAGCGAGCGATCGCAAAGGAAAGCCGTCTGTTGTGTGTGTCCGGTGACCTGCAGCAGCGCCGGGTAAAACACGGTGGTAATGACGTCATTACTCCTAGTAGGCTGTACAATATGACGAGCAGCGGACTGCCTAACGAGCCAGACACCTCAGGCCTCGCTTATCATCTGCTACAACGGGATACTCCCTAATTACGACGTAAATAAAGAAAATAGGAAAAATATCGTAGTCGTTAAGAACAAACTCTTTAACTATTTAGTTCATTTGCTAAGCATTTGTTTATTGGTTTCTTAATTTAATAGCGATAAGAAAGTTAAATGTTTGTGTTTGGGTAATAGAAAAAAAATATGAACGTATTATAAATACAAGAACATTTAATTCTTGACGCGAACGTATTAATTTATTTGGGACAATCAACTTCCCGGGCAGAAGTGTCTTCAGTTCCTTCCAGACTATAATGGGATTCATTGGAAGACAGGAGGAGTGAGAAGAGAGTCATGGGAGTGTATAAGGCGTATATTGGCGATGAGGTGTAGAAAGATATTGGTGTAAGAATTAAAAGTAACGCATGGAAGGGAGAAGATGACCACGACCACAAGCTGGCACTTGATTTAAGACAAAAGGGCGTTTGAAGATTAACTCTCGTAGGTAAGGGGTCTGTGATTGGAATACGTTACCAAGAGAAATTATGAATAATTTACCAAAAAAGTTGAAACAATTTAAAGTTGTACTTTTAAGAGTGTATAAGTAGTTGGATACAGGAAAGGAGGAAAAACGGGAGTGTATGCGCTGCATCGCAATTAAATTAAACTATGATGAAGAGGTTGTCCGCTGAAAATTGACTGCAACTGTTGCTTGTGGCGTGTAAACAGTGCAGGTTTGTATAAGGAATTGCACTGAATAGCAGGCTAAAGTGGTCGTGTCTAAACGTCATTTAGAATAGTTTATTTGCTCATTACTCTAATTTACTATCAGTTTTTGGTTCACTGTTCCCCTAATTATAAGACCATATTAGCAGCGTAATATTGGTTCACGTATGAAAAGGATAAATACTTCGTCTTTAGTGAATTTGTCGTTGCGTGAGTCATCACCTCATATTTTTGAGAATAGGTTTGTTCTCTCATACTGGTGTAGTGTCCTTCCATCATTGTTGTTTTGATCGTAATTTAAACCATTTATTCTGTTTCATAGTAGGTGTATTTAAGTAGCTGTCTGCCACACTCTGCCCTAATTACACAGTGAAAACTGGATAAGTAGCGTGTAATCGATTCTGTTCACGGGGTTAGAGATTTGTCGGAAAATGAATTAAATTTTTTGTTTCTTTACTTGTTAGAAATATCTGAAAACCCAAATGTGAAAAACCTCATGTTTGAAATTTCATTCTTTATATCTGGAGCAACAGTTTTGGTGTTTGCTTTATATTTTTCTGCCGGGTACATTTGTTCCTGAATATGAATTTATCAGTATAGAACTCAGTTTCTCAGCGTGAATATGTAAGTAATTTTCTAACTCCTATCTATAAATACCGATATTCGTACAGATATTCTCTGTCACTAACTGATCACATTTGTTCTTAAGTTTCGTTTCACGTTGTAAAATAACAAACTGAATGCAACCTGTTATGTGAAAATAAAAACTTTTATCCACAAGTAAAAACCAATTATTTTATTTATGATCATTTAAATAACACTCGGAGTGATTAGAAAATTAATTAGTTTGCTGATTTCAGTTATATATTTTTAAATACAAGCAAGTGTTTTATAAGGTTGCTGTTTATAAAATAAACTAAAATTTGAAGTGAGTAGCTTTAACATATTTGGTATTAGATCGCCGTGAAAATTTTGCGATATTGTATTGTCAATTTAATGTCATATAATTGCTCGTATTTGATATAACGTTTAAGTTGGAGCATACATGGGAGCATGAAGTCTGGTGAAATTACACTTAATTATTTTATTTATTAATGAGATCCCTGAGACTGATGCTGCAAAACTAAAAACTGGATGTGAGGAACAAACGAAGTTCTCTTCTTTCAGGAATATTCGTGAGGTTTCTGTCTTTGTTCATAATATGATTGACAGCCACTAAAGCCATATCACGTGATTACAAAGGTAGGGTAAGGTATCAATAAACTGGAATCATTTTCCACGTAGTTGTATATAAAAGAGGCATTTTCTTCGTAGGTTTTTATATCCACCACTATGGAATTTATGTTTATTTTCTTTAGAATTTCTAAGAGTTCTTGGTAGATAGTTGTATCAGACTCTTCAAAATTTGTGGTAAAAAGATTATTTATCCAGTCATATAACTTCAGTATCAAAATATCTCTGAATTGTTTTTCCATCTCCAATTTAAATTCGTTGAGATGCGTTCTGAATCTATCAGTTACATTATCTTTTATAGATGATAATTCATTGACTGATAAAAATCCCTTTTCAATAGGTAATAACGAAGTGGTTCAAGTTTGTTAATAAATAATGACGCAGTACTTCGGAAACCAATAAGAATTTTATTAGCTACTTCATTAAATCTCCTGATTTTTTAAAAGAGTTAACTAAATTAAATGAAGGAAAGTGCTTCAGTATCGGAAAAAACTCCTACCGCCCACCGTGAAAGCTAGAAATCCACTGATTTGACAAAATTTATCTCATTAGTTTGCCGAAGTTAAATCAATACAGGAAAATAAAGAAAAGTAATTATTGCTCAGTACAGAATTCTAGACACGTTCCCGACGAATATTACGATTGAAGCGACTTCAAACAACGCACCGAGCGTTGTGGGTGAGCAATTAACGCTCTGGCCTCGAAATCAGGAGGACGCCGGTTCTAAACCCTGTCCGGGTATCCTGATTTTGGTTTTCCATGGTTTCTCCAAATCACTCCAGGTGAATGCCGGGATGCTTCCTTCAAAAGGCCGTAGCCGAATTCCTTCGCGTTCCTTGTCCTCAGTCCCATTCCGCCTCTACTGACCTCGATGGCGACGAGGCGTAACGCCATAATTTAAAAAAAAAAACACTCTAAAAGAGTTAATTATAAGTATCCTTATTGTTTCGTTCCATAAACCATTGTTCGCCGTTATTGAGGATCAACTCAAATGCCATCAAGTGATTTCAACCAATAACTGCAGCGTTCATATATATATATATATAAATATATAAGAAAAGTGGAATAACCTTTCTTAAAATGTTCTGATTGAAGATAAGCCCACCAAAAAAAAAAAAATAACAGTGATATGTCTGTCATATATAAAATTAGATCATTAAAACATAATTCAGTAAATCAAGACATGAAAGATCGAGTCCTGGACCCCACTTGCTGGTTGTCCTGTTTTCTGTTTTTAGACGGTTTATATTTTGTGGGATATTAAACTTCCAACTATAGTGTGTTCAGTCGGAGTATTTTTTCCTCATGCTCTTGGAGGCAGGTAACTTATTTCTTTTGGACGCAGCAAGGTTTCAGGGATAGCAGAGGTAATTTAACGTGAGAAACCAGTATTCCACTCTACCAGCTCAAAAGTAATTACTAAGGCCTAATGCACCAATTATGGACGGGCACGTGATTCCCCACTCCAGGTTTATAACCCGCGAGCGCAGTCTTTACTGACGCTCTGGCAGAGTCCTTCTTCGACGTCATGATGGCATGGACATCAGAACTCATGCAGAATTCTCAGGTATGGGGTAATGCGTTTACTACCCTCTGCTGGCTTAGGAAAGATACTACGAGTGACTAGATTTTATTAGTGATGTTATTTATTTGCATTAGAGATAACTCCATGCATTATTTTCAAGAACTTCATATGTTTCTCAGTGTACTTCATTTCAGTGAATTTATTAAAGTCGCTTAATCTTTCCACTACTATTTCAGTTGCTGTCACTGAATTCCTACTAGTAATAATATAACGTAATATCTTTGATCACATAATCACATATCTCCGGTAAAACTAACCAGGGAGTGATTGACCAGAGATGAACCCGGGGTTCTGTGGCATTCAACCACTCGCACGCTACAGGTTTTCAGCAATACTTACGACGAATACTGGCACAGTACCCAGTATCCGCCTAATAATTACACATTTCACAAATAAAAAAAATCACTTATCACACAGAAAGCAGTTAGACGTTTCTCAGATGGATGGAAATGCAACATTCCTCCAGCGGGGTGAATGATGCGGATCTGACAGGTCCGGTTCTATCGCGTGTCTTACCACCACCATAATTACACACCGGATACCATTGCACAGGTGCCGGTGTTTCGTGATCCACCAGAATAAATACGAGGTGCTTCACGATCAAGCGTTGCTAGTTAAGACTTTTACTGTAGGATTCTCTTTTATCTTATTAGTGACATGATAAGAAAACCAATGACACATTAATGGCAGTTGCAGTATAGTGGCACTTGTTGTCAGTCCGCTTCAGAAGGTCAACTCGGGAAGTAGCGGTGGTCAGTGCAATTCTCTGGCCAATTTCACGGGGGAAAAGACAGGAGCTGATAGAATCTGGAACGACTCTGGGGAGCGGAGTGGCAGCACCTGAGTCGCAGCTTGGAAATCTCTTGATTTCCCACACGGGAAGACACTGCCAAATACTACTCTACGACCTCGTACAAGACATAGCTTCCCGAGTTTCTTTAGCGGAAGTTTACATGAAATTAGAAATGCTGGTTAAGTAAATTATGCGCATGAGATTTTCAGTCTCTGTAAATATTAATTCGCATTAAATCAAACACTCTTTGTAGTATTTAAGTGATTATTTTGTACTATGCAGTTTTAATCACAAGACGAGCATAGGCTGTGAAAATGAAATAAAATATTGTTATGATTTTTTTGCAAG
Source organism: Vandiemenella viatica (assembly GCA_031002005.1). NCBI lineage: Eukaryota > Metazoa > Arthropoda > Insecta > Orthoptera > Morabidae > Vandiemenella > Vandiemenella viatica. The sequence continues at coordinate 182,469,538 of JARYHS010011408.1, forward strand.
AAGGGAAATACCTTTCAGACCGTTCATCGTATTTAATGTCCTCACTCACATTGTTTGTTTATGAACATTTATGATTACGTATATCGAGATGTCATTTCCCCTTGCATATTTCAATTTCGACCGTTCAAGACAGTAATTTCCAACTTTGTAGGTTCGAATAGCCTAGAAAGTAAAGTAACATAATTTTTACTTGCAGTATACCAAATTCTCTCTAATAGTTTAAATACTGTTTTTAATTCTAATTTATTTTAGTTTTACTACTATTTGTGTGGTAGTTACGTTGATGATCTTTGCATCAGAGAAAGCAAATTTATTAGAAAACACAAGCATCGAATAAAATAATTGTTTAAAAAACATAAAAACCGCCTTCAAAAAAAAGCACTAAAAATTTTAAAATAACGTTATACCTTGCTTAGGAAAAAGTAAATGTAAATGGACAAAATTTTACATTACTGTCATTGAAATTTTTACATTAATTAGTTATTTTTGGAGTCGGTGCCAGCTGTCACATCGCGAAGATCGAATAACTGGTGTTTGAGGCGAAACGGGGAGTACGAACAAAAATTCACAATATTTTACAGCATGTCGGGAGAGAGCATAGGGAAACAAATTAATAGTATTTTAATCTGTGGCTCGACCTTATTGGACATCCAGGCATATCTCTGGCGTTACAGTGTCAGTTGGTAGGTTGCATCACGCAGTAAACGTTATAATATCGGTGTATCATCTGTATGTTTCAGGTTTGTTGAAACATGTTTCTAGCATTAATTGTAGTTAATCCCTTATTGTTTTACCTTTTTTTTTTCTTGCTTTCGCTGGCACCGACTCCAAAAATAACTAATTAATGTAAAAATTTCAATGACAGTAATGTAAAATTTTGTCCATTTAGATTTACTTTTTCCTAAGCAAGGTATAACGTTATTTTAAAATTTTTAGTGCTTTTTTTTTGAAGGCGGTTTTTATGTTTTTTAACAATTATTTTATTTTTAAATTTTTAGTGGTATTATAGTTTTTTTGTATTTTAAATATGCCGCAGCAGTTCCCATTTTGCGAACTTCCTGGTAGCTCAGAGATTAAAGCGCTTGCTTTCAAAGAAGAATTCTGTCTTTATATACCACAACAACTTCCAGAACGGGGTGGATTGGGTGTTGTGTTAAGGAAAGTCAGTTTAAATTTTGGTCCAGGCTACGTTTCGATCTTATCATAACATCTGTTAAAGCTTTTGGTCGATAACTGAAACATGTAACATCTGGGCATTAATACATAACACATACAGAAATCTGTCTCTGGAATATATCTGTTTGCTCCGGCATCACACAGAAAATATAGATTTTTAATTGGTTTTCGCAACGTGGAAGCTTGGGATCCAAGTAGAAATCTGAGGTACATATTGAGACATTAGGACACATTTATTTTATAAATATCATGCCTTGACTTAAAAATAGCTTAATTGATTTTGACGGGATTTAAAACTGTGGATTTTTGTAAAGAACATTGGAAATTAAAAGGGGTGAGGGTAAAGGGGAAGAGGGATTGGACTTTTATATACGAAATGTAGACTGCCTTTTCTGATTGATTTGAAGTATACGTGTTTAAATTTCTATTGACATCAGATGAAAACTGTAGGTATGAATAAAAAACAATTAAGGGGTGTGGAGACGAAGAGTAGTTTGGTTTTTGTAAAGCTAGTGTGGGCAGTATTTTTATCTTTGTTTTAAAGTATACATGCACAAATTTCCATCGAAACCAGACAAAAACTGTAGCTTTGTGTAAAGAACGTTTGCAAAAATTAAATGGGCTAAGGGAGTGAGTGGTAGGGTTTTGTAAACAGAATGTAGACACTATGTTTCTCTTTGTTTTTAAGTAAACATGGGCAGTGTTCCATGGAAATATGATAAAACTATGGGTATCTATAAAGAACATTGGAAATTGGGAGGGGTTGGGCTTGTGAAACCTAATATAAACACTATTGTTCTGCATGTTTTGAAGTATACGTGTGCAAATTTCCTGCAGAATCGGATAGAAACTGTAGATAAAAGGATGGAAAGGAAGGAGCGGAGTTTGGACTCTCGAAACCAAATGTAGAAAGTATTTCTTTTTTTTTTTTTTTTTTTTGTTGCAGTATACATGTGCATACTTCCTTCAAAATTAGAAAGAAACGGTAGCTTTGTATAAAGAACATTGACAGGATTAATTAAAGGAGTAGAAAGGAGGATTTTTTTGTGAAAGTTATGTGGACAGTATTTTTCTTTTTCTATTTGTTTTAAAGTTTATGCGTAGTTCCACCGAATCGGATTAAACTGTGGGTTTTGTACAAATATTATGTGAAGGGTAGCTAGGATTGTTTTTTTTTTTTGGTCAAAAATCTTTTTTTAAAAAAATTACATGTGCCAACTTTCATAAAGATCGGTCAAATGGTGCCGACTGTAGCTTTCTAAAAAGAAATTGACGAAAATCAAATGGGTGGAAACAGGGAGTGGGGTTCAGTTTTTGCAAACCAAGAGTTGTCATCATTTTCTCTTTGTTTTATATTAAAAATTTGCTAAGTTCTGTCTAAACTGGATAAAAACTGTGGTTGTGTATAATAATTAAGCCGTTTAATGGGGAGAGGGGGTGGTTTTTAGATCTTTTGGTCAGAAACCTTCTTCGTGAAAAAATATATATAAGCACCAACTTTCATGGTAATCGGTCAAACGATCGCGACTGTAGCTTTTTATAAAGAACGTTGACAAAAGTTAATGGGGTTGAAGGAGGGAAACGGGTTGAGCATTGGCAAACCAAATGTTGACAGGATTTTTCTCTTTGTTTTAAAGTATACATGGGCAAAGTTCAATAAAAATCGGATAAGAAATATAGATTTCTATAAAATTAAGGAGTGTAAAGGGAGACATGGAGTGGTTTATTATTTATTGGTCAGAAACCTTCTCCATGAAAAATTACATGTATATGCCAACTTTAATGGTGATCAGTTAAATGGTGTTGACTGTAGCTTTGTATAAAGAACATTGGTAAAAATTTAGGGGGTGGATTGGGGGAGAGGACTTCAGTATCTTCAAACCAAAAGTTGACAGTATTTTTCTCTTTATTTTTTACTATACATGTCCAAAGTTTCATCGAAATCTTATAAAAAATGTGGGTTTGCATAAAAATTAAGGGGTGTAAAGGGGAGAGGGGTGGTTTTTTATTTACTTATTTTTTGGTCAGATTCTCCATAAAAAATTACATGTATATCCCAACTTTGATGATAATCGGTCAAACGGTGTAGAGTGTATCTTTTTTATGAAGAACATTGACAATAATTAAAGGGGTGGAAGGAGGGAGGGGGTTGAGCTTTGACAGACCAAATCTCGACAGGATTTTTCTCTTTGTTTTAAAGTACACACGGGAAAAGTTTAATAAAAATCAGATAAGAAATGTAGTTTTCTATAAAATTAAGGGGTGTAAAGGGGAGAGGGGTGGTTTTTATTTTTATTTTTTTGGTTAGAAACCTTCTCCATGAAAAACTACATGTAATTGCCAACTTTTATGGAGATCAGTTGAATGGTGTCGACTGTAGCTTTGAATAAAGAAAATTGGCAAAAATCAAGGGGGTGGATAGGGGGAGAGGGGTTCAGTTTTTTTAAACCAAAAGTTGACAATATTTTTCTCTTTATTTTTGGCTATATATGTCCAAAGTTTCAACGAGATCGAATAGAAAATATGGATTTCTATAAAAATTATGGGGTTGAAGGGGGTAGATGGGGTGGTTTCTTAATGAAATTCATATGGGACCACTTTGGAGGTGTACCCTATCCACTAAAAAAATTTCATTTAAATCGGTTCAAAATTGTCGAAGATATCGCTGAACATACATACAAAAAAAAAAAATACAGACGAATTGAGAACCTCCTCCTTTTTTTGAAGTCGGTTAAAAATATATTTAAATGTGGCATGTCAAGTTCACTTATGAACACAAATGAAAACGTATGTCAGCAGTAACCACCTCTACACTTTTCTACCTTATAACGCGATAAATAAAATATAAGGACCGAGAGTGGTGGGTAAGCGGTTAGAGCTCCGGCCTCGCAGTCGGGAGGACGCCGGTTCGAATCCCCGTCCGGGCATCCAGATTTGGATTTTCCATGGTTTCCCTAAATCACCCCAGGCGAATACCGGGATGCTTCCTTTTGAAGGAATAGCCGAATTCCTACTCGTTCCTTGCCCCCAGTCCCATCGCGTCTCTAATGATCACGATGTCGACGAGGCGTAAATCATAAGTAATATATATATATATATATATATATATATATATATATATTGACACGCATACCCATCTCTCAATAGTTTATAACTATAAAGTTGAATGTTCGTGAGTTTTCATCTAGGCAGGGTGACCTTACGTTTGTTGTCGCATTGTCGCTAAGTCTAAGTTCTATTCAATTGTTGAAAACACTCTGCGTGGCGCCTGCTTCTTTCCGACAGCCCCATTCAGCCAGCAGTTAGGAATCACTGCTGCTACCAGCTAAGAAAGAAAAGGACACACAGATATCTGAAGAAGAAGCAGAAGGTGGCATCCAATTGATAACATTAATCCTACTCGTAGCCTCAACTAGCTGCTCGTAGAAACAGTAGCTTCAAACCCGTCAGTGAATCCTGAAGAATTCTTTCGCATTGTGGTATGCTAATGATTTCTCAGCCATTATTGTAGAGAGCAATAAAGTAGCAAAAACTTTTGCTTTGACTGTTATAAAATTATAGTACCTTTATTAAAATCGAGGAATAAATAAAACACGAAAGATGAACTCAAGCGGATGCATGTGTTGGACTTTTGTGGTCACGTTGGATTTTTCCTGCTGCAAGTAGTGTAAGCCGCTTAAAGACAATCTGTGAGGAAGTGAGTGTAGTGAAGCCGGTTTTTAGTTTTTTCTTTTTTTTACTTGACGGTATTCGATCATTCATAAAAAACGATTAGTACCCATTCTTATCTACACATGTATCTTTGCTATAATTTTGTTTTGTCTGCATGAATGGCTTGTGCTTCCGGCTCTGAGAATCGTCGACGCCGAGGTCATTACAGCCGCGAAAGAACTGGGACCAAGGAACGCGAATTAATTGGGCCATTGGATTTTGAAAAACCTTCCCGCAATTTTAGGAAACCACGGAAAACCACAATCTGGATAGCCGGACGCGGATTCGAATACGCGTCCTCCCAGATGCGAGGCCAGAGTATTACTGCTCACCCACAATGCTCAATCTGCCACAGTGGAAACAGGGAACCTCTTAATTGGTTAGTTGAGCTTCTAATAACGAACTCAGTTCCTGGAAATCAAATTCTGATGACACTGAGGATTTTCCACACCCGCTAAATTTGTATCCAGATCCACTAACCGCGCGGTAAACGAATATGGAGTTCTCATAAGCAGTCAGAGTGAAGATCACTATTTTAACGCAATACATGTGTCATTATATAAACATATCAGGCTAACGTGTTATGAGAATGTCATCGCTTTTTTCTTTGCAGTTGACAAGTGTAGAAACGAAGGTTGTTGTGATGTGATCGCTTAATCTGATTTCAATACTTGACAGTGGATTTTGCCAAGTTCAGCTCAAATATGGAATTTTACTTTGAATTTATAGTTTTTATCGCTTACCACATTAATTAATAGAAATACAAACATCAAATTTATAAATTATACGCTGTTTTAATTTAAGTCACAGCTTTTTTCTTTGCAGTTGACAAGTGGAGAAACGAAGGTTGTTAGGATGTGATCGCCTAATCTGATGTCATTACTTAAAACATATATATCTATATATGTGTACATATGTATCAACTACAAAATCTTACGTCAAACCATGCAGTACGTTGAAGCGTATTTATTATCTCCGCTATAATTAATAATGTATCACATGTTTGTATCTGCCAAATTATTCACCTTTGCAAATACTGTTATTCAAATAATTGTCAAAAGAGTCAGTTTTAATTAAAATATAATAACAACCGCATGCTTTATGGCTTCATCACTAATTATACTTGTTTAATTACATGTTACAATGTTACGAAATTTTGTGTTGGCAAACTTGTATCAAATTACGAAATATACTAGAAGTGCGTTAAGTGATTATGAAATAAACAGGTTATTATTGAAAATTTATATTAAATTCCACACAGATAAGTTAACTAAATTTTCGTGAATATTGGCATACAGCTCCACTAATTGTGTTCGAGGCCGAAAATCTGTCAAATGGACCCTTGTAAGACTGATACAACTGCCTACTGAAAAGACGAGTCCAACCATCCAGATTTCGACTTTTCCATGGTTTCTGAAAATTACTCCGAGGGTATGCCGGTATGGTCACAAGGTCCTTTACCAACACTGATGACCTGGAAGTTCTGGAGGCGTTAAGCATAAAAAAAGTCTGGATTTGACTCAAAGCAACCTGCGATAATCGAGCTGTAATCTGTTTTGATAGAGGGCTTTTGAAACGGTTCCAGTTTTTTCAACAGCGCTGTTAGTAATAAAAGAATTTCGGAGGAAATTATTAACGGTAGTTTTCTCAGCGGAATATCCTAATACATCTACCACATCTAAGTTTGTATTTTATTGAGTTTATGCTGAAGTAGGGCTTTCCAGTATCCGTTCTATTTAATAATAGCACGGAAAATAATTAAACCAGTAGCTGTAATTTCGAGACTCTTCTGAAATTCTTTTCTGTTGTTGCTCTTAACGCAGGCTGATTCATCCATATTTGACTTATAATCTAAAGCAGCGTTAGCCAACACCACGAGAGGGCACGCCAGCTTTCATAGTGGGCGGTACGAGTTTTGTCCGATATTTTATTTAATTTAATTGATTATTTAAAAAGTGTTAAAAGATTGAATGATGCCAGACACCTAATAGAGTTCTTATAAAATTACCAAGTTGTTGTGTTAATATTTATTGACGATTTTTAACTACGTCGTTATAGCCTATTGGAAGCAGAATCTCATCAGTTAATGAATTATCATCCATAAAAGATAATGTAACTCCAGAGGATATTCAGATTCGGTACTCACCTCAAAAAACTTAAATTGGACATGGAAAAACAATTTGAAGTTGTTTTGATATTGAAGATATATGACTGGATGAATAATCCAAACATGTGGAAAATAATATTCCCTATCTCACATCCTTTGTAATCACTTGAACAGGCTTTAGTGGCTGCCAATCGTATTATGAACAAAGAAAGAAACCGCCTGAATATTTCCGAAAGAGGAGACCTTCCTTTGTTGCTTATAAAAATTGTACCAGATATTCAGTTTTTAGTTTGGCAACACCAGTCTCAGCGATATGATTAATAAATTAAATAATTAAATGTAGTGTCAGCAAACCTCATGCATCTATGTATGCAAAGTATGAGTACAAATGTTTGGCTACGCTAAATTGTCTTATAAAGAATTACTGTGCCAAAATAAGCAAAAGTCCGACATAATGTATTTGGTAAGTAATTGTTAGTGTATGATTCAACTTGCTGTAACGCTGCTTTATGTATTTTATAAAGTAAAGTTACTTACCAACTTTATAAATCACCATTACTGTGAAACTGGTGGGCGGTTAGAAACTTTTACTGATAACAGAGATACAAAGTGGAGGTAAAAAAGTTTGGTTAGCCCTGTTCTAAAGGGAGAACCAGAGATTGAATAATATTTTCAACTACGCTCGGAAATGGCGCCTTTCGGCTGTCAAAATGTCGTCATAACAACATAACAAAACTGGGACACCGTGGTAAAATATATAGCATGTACGTAAAAAACATGGAACTCCTTCGACTACTATGATTACTGCAGTTGTTAGAAAAATCCAGAGGTGAAATTAATTACATGCGAAAAACAAATATATAAATGCGACTGGAATACTACAGTAAGATCTTAGTTCTAGCCACTCGTTCTATTTTATTTAGAGAATCACACGTAAAACCTGTTCAGAAAATTCTTGAATATTCACTGATTAAATTACTATCAAAAAGATTCACGTTGTTAGTGAATCATTAATACTTTCGGAAGATGTTTGTTTCTTGGAATGACTCAACGATCTATCGATGTTATTATACCAAAATGCCTTGCTGCAATTGCTCCAAAATTTGAGGGATCACCGGAAATAGCTGAATGATGTTAGTGCTTAAGACCTTTTATGAATAATTAATTGTTTGTTTTCCAAAAATGTTGTAGGTTTTGAACAATCGACGTAAATTTGCTATGAGGACATCATACAACTTTTCATTTGAATTTCCACAATGCCAAGATTTGTTAAATTTTGTCTAAGGACTTGTGATACAGAAAACGAAATTCGAAAATCTTGGAGGAGCACAGGAGCTATATACAAATGAATACATTGGCAAGTACGATTAAGAATATAAACTGAGTCGTTCTCTCAATTATTATTTGAGATTTTGAAGTATGGAAGGAATGAAATCACTCAATAAATAGGTAAATACCACTGAACATAACTTTAATCCAACCGGCAATTAAGATTTGTTATATGATGGACAATCGTTGTGATATTGTCACCATTAAACTAAGCAGTTCCGAACAATTTGTAGTGTGAATGACGTTGTTGCAAAATTAATAACTAACATTGATAAAAAGAAGTATCTAACATCATTTTTTGTGTTTGCTTTGTCTTAAAGGTATAAGAGTTCGTATGAAACGTGATGTGGACTAGCGAGGAACTTGCTGCACTAAAGGAAAAGATGAAAACGCAAAAATTAAGGCGTGTTATCCATACAACACTATGGAAACAGATTTCTCACAGCTGAAGGAGCTAACTAAAATTCTTAGATCAGCAACCAAGACTGAATATGAACGAGAAACCTGCTTTATTAAATTAGTGAATAAACTTTTAATCATTTTCATAACAAGTTATGTATTGTGTAACATCATGAATATATCTAACCGCTTGTTGTTTGATATAGTCAGACTAAATACAAAACCCACTCTGTTTAAGATAAGTTCCTACTTGTAAACCGCTGCAATCATCTGTGTTCAAAAATATACTATCTGTCACAGAGATTTCGGGTGTTGTTTACACCTCACCACTAGAAAACCGAGTTAAGTGACTATAAGCCTTAAATATCTTTTTGTTTTTTATTCCGCTATTGCTTGGAAAAAAACTGGTAATATGTTGCTTCATTCAGAGATTTTTCATCTGAAACAAATCAGTATTACGAATAATTGTGGAAACTAACCGTTATTCACGTTGCAGTAAAGTGCTTTTCTTCTATTTTTAATCTATGGTAATTTTTCTGTATGACATAAATGTTCTCTGAATGTAAACATTATATTTGTATATTTTATTTCCATGTTTACTGTGTAAATAAAATATATTATCAAGAAACAATCATAAATAATGATTATTACTAAATACCCATGGAGAGAATTATGAAAAGAAGTTTAAGAGGTAAAGGAGGTGTACGCATGGGTGGACGTAGGATTACCTGCATAAGGTTTGCTGATGACATGGTTTGCTGGCAAAAGTGTCAAGATACTCAGAAGAATGTTAGAGACTTTAGAAAAAGGGTGTGAGGAATTCGGAATGAGAATCAATAGGACTAAAACTAAATGTATGATGGTGGGAAAGAGTAAGAAAGAAATGATGATAATGCTGCAAGGAGAAATAATTGAACAAGTGGAGTCCTTTAAATATCTCGGGAGTATTGTGAGTGGTGATATGAGCTGTAAGAAGGAGGCAAAAACTAGAATAGCAATGGCAAAGGAAGCTTTCAATAGAAAGAAAAATTTACTATGCGGGAGGCTGAACAAAACGCTGAGAAAAAAATTAGCTAAATGATTTGTATGAAGCGTAGGACTGTATGGAGCAGAAACATGGACGCTACGCAAAGAAGATCTAAAGAGGTTGGAAGCTTCTGAAATGTGGGTATGGAGGAGGATGGAGAAAAGAATTTGGAAGGACAAAGTAAGGAATGAGGAAGTGCTGGAACGAATATGAGCGAAAATGTCACTCATAAAAACAATAAGAAGCAGAAAAAAGAACTGGATTGGGCATGTGCTGAGGAACGAATGCCTGCTTAAAACTGCTCTGGAGGGGACTGTAAACGGAGAGAAGAGAACAGGTCAGCGTAGGATGGATGATTTAATGATAAACGGGAGATATATAGAAACTAAGAGAATGGCGGAACAGAGGGACGCGTGCAGGGCTGTCACTGTGCGTGGACCTGCCGAATATCTGGGAACCCTTGATGATGATTACTAAATAAAGACAGCATGTCACTCAATAAAAGCAATGCTAAAGTATTATAACTAAAATAAAAGATTCGAGTTTTGTTAGTTTCCTTGGAATTAATTTTGCAGCACAAATTATTTATCGTTACGTACTACCCTACTTTTTACAGTTTAAAAGTTTTTACCTGAAAAATTTCCGACCTGACATGATCAAAAGAGCTGATATTTTCGGTTTTAGTACCGAGGTAACATGAATTTGTTCACAATTTATACTTCCTACCTCTCCAAAATTTGTTTTCATTATAAATATGAGGCCATAAGTTTGCGTGTGACTTGTTTTTTCTCATCGGTCTCTTCGCAGTCTTTCCCTGCGCTAAGATATTTCTGTTGATACTGGTAATCCACACTCGTGCAAAGTGGCTGCTTCCATGTAAACTGGAGGCAGGCTGACTCTCAGCAGGAAGCTAACCTGTTTCTTGCACTCCCACGACAATTAAATGGCCGCCACCTCTGCAGTAGCTAAAGCTAGACGACACCTTCTCAATTTCTGACGTCTTCCTACTTGTGTTCTGGATTTCACAGAGTGTTGTAGAGCTACCCAAGTTTCTGATAACACTAGCAGTTAGTCATTTATGATTTAATGAACAGGAGCGTTGACTCTAGAAACCCCTGTTTCAAGGAATCTCTTGCAGGTTGATTCTAAACAATAGCTTATGGGAAACCAAGGAGACATTAGCCCTCAGCTATGTCACGAGCGATAAATAATACAAATTCAGGTTTGTGTGTACCGCTATCTCGCGAAATATAAATGTGTTTTTATTCATGGATACTTTAGACAGGGAAAACTTAATAGATCCATTTGTGTAACTGGTTACTATGACCTGAATCGATATAAAGAGGAAAGCTGACTCGCAAGAAGAGGTCGATGAATAATACAATCGGTTGCCTAATAAATTATTCACTGCCTGTTATATTGAGGAAAGGAGAGAAGTGAATTTGAAAATATGTATCCGAAAAATGTCTGCAGTAAATTCGTAGAAAAGTAATGGATTAGTCAATGTCAGAGAAGTGCACCCAGAAATAAATCATACAGCTAACAGTTTTTGTTGTTAAATTTAAATAACACACTGATTAGGATGAAATCTGTTGAATCTAAAGAATTCTTTGAAATATATTCTCACCAAACATTTGAAAAAAGTTATGACAGATCGGGTGTTGTAGTCCAGATTCTCAACACCTCATTGACGCCTTTTGCACAAAGATAGAATTCGATTTCGTGAATGACTGAGAAAATGCGGGTTTTTTTGTAACAAAAGTTAATTGATTTTCACATTTGCGGAAACAATAGATGTGCAAGATAGGTATTTCCGAGCCAACGCAAACATGAATGTGAAGAGTTGTGAGACTCGAAATACGTTAAGGAGGCAAACAATTCTGATATTAGGATTGGTATATGAAGAACAATTTCTGTTGATTTCGACAAAGCGTCTGATAGCATTAAATTAAAGACATCTACACATGAAATACTCTCTAATCAGTGTTTAAATGGAGTAACTATCATAATTGTTAGTTATATTGACAGACACCGAATACAATTTATAACTATCGACATTATTTCTAAAACGGTATGGAGGGCAAGCTGCAAGAGGAAAAACTGAAATGTATGAACTACAGTAAAATAAAATTACGTAACATTACACCACTCAAAACGTGAAAATAGTTCGTGAAAAACAACAGAGGAAGATAAATGTTACACGACATTAAGAAAATAACTCAGGATCCACATTTCAGTGAGATTATATTACTGAGGAAAATTAGTTCAGAACGGTAAATGTTTGAACATTCTCCAAAGCTTTAAGGGATCTCGTATATAAAATGAACGTATTGTTTTAAGGCGAAATTATATTGTAGGCTTATTTAGGGGATATCATTACGCTTGTAAAGTTTTTGGGAATAATTACAACACATTTATGTCGTTTCAAGAAACTTCTACAAAAAGGGAAGAATACAGAATAACATTTTACTCTACAATTAGAATCATGCCTTAGGACTGTTTTTACACGCTTTATATTAGCTTGACTTGTATGTATGTATGTATGAATGTAACGGAATTTTACAACTCCATTTTGACCCACTTCCAGATGTCCGAGCTGGTTGAAATTTGGCACAAATATTAAGAACCGGTGACAATACAATCATTTCATAGCTGTATCCTGCTATTATCCTTACTTTGACAGTAACAAAAGAAAAATTGTTGAATGTCGTGAAGTTTTGCAATTTAATTTTAACCCAATTCCAGATATCCGAATTGTTTGAAATTTTGTTGATGTATTGATAAATGATTACAATACAATAATTTCATAGCTATATCTTGATATTATCATTACTTTGACAGTAAAAACAGAAAAAATTTGCACACGTTTTAAGAACCGTTGACAATACAGTAGTCTCTTAGCAACGTCCTGCTATTCTCGTTACTTTGACCATCTCCAGTTTCCAGGGCGTGATTTACGAGCCTTGGTTGCTGACGACGATCGTCTTCCACTGTCTCCTATCCAGAAAGGTTTCTCTGTCTGCCGTCACTTAACGTGATGTTGAATAGTGTGTATTCGAAACATTACTTCGTACTATTATAGAAGAGTAGTCTTCCACATTTACCCTGCTATTGGACCTCTGGCTGAGCTACCCTTTAATTGTATTTAACTCGTGGAAATAATAATTAAAAATGAAACTACAACAAAAAGATAGAGAGACATTGGCGAAGAAAAGCCAACAGTAGGAAACATACTTTTGAAACTATCTGAACTAAAAAGTTAAAAATAAAATTGTAGTTTAAAAAACTAAAAACACGCTTTCGTAGTAATGTGAACTAAAAGGTTAAAAATGATCTTTAAATATAAATATTTTGTTTAACAGTGATGGGACGTCCCACAATACAGGATAAATTAATTTTTTTTAATAAGCTTAAAGAATAAAGTCACTGATTACAAAATTAACTTTAATGTAAAAAAAAGCGTGGGTTGCTCTCTACACAACTTTTGACAATGACTCTACCTTTACAAACAGCGAACGACAAAAAATATAAGACAACTTATATAGCACCCCATACTTTTTTACATTAAAGTTAATTTTGTAATCAGTGACTTTAGTCTTTGAGCTTATCCAAAAAAAATTAATTTATCCTGTATTGTGGGACGTCCCATCACTGTTAAACAAAATCTTTATATTTAAGGATTATTTTTAACCTTTTAAGTCATATTACTACGAAAGCATGTTTTTAGTTTTTTTAAACTACAATTTTTATTTTTTTTGGAAAACATGTACTGCGAGAAGTGGTTAACGCTTTACTAACGTTTTAAGAAACGTCAGGAAAATTATCGCTTGTAGCGTGCGGAGTCAATTTTATCTCAAACCGTTCTCTCCAGACACTACATCAAAATATATAATAAATCGTTACGATGACTTGCTTAGAAAACGCTGTAAACATTACGACGTTATTAGTTTATACGTTAAAGTGGACTTTGTTCATGACTACTTAATTAAATGTGTCTATGCGTTGAAGCAATCACTTTATAAAAATTGATTGTTTCTGTATAATTATATGACTAATAACTGTTAAAAAATAAAATGAACTACTCGCTTTAATTCATTAACTATTTAAAGATGTTACAATAATAACCTATGATTTTTTTATTTTATTTTCCTTTGACGGCACTCGTTAAAAGATAGAACAAGTGGCATGAAATATGCACTAAATTTTCGAATCAAAATATATCATAGAAACATAAACTAATAACAAATCATATTTGCGAAAGATTCCACAAGTTACTAACATGACACAATAGAACGAATAATTTAAACTTATTATAGAACAGATTTTAATAGTTTTGCAAACATACCTAGAAATTTAGTCAGTTTTCATGTTCTTAAAATTTGTTAAATCGTCCATTTCAAAACCGGTTGGAGACTAAATTTAGAAGTATTTATGCAATAACATGACTCCTTTATTCTGATCATGCCTATTATTTTCCTGTAAGTATACAATCATTGCACTAGCACTATTATAAGTTGGGACCCTATATGAAGTAACAATTTAAATTAAAAGCTAACAAATCTCTAAAGTGAGGTATTTGCCTTTCGTTTGGCAAAAGTTCTTTTTTACTTGTTAACAGTCCATAAAATCGAAATTTCTGCACGTCAAAGGCAGATCAAAGTTTTCAGATTTCTTCGCTAAAAAGCCTCTTAAATTTTTAAATTTCAGTTGAATACGAACAGTTGTAAATCAGCATAAACAGTGGTGTCCAACTGTTACATTTCTAATGTTACCAGGCTGGTAAGCATGATTCACTGATCAGCGCTATACATGTCTTAAAAATGCTAGCGCTGTTGTCTTCTTTGCTCAGCAATTCCAGCTTTGAATCAGCCATGTATTGCATAATTTGGAGATGATAAATAGTGAAATAATGGAAACTGAATATCGAAGGGATATTAATTGTGTTACACGCATACCAACGTCAATGAATTACAACAAGGAAACATTTCTTTGACGGTATTGAATAGTTTCACTTGAGAAGATTCTTATATGTACATTAAAACCAGAAACACACGAAAATGTTTCTTAGGTTTTATACCAATTACGTGAAATTGTGTCACGGTTCTTATGTTTAATTTATGGTTAACCTAACATGTAATTAAGCAATATACTAATTTACGTAGTGATGAAGGCATAAATCATGCGGTTGCGATTATATTTTAATTAAAATTGACTCTTTTTACAATTATTTGAATAACAATATTTGTAAAGTTTAATAATTTGGCGATTACAAACATGTGATATGTTATTAATTATAGCGAAGATAATAAATGCGCTTCAACGTACTGCATGGTTTGACGTATGATTTTGTAGTTGATCTTTTTTTTTTAAGTATTGAAATCAAATTAGGCGATCGCATCACAACAACCCTCGTTTCTACACTTGTCAACTGCAAAGAAAGAAGCTGTTACCTAAAATAAAACAGCATATACTTTGTAAATTTGATGTTCGCATTTCTATTTAAAACGATCTAAACCGCCAAAAACAAAAGGTTTTTATTTGAATAAAAAATCATGAATTATTGTGGTAAGTGATAAAAACTATAGTTCAAAATAAAATCACATATTTGAGCTGAACTTTTGCTAAATGCACTGACAAGAACATTGCCGTATTCTGATAGAAAGAAATATAACTAACAAACTTTCTTACAAATGCTTCAGTCACAGTAGGCTTGTCTGATCACGATATTAATGTCCTATACGTGATCATACTGATTGTGGAACACGTAAAAAAAAATCGTTTTAAATATCTGCCCTGCAGATATTTCGCCGTTTGCCACCAAAAGTTAATCCCGTTGTAGATATCTTGCAGACGAAGACTTTGTGAATCCATACACATATAAGGACTGCTAATTGTTAATAAATGTTAGTATTTTAATATAGCTGATAGAGAGGGTATTACCTACAGAAGCTTCGAAATTTGAATAAGATTCTAGAAAAAAGTACATTTCCGCGGAAACCGATTTTCAGTTTGATGAAACTCTGCTTTTCAGCTCATCCGTAAGAAGAGGTAGCAGAAAAAAGAAATTTTGTCGGAAGTAAATTTCTTGTAAAGTAATCGCCTATGATTAAAAATATTCACAAAGATTACACCTTTACAAAATTTATTTGATTTCGTTCACCACAGAAATTTCTTGGCATAGTAAAACTTTTAGATAAAACTTTAACATCGTAATTTATATTAGTGGTTTAAATAATATAATAATCTTTCCCAGAAAATAAATAATAAGAATAGGAACAACTGTTTTGGTGACTTATTTAAAGCATTGGTCAATTTAGTTAAGAACAAGTGTTGTGGATTAAGTCCGCAACAAGGATTCACTATTCTGGATCGTGTTTGTGTTGTGAACACGTAACTCAAATAAAAAAAGTTATAACTTCTAACATAAAAACTGTATAGAATTTAGTTCGTTGCTAAATTACGATAAGTTTATGCCCAAATATCCTTTTATCATTACACTTAGCAATCAGAAGAGTGAACGAAACGAAACAGGACAAATCACAAATTTAAACATGATTCATCATTTGAACAGTGTTATTTAAAATGTAGACCATTGTTTTTAATATTTTCAACACTTTATCTTTGAACAAATTAATACCGAATTCATATTCTCCACAGAAGTATTAAAAATTATGTGTATCAAATAATTTTTTCAGTTTGACGTGCGAGGCACGTTATAAAGGAATGTGGTCAGAAAGTTTTATTTTTTTAAAGATGTCAAACAATTTATCCAAAGAATATTGGAATTTTTTTGATTGAATAAAAATTTCTAAATATTGAATCATTAAAAATAAGTTATCGTAATATGAAGACGCTTGTTACTCTAAGGGTAGTTCTATACTAATTTAGAAGCAAAGTACGCTCAGTAATATTCTGAGTAGAACCATTTTTACGAGAAATGGGCAAATATTCTCGCAGCAGATTAATGATGTAAAAAAATGTAATAAACTCTACTCAGTCACTACAAACATTACGCAATAATGAGTAAGAGGAAATATAGAACGAGTGTCTCATATTATCACTGTAAACGTCAGAACTTCTGATTTTGCAAGATCTGCCAGGTAAAGAACCTGTGGAAGACTTGATTTCTTTTCGTAATTGCTGGTAACTGCTGTGAGTCGTCATTAAGGAAGGTGACATCTAAACGCAGAGTTGTTTTGGAAACCAGCTGCCTGGGTTGTAACGTGACATGCCCTGCGGCCCCTGCGGATGACCGCAACCAGCATTTCACCTACCTGTTGCTGCGTGCGCGCGCCGCGACGGTCGGCGAGGCACTGCGCCGGGAGCCGACGTCGGCCGCCGCGGCGCCGTCGCGTTGCCCTGACCCACTCAGTCGACGGCCGCGTCGTCGGCGCCTGCCTGTTGCGTCCCGCAACACGCTTGGCACTCTGGCTACCGCGTGGGTGCACACAGCTCTGTGGCTGTTGTTGTTTGTTCCCAGTTTTTCCTTAGCTGATCCTCTCTTCTGATACAGAACTGATGGTTAAACTTTCAGTGTGACAGCTAGTTTCGCCCCAATACAAGCATTTTCCTTCAATTTTGTAGACCAATTTCAACATGCGTCTGAAAGAAAAAACGGCAGTTTCGTCTAGTCAATTTCTTAGATGTATAACGAATGTGTTGAAGCAGCAAACTGGAATTAAAACGTTAGAATATGTAATTTTTATATATAAATATAATGTATCATTTCAGATACATCCCCAAAGCTAGTTACGAAGCTGCACATGGTTAATCTCCAACACAGCTCATATTATCTTAACACATAAACTACACACTAACAGTGCTATTCTCTTGCAATTTAGCTGTGGTACATTGGTTTTCTTTCAGTAGTAGAGTCCAGAAGGCATAGATAATAATAATTCAAGAGTCTATGTTCGCATCCCATAAAATGATTTATGGAAGGTGAGGTAGCTCTTACTTGTTACTTTGTGCCTGTGTAAAATCTCGCCACATAAAAGAGACAATGTTGGTATTATTACCCAATGTGTTATACGCTACTGCAAGATGTAGTGGGTCCATGAGTGGTCCTATTTGTTTCATCAGTCAGCGTTTCGCCCAGGTTCTCATCACTTTGGATAGAATTAGTAAGTGTCTCTCACTTTAAGTAGTTTGGCTTCTGAATAGAAATATCGACATAAGCAGATAAATCTTAATGCTTGATGATAGTGCATAGATATGAAAATATAATATTTGTAGACTCAGTATAAAAATAACTATTAACTGGTACTGTATACGTTTAGCAGATGGAACGTAGTTGATCTTTGTTGAAAAATCTTAGTAAAGAACACGAAAGGTTACTACAGAGGTTGTTTGTGAAACAGAGTAAGCATCCTGTAATATAAAAAAGTTTTTCGACATGCGTAGAAGGTGACATACTATTCAGTAGTGTAGCCGAAAAGGTTAAAAGCATACATCAGTTAGGGCATCTGTTCACAGTACGTAGACGAGTAACCGCTTTCGGATTAGGTACATGTTTAACAGCGACTGTAACGTTGAAGTTTGAATTCCTTCGAATGGGTGAGTAAGCCTATAACAGCAGACAGGACAAAGCCTATTTACACTCCTCATCTGCACGCACGTGCCAAGGACGTGAATCAACATACGGAGATTTACCCTCCACTCCCAAGACATATTTAAGGGCCGCAGGGAAATCATTTTAAGACACCTTTGTCGCTCCCTGCTCACTTGTATTCGTATACAGGCAGTGGCCATTGTGGCTGGAAGGTGATACCTCGAACACGCGTGCCGCTGACCCAGTTGCACGGGCCAGACGCGTGACCCGCAGAGGTCACGCGCAGACGCACGGCGATGAGGTCACTATTGGTCTGCGGCGAGTAGACATGTCCAAGAAGTTGATCAACATTCTCACACGTAATAATTCTATCTAAGGTTTAGTAATACTTGTTTCAGTATTATTGTATTATTTCCAACAATAGACAATACTTTTCAGACTCTCTTTAAGGCAATTTGTTTCGTTATAGATGCACCGTTCGAGAAGAAAAGATGAAAAAGTAACAGAGATGCGGAAGCTATTAGTGAAATTTATCTGTACTTCTTACATGATGAAACACGCAACAGGTGTATGTCATCAAAGTAAATCATCCTCGCACTGGCTATACATTGTTATACATTGTGGATGTATTAATATTAATTCAAAAGAGTTTCAGGAAAAAAATCAACCCTATTCACTATTTATCAATATGTCACATTTTTAATCAATCTAGAGTGATTGGAATGCAATAGTGGGAGAAGGAAAAGAGGGGAATACTGTAGGAAGTTTTGGTCTAGGAGAAAGAAATGAGCGAGGAAGCAGGTTGCTAGAATTTTGTGAAAGATATAAGCTAGTAGTGGCGAACACACTGTTTAAGAACCATGCAAGAAGAATATACACCTGGAAACGTCCTGGGGATACAGGCAGATATCAGCTAGATTATATCATGGTCAAACAGAGATTCAGGAATCAAGTTCTAGACTGTAAAGCGTACCCAGGAGCAGACATAGACTCGGACCATAATTTGATAGTAATGAAGTGCAGGCTGAAATTCAAGCGAATAAGGAAGCAGTATAAGCAGAACAGACTGGAAGTGAATAAACTGAAACAATCTAGCACAAGAGAAAAATTTGCAGAAATGGTAGACTTAGGTCTAAGAATAACTGTGAAAGGAGCTCAACCGAGGACGAATGGAATGCATTAAAGACCGAAATAATGAAAGCTGGCAAAGAAACATTAGGCTTTAGGGAACAAGCTGCCCGAAAACCTTGGATCACAGAAGAAATTTTGCAGCTGATGGATCAGAGGAGAAGGTACAAAAATGCTCAGGATGAAGCAGGAAGAGAGCAGTACAGGCAATTTAGAAATCAAATAAATAGGAAATGCAAAATAGCAAAAGAAAAATGGCTACAAGAAAAGTGTGAAGAAGTAGAAAAGGAAATGGTCGTAGGAAAAGTAGATGTTGCATATAGAAAGATCAAACAGAATTTTGGAGAAATGAAGAAAAGAGGTATGAACATTAAAGCTGCCGATGGGAAACCTCTTTTAAGCTCAGAAGATAGAGCTAACCGATGGAAGGAATACATTGAGAAACTGTATGATGGGGACGACTTGAACAATAGTGTATTGGAAAAGGAAGGCGATGTCGACATTGATGACTTAGGAGATCCTGTTTTGAGGACAGAATTTAATAAAGCTCTGAATGACTTGAAAGCAAATAAGGCAGTTGGAATTGATGAGATCCCTGCAGAACTTCTTAAATCTCTAGGAGAGGAAGGAATCGAAAGATTATTCAAGCTGATATCAAAAAGTTATGAAACAGGAGAAATTCCAACTGATTTTAATAAAAATATCATCTTCACACTTCCAAAGAAAGCACAAGCCGACAAATGTGAGAATTATCGCACCATTAGTCTAACATCACATGCTTCAAAATTACTGACCAGAATAATATACAGAAGGATGGAAAGGGTAGTAGAAGAGATAGTAGGTGAAGATCAGTTTGGGTTTAGGAAAAATCGCGGTACAAGGGAAGCAATTCTGTCTTTAAGATTAATACTTGAAGGGCGGATCAAGAAAAACAAAGATACTTTTATGGCATTTGTTGATTTAGAAAAAGCTTTTGATAATGTTAGGTGGGACAAGATGTTCAAAATTTTAAAGAAGTCAGGTCTAAAGTATCGAGATAGAAGAATACTCTATAAACTATATAAGAATCAAGTGGCTGTAATAAAAGTAGAGAATCACGAGAGACATGCATCAGTTAAAAAGGGTGTGAGACAAGGTTGTAGTCTATCCCCGTTAATATTCAACTTGTATGTAGAAGAAGCAATGAAGAAAGTCAAAGAAAAATTTCCATGTGGCATAAGTTTTCAGGGAGAAAAAATCAGTATGCTACGATTTGCTGACGACATTGTCTTATTAGCAGAGAGGGCTGAGGATATTGAGAAGTTATTGAATGGCATGAACAAAATACTGAAGGAAGATTTTGGACTGAATATAAATCAAAGTAAACAAAAGTGATGAAATGTAGCAGAAATGATACCAATACTAGCAGATTAAATATAAAAATAGGATCGATGCAATAGGAGAAGTGAGTGAGTTCTGTTACTTGGGAAGCAAAATTACAACCGATGGCCGAAGCAGGAATGATGTTAAAAGCAGAATAGCACTAGCAAAAAGAGCCTTCATGAAAAAGAGAAACCTTTTAGTTTCAAATATTGATCTAGGAATTAGAAAGAACTTTTAAAACTCTATGTGTGGAGCACAGCACTTTACGGTAGCGAAACATGGACTTTAGGAATACCGGAAAGAAAGAAACTTGAAGCATTTGAAATGTGGTGCTACAGAAGAATGCTGAAAATTAGGTGGACAGACAAAGTAAGAAATGAACGAGTTTTGGAAATGATGGGTGAGAAAAGAAGTTTATGGAAGAAGCTTACAGGAAGAAGAGACAGGCTGGTAGGTCATATTTTGAGACATGCTGGATTGGTTAATTTGTTAGTGGAGGGAACAGTTGAAGGTAAGAACTGTAGAGGTAGACAGAGATTAGAATATATGAAGCAGATAATTGAGGACGTGGGTTGTAAGGGGTATGTAGAAATGAAGAGGTTAGCACAGGATAGGAAGGGATGGAGGATTGCATCAAACCAGTCTAAAGACTGACGACAGCAAAAAAA
>JARYHS010011408.1:182491995-182511980 GCA_031002005.1 Vandiemenella viatica
TTAAACCATTTCTACAATTGAAGAGATACTTCCTTATCTTATTTCACCTTTCTGTTGTAGTATTTACTAATCTTGCATTTGACGATTTAGTAATGTTCGCTCTCTTTAACATTTTCGAGGATTTATTCGTTTCAATTGGCTTCCGATTTTGTCCAAGCTTTCACAAAGTTTTATCACATCTCATCTTCCTTTGTTAAAGTATATTCCAAAATTTTTATGATGCGAGGAAGATTGGAAACTATCTAACTCGGTTAACACTTTTCCCTCCTAGTACCTCCTCGTCAGGACTTCTTGCTGCTGATTTTTCACTGCAATCAAATATCTCTACAAGTTGCAGAAAATCGCTGCAGCTTTCCGTTTTTACGGTATTCATTTCTTCCAAAATATCGTTATTCCTTTGTTCTTCTTATGGACTTCGTCGTTTTCTTTTCGTCGTGTTTACAATTTCTCAGGACCACCTGGTTATCTGTTACATTTAGACATATGCTACCTCAGATTTTTTGCTCTCTTTAATTTCTCCACTCGTTGAAATTGTTAAAGCTTAATAGATTTAGGCAGCGTATTCTTAGGAATTGCTGGGTAACCTACCATTTCTTCAGTTGAATAACTAAATGTTCTATTTCTCTAGAGCTGCATATAACAGTGGAAACAGCATACAATTTCCTTCATAGAGTCAAGAACCGGGGTAAACACGCAGCCATACAGATTGTGACGTATAAAGTCAATCATTTGCATGCCTGTTTCCCTATTATTTCAATATGCAGTCCTGAATCTTAAAGTAAACAGCACAAAATGCTGTTAGTAAGTTAATTAAGTTATTGAATCTGAATATTTCTGCAGTCATTCCAAATCTTCTGTTCAAATTGGTGCACATTATCAGCTATTATTGGTCTGAACCTGATATTTTTCTGTAGTACTGTCTCATACTACCAAACCAAATACGGCTCACAACCCAGAAAAAACACTTATTTTTAATAATAATGATAAACTTATAGCAAAGCATAATTAAAAAATGTTATTCTTTTCTCAGAAAACAAATGTTACAATTGCTGAATGTAAAACATAATTTTTAGTACAGTATATATCTTAGAAGTTTTCCTTTGCATGAGATTCCTTTGAGTGAGATTCCAGCTGTAGGTCTCTGCAACTCTGTCGTTTTCGTTGGACGGTGCAAAGTCCCGTTAGAACACTGGCACCTCCGACACTAATGGGAGCTCCCTGTGAGTTAGGCACTCCCGCCGCCCAGCCGGAAGGCGACATTGAAAGTTTCCGGCCGTGTAACTCGGTGTTTTCATGAGGCGGAAGTGACGTTTATGGCTGTCTGCTGCCAGGCAGGCATCCGTTTTGTTCAGCTCGTTACCACAGTGGCAATGGCTGGATTGTCGAGTCACAGGCAGCTGATAACTGAAGGCAATATGTCTGACAGCTGAAAAACATTCTGTGTCGAAAGTGAATTTATCTCTGTGAGAAAATAATTAATCGCCTCAGCCTATTTTGTTTCACTAATGATTTATACGACTAATTTGTTTGTTAGTAATCAACACTTTGTATTTTATACACGATCCGAGAAATTTACATATTTTATTTAATGTATAAAAAAAAAACACTTCATGTTATTCCTCCATTGGGCTTTAACCTGATTTCTGTTTTTCTCCCAATATGTTTTGTAATATTTTGTTCCTTGCATTTATTGTGTGGGCTGTCTGTAGCAATTTTCTAATATGGATGGTAATTTTTTGAGACTTTCATGTCATTTAATCTTTTCACTTCTTACCATACACATTGTAGCTGACATACATGCGCTATCGCACATGTATATGTAAATATTAAATGTATTATTTCATATAGGTAACTATAATAAGTATTAAATCGGGCCACAGGAAATGAAATGTCAAAGAGATTATATGATGACAGCAAAAAAATGTCGGAAAAAGAATGATGTGATAAATCCATTTTTCAAGGCGGTGGTAGGACCTGCAAACATATATTGAATAAATGAGTTTAAGGTTGAGAGAAGTACAGGGCGTTCGCCGGGAAACGCAACCCACTGTTAGCGCTACAAGGAAGAAACTGCTCCCGGCGAGCGAGCGCTCAGTTTCCGGCATTGTTCGACCGTCGGCCGCGGACTATTTCATAATAATTACGCTTCATAAACTTGTGTGCTAAGCATTTAAATGTGACGTAATTCATTAGCTTACCTTATAAAAGATGCTGGAAGTGTTGACACTCTTGTGTAATGCACATTTCACATCTTCTGAACATATTTCGAGACACACGCTGCCCTAACTGACTTAATGATTTTTTGGGTGACTGTTCTAGTCTAAAAGCGATATCGTCAATTTTCTCCTCTGTGAGAATACGGTTGACCGACAGTCTCTTTTTGTTAAAAAATGAACCCGTTTCTCTTACTTTTTTAACCAGACGCAGAATTGTTGATTTAGCTGGCAGTAAAGCGCCAGGAAATTCGCGACGAAATTTACTGCGACACTTTTTAAACGACTTCTTCTTCACATATGTATCGTAGAGAAATATTCTTTGTTGCAAACTGTAACGTACCATAATTTTACTCACACTCAAACACGGTACAGATTAATAAGAGTATGAAGCCCCAAACCAGCCAAACCGCAAAGAAACGTTTAGTCACAACACTGATTAATAAGAGACTGAAGTCACAAACTATCTACAATGCAAAGAAACCGTTCTTAACAATGTAAGGGTCACTGCACTGCACTGTTGGGGCAGCGGAGGTGTTAAACAGTGCGGTGATTCACGGTGCCGTGTGGCGGAAACTGCTGGGGCCACTGACCGAGCAAGTTGCCGACGGCAACAGACTGGGAGGGTAGCGTTTTCCGGCGAACGCCCTGTATAATTGTATTCAATAATAAATTGAGTGAAATATAATTTTATAAAAAGTTGTTGAATAAATGTGATGTTTAGTGAAAATCGAAGTTATTAATGTTGGTGAACAAAAGGATAAATCTCTATAGGTAGATGAGATAAAAAGGAAAGATGGGTTATGTTCGTTTCCTTTGTGGTAAAGGGAAATACTATGCTAGAAAATACGACTGAAGAGCTCACATCAAAGATAGATAAAGAATAACATTTGGTGCAGAATATTGTCTTTGGTAAGAGGTAATGCAAAAAAATTGTAATTGTATCGAAACATAGTCTAGAGTAACCATCTATGTGTAGCACATTAAGTAAGTAAACAGTGGATAACGTTTGGAAGGCTGTTTAAAACAATGGAATTAAGATTTGGAATGTTGCAGCATCAGATTTCTAATTCAGACTTCTTCAGTTCATCTTTTTTCTATTGTTTGTCTGACAGAGCGTGTTCAGCTGCCTTTATTAAGAGTCTCGTTTCTATTGTTTGTATTCAATTTTAATTCTGTAATGGAATTGTTCATGTGTCCCTATCATATGTAGTAAGTTGTATTGCTATTATTTTATAGAAATTAAGTGTAGTGTCCATTCGTTTGTTCTTTTCATATGCATCATTTATATATATATAACATTTTTTTAGGTCAGTTTATTTTGTTAACAAAATTGAATTTCTCAGTAAATCAAACACTTATACCATTTCCATTTGTTTATGATAATTTTGCGAAGAGTCGGTTCGCCTGTTTTAAGGAGATGTTCTTTTATCGTGATTTTGATAAACTGTAGTATTTTATTATGTGATGTAGGCCATAGATACGATCTTATAAAACTATCTGCAGTAAGTACTGGATTATCAGCAAAAAAGTATCGTCATTTCATATTTCCATTACTGATATACCTGAACTACTACATAGAAAGATGGAAATATCTGCGGGTTGAGATTAAGAACCTTTTTTTTTTACGTTTCTTAACAGCGAGGTCTTTAGAGACGGGAAAGGATGGGGGCAACGAATGGGAAGGAATTCGGTCATGGCCTTTTAAAGGAAGCATCCGGGCATTTGCCTGGAGTGATTTGGGAAACCATGGAAAACCCAAATCTGGATGCCCGGACGGGGATTCGAACCGCCGTCCTCCCGAATGCGAGGCCAGAACGCTATCCGTTACACCACCACGCTCGGTGAGACTAACAACCAGCTGATTGAAATAGAGACGTCTGATGTAAACCTAAAATGGGAAAATATTGGAATAGTTATCGCCCTGAAATCAGGGACATTCATAAAGTGGCTAATGTGAGAAAAAATAAATGATTTGATGAGACCCCGTGAAAATTTGCGCATAAAGAGGTAGGAAACCCGAAAAACAACGTTAAAGGCAAGAGAGGATGAAAAGAGGAGAACGGAATTTGAGAGTAGAAACGTAGGACACGCAAACTATATTAAGTGAGTACACTGATTGCGGAAGCAGAAGAGGACTTTCAGAAGTAGGATGCAAGGGAGATGTACAGCAAAGTCAACTATCTGATGAAAATTTGTACACAAACGAGAAACTAATCGAAAATAAATACGGGAGAATTACTGAATTCTCAACTGTAGAGAGATGGGTTAACTATTTTAGTACCAAACTAAATTGTGAAGAACCAGCAACGCTCCTCCCCCTTTCTTAGCAACAGATACTGAGTACACTCCACCAACTGTAGAGGAAATCAAAAAGCAAATGAAGTAGAAAAAAAGCCCTGGAGAACGTGGCTTCCACAAGGAAAAAATTTGAGATGAAACGGCGGTCTTCAGAATTCACAAACTGATAGAAAATTCCAAACAAGGAAGTGATTATATTCGCTGATACTCAAAAGATCGATCGATTTATATTCAGAAACTATCGTGGTACTGCACTATTAATTATTCTCTACAAAATTTCATCAAAATCTCTCTTAGATTGAATCAGGTCCCTGTCAGAGGATGCAATACGAAAATACGAAAGGAGATTTTACATGGAAAATAAACAGTTGACCAAATATTTGCGTTATATTAAATTGTAGATGGAAATTTTATTATGAATAATAACTACTGTAAGTAGACCTCAGAAAGCATATGATTGTTCTCACAGAGAAAGAATGTACAGATGTATGGGAGAGTTGATTTCCAAGAAAATATTTAGATTTATTAAAGCATACCTAACTGATACGAGTGCCACTATCAAAATTATTAGGAGGGTAACAGAAGCATTTAAACAATAAAAAAAATAATAAAAAAACGGTGCGATATGTGTGGAAACAAAGTTTTCTTTCATATAAATCACCAACCAAAGAACTGTGACTAAGTATTTGTATTATTTGGTAGAGTAATTATTATCTTGTTATGGAGTTGATTAATTGGAGACAGAAGAGAAGCATTTTTCGATATTAAGAAAGAAATATTGGGATTTGTGTTGAGAGATGCTAATGAAAGAATAAATGTTTAAACTAATAATAAATCTGGATTATTAAATATTAATGTACTTGAAACGTACAAGCGGAGAGATTCGTAGAATATCCACAAAGAGGTAAGTAAATAGCTAGGATGGAAGAATGGTTTATCAACAACATTATTAAATCACGTACAAGAGAAGATAGTGCAAAAAATTAATTCAAAGAAATTTCAGTGCAGTACAGATCGGTTACATGCTGACGACACAGTCTTACTGTCTGACGCATAAGAGGAGTTAAGAGACATGGCTGACTTACTAGAACCAACTGAAATAAAAATAGTGCTCCAGATAAGTAAAATATACGGCAATACGTCGAAAACATAACGATAACCAAATGTCTACAATATATCTGCAGGCATATGAAGAGATGTAGTGTAATGAAGCGTAGGCAAGGATATAAGTAGGTCTTCTTTAAAACAAAAGCTTTATCACAGCAATACAGTATGGACAAGTATTTCTAATGTAGGACAAATCACTGGCACAAAAGCAGTCGGATGACTAAAAATACGGTGAATTCACTACTTATTCAAAGATATTCAATGAGTATGGTTGCTGAATGAATGATAAAGAAGAGCAGAACATAAATGATAGTGAAGGCTTTCTATCACGGAAGTGTGTAGACTGTTAGACATTATCGCGTAATGTAAGCATGAGGTTGGAATGGAATCACGAAAGAGGGTCATCCCACACATTTTTTATTATTAATAATAGTGAGAGAATTGGTGATTTTAAGCGGAGGATATCATTGCATTCTATGTATATACCCATTTCCAATGGGAAAATTATAAGTTAATCTTTATACTAAGAGAATGTTAGGTTAGGCAACTGTCATGGACTTAAGAAAGACTGCATACTATGGTAGTGAGAACTTCGTGAGTTAACTAAGAATTTTCGTACCGCCGATTAAAATCTGCTATATAAATTTTTTTGTCATTAATAGGGGTGCTATGAAATGGTTAAAATTAAATCATTTCATAAGAAAGAACAGAATTATATTTTGGTAGTGGCGATAAAGCTAGAGGAATGTTCTGTTGGGGCAGCAGGCACGCACGGGGGAACAAAAGGCCGGCGTCGTGTCGTTGTTCTGCGAGCCAAGTGTTTGGGCGCAGTAGGGGTTGAGCCCTGGCGAGGGAGTTTCTGCTAGAGCTTTATTGAAAAGACTGACAAGTCGATGAGTCTCCGATATATTAGGATGTGCCAAAATGCAAATTACCCTCTAAGATTGTTTCTTTTCTTTCACCGAACGTGGTGGGTGCGTGGTTAACACTATGGCCTCACATTCTGGAGGACACCAGTTCGAGTCCGGGTCCGGGCATCCAGATTTGGGTTTTCCATGGTTTTCCCAAATCACACCAGGTGAATGCCGGGTTTCTTCCTTGAAAAAGGTCATGGCCGAATTCCTTCCCGTTCCTTGTTCCCAGTCCCATACTGCCTATAATGAACTCGACGTCGACGAGGCGTAAAGCCATTTTTTTTTTTTTTTTTTGCTGTCGTCAGTCTTTCGACTGGTTTGATGTAATCCTCCATCCTTTCCTATCCTGTGCTAACCTCTTCATTTCTACATACCCCTTACAACCCACGTCCTCAATTATCTGTTTCATATATTCTAATCTCTGTCTTCCTCTACAGTTCTTACCTTCAACTGTTCCCTCCACTAACAAATTAACCAATCCAGCATGTCTCAAAATATGACCTACCAGCCTGTCCCTTCTTTCCGTAAGCCTATTCAACAAACTTCTTTTCTCACCCATCATTTCCAAAACTCGTTCATTTCTTACTTTGTCTGTCCACTTAATTTTCAGCATTCTTCTGTAGCACCACATTTCGAATGCTTCAATTTTCTTTATTTCAGGTATTCCTAAAGTCCATGTTTCGCTACCATAAAGTGCTGTGGTCCACACAAAGAGTTTTAAAAAGTTCTTTCTAATTCCTAGATCAATTTTTAAAACTAAAAGATTTCTCTTTTTCATGAATGCTCTTTTTGCTAGTGCTATTCTGCTTTTAACATCATTCCTGCTTCGGCCATCGGTTGTAATTTTACTTCCCAAGTAACAGAATTCACTTACTTCTCCTATTGCATCAGATCCTATTTTTATATTTAATCTACTAGTATTGGTATCATTTCTGCTACATTTCATCACTTTTGTCTTGCTTTGATTTATATTCAGTCCAAAATCTTCCTTCAGTATTTTGTTCATGCCATTCAGTATCTTCTCAATATCCTCAGCCCTCTCTGCTAACAAGGCAATGTCATCAGCAAATCGTAGCATACTGATTTTTTCTCCCTGAAAACTTATGCCACAAGGAAATTTTTCTTTGACTTTATTCATTGCTTTTTCTACGTACAAGTTGAATATTAACGGGGATAGACTACAACCTTGTCTCACACCCTTTTTAACTGATGCATGTCTCTCGTGATTCTCTACTTTTATTATAGCCACTTGATTCTTATATAGTTTATAGAGTATTCTTCGATCTCGATACTTTAGACCTGACTTCTTTAAAATTTTGAACATCTTGTCCCACCTAACATTATCAAATGCTTTTTCTAAATCAACAAATGCCATAAAAGTATCTTTGTTTTTCTTGATCCGCCCTTCTACTGTAGTATTAATCTTAAAGACAGAATTGCTTCCCTTGTACCACGATTTTTCCTAAACCCAAACTGATCTTCACCTACTATCTCTTCTACTACCCTTTCCATCCTCCTGTATATTATTCTGGTCAGCAATTTTGAAGCATGTGATGTTAGACTAATGGTGCGATAATTCTCACATTTGTCGGCTTGTGCTTTCTTTGGAAGTGTGAAGATGATATTTTTATTAAAATCAGTTGGAATTTCTCCTGTTTCATAACTTTTTGATATCAGCTTGAATAATCTTTCGATTCCTTCCTCTCCTAGGGATTTAAGAAGTTCTGCAGGGATCTCATCAATTCCAACTGCCTTATTTGCTTTCAAGTCATTCAGAGCTTTATTAAATTCTGTCCTCAAAACAGGATCTCCTAAGTCATCAATGTCGACATCACCTTCCTTTTCCATTACACTATTGTTCAAGTCGTCCCCAACATACAGTTTCTCAATGTATTCTTTCCATCGGTTAGCTCTATCCTCTGAGCTTAAAAGAGGTTTCCCATCGGCAGCTTTAATGTTCATACCTCTCTTCTTCATTTCTCCAAAATTCTGTTTGATCTTTCTGTAGGCAACATCTACTTTACCTACGACCATTTCCTTTTCTACTTCTTCACACTTTGCTTGTAGCCATTTTTCTTTTGCTATTTTGCACTCCCTATTTATTTGATTTCTAAATTGCCTGTACTGCTCTCTTCCTGCTTCATCCTGAGCATTTTTGTACCTTCTCCTCTGATCCATCAGCTCCAAAATTTCTTCTGTTATCCAAGGTTTTTGGGCAACTTGTTCCCTAAATCCTAATGCTTCTTTACCAGCTTTCATTATTTCGGTCTTTAATGCATTCCATTCGTCCTCGGTTGAACTCCTTTCAGAGTTATTTCTTAGACCCAAGTCTACCATTTCTGGAAATTTTTCTCTCGTGCTAGATTGTTTCAGTTTATTCACTTCCAGTCTGTTCTGCTTATACTGCTTCCTTATTCGCTTAAATTTCAGGCTGCACTCCATTATTATCAAATTATGGTCAGAGTCTATGTCTGCTCCTGGGTACGCTTTACAATCTAGAACTTGATTCCTGAATCTCTGTTTGACCATGATGTAATCTAGCTGATATCTGCCTGTATCCCCAGGACGTTTCCAGGTGTATATTCTTCTTGCATGGTTCTTAAACAGTGTGTTTGCCACTACTAACTTATATCTTTCACAAAATTCTAGCAACCTGCTTCCTCGCTCATTTCTTTCTCCTAGACCAAAACTTCCTACAGTATTCCCCTCTTTTCCTTCTCCCACTATTGCATTCCAATCACCCATGATTATTAGATTTTCCTCCCCCTTCACATATTGGATTAATTCTTCAATTTCTGTATATATTTTTTCTATTTCTTCATCATCGTCCTGTGACGTTGGCATATACACTTGTACTAATGTGGTTGGGACGGGCTTAGTTTCTAACCTCATCAAAATAATCCTGTCACTAAACTGTTCATAATAACTCACCCGTTTCCCTACTTTCTTGTTCATTACAAATCCTACACCAGTGACTCCATTGACAGCTTGTGTGCTAATTATCCTGTGTTCCCCAGACCAGAAATCCTGTGCATCCTTCCATTTAATCTCACTAATCCCAACAACATCTAAATTAAGTTGTTCCATCTCCCTTTTTAAGTTTTCTAACCTACCTGCCCTATTCAAACTTCTAACATTCCACGCTTCGACTCGTAGAATGTTTCTATCCATTCTGATGACTCCTCCCTGAGCAGTCCCCACCCGGAGATCCGATTGGGGGACTATTTTACCTCCGGAATATTTTACCCAGGAAGAAGCCATCATGATATATGTAATTTGAGAGGATTACATGTCCTCGGGATACCCTTTGGGTCTTTAATGCAGTGGTTTCCCGTTGCCTTCTGCATCCCCATGCCGTTGATCATTTCTGATTCATCCGCCTTTAGGGGCCGTTTCCAACCCCAAGGGCAAGAGGGTGCCCTGAACCGCTGCCCGCTCTTCCGCCCTCCTTTCAGAGGCCGTTGGCAAGCAGTGGGCGATTCCTTATACCGGGAATCTTTCAGTCGCCAGAGCCTCGTCCGTGCAAACAGGGTGCACCACGTGAAGGAGAGGTTGACATTTGGTTGGAAAAGGCTAATATAGCCTCTCCCAAACCGTTACCGTAAAGCCATAAGTAAAAAAAAATATTTTTTTTCTGAAACCAACGGAGCCGAGAACAGACTTCTGCAGAGAGCGGCATTCGCGCTGGAGACGCGACTGCGGCTGGGCTCGCGAGGGGGAGCCAGCTGTTTAGTGCGGCAGATAGTGCAATCTGCCGAGGTCAGTGATGAGTGCTCTTGGATGGTCACCTTCAAGTGACGCGGCTGGTGGAATTGTGTGCCGTGTGCGGACCTATGCAGCTTGTGCTGAGTGGCTGCAACAACGGCAATTATCGTTGATTAACTCAAAAACGCATTGCGGTCCTGGCAGGGAGACCTGCACTGATTAAGAGATTCCTCAGTGTTCTTTAATTGGTAGCTGAGGTAGCGCCCTATTCAATTAAAATTTAGGTTCCTTAAATGTTATAAATTCAGATCAAGAATGTAGTGTGTTTTTTTTTTAACTATTTCTTAAAATGATAAATGATAAATTGTGAATTCCCAAACTTGCTTTTTGTAAATAAAAAGGTATCCCAGCATGCTTAATCATTTTAAATTCATAAGTTATTTTAATATATCAAATTAATAATTTCTTCTCCCAATATAAAGTATTTTTTAATGTTTTTTATTGACCATTTCTGTAGATATGGGAAGTTGAGTATACTAATCTTTATATATAAAGATGAATGTATGTTTGTTTGTTTGTTTGTTCTTCATACAAATCCACAGTTTTCATCCGATCTCGATGAAACTTTGCACACTTATCCTTTGAAACAAGGAGAAAAATACTGTCTACATTTGGTTGAAAAATTATCTGTATATATAACACATGTTGTCTCATAACTTCGAAATACGGCGATAGACAGACACGTTGGATGTGGACGTCTCCAGACCGTGTTTCCGTGTAGTGAACTGGCAGCTCAGTGACTAAAGAGCTTGCTTACGAACGTCGTGGTATTCGATTCAAATCCGGTTTTCAACGATACACTACGTTACAATTAATCCTTGATCTCACCGCCATCTATTATCTAAAAATTTCCGCTTTCCAGAATGTTTATTCAAATTCTCTCTGATTCAAGGCATCTCATTGTTCGCTTTTCGTGGCCTGGCTTCAATAATATATATATATATATATATTTCTGTGGTATATTTTGAAGAACCCCGACATGATGGACTCGTTGTTGTGTTTCACGAGTTTACATGGAGACGTCAGCTTCCCCGCAGGTGCCAAGTCCCGGCGCTGGTTATTAACTTGCTGCCAGATGCGGTTAGCCTGCAGGAGAGCATCTGACGCCGACAAAGTTGAGGGCCTCCGCCTCACCCACCCAGGTTCAAGGTTCAGAGCAACAGGTGGCGACGCATTCCTCAACTCGATTCTTTTCCCACGTGCTAGGTTCCTAGGTTTGATTGGTCACCGTTTGGAGCCTTTCTGTTGTTCAACAGACCATTCTAAAAGATGCTAAAATTATTAAATACTATAAAATCCTACAGTTTGATGTAAACGACCTGCAATTACAATACTCAACAGTTATTTTTGTTATTGTGACTAAGAATGACTTTAGGGCTCGCTTCTCTCTGAAACTATTTCAATTCAACTTCGTTTTGATTCCTGAAATCGTTCTCAGATACTGTATACGAAGTAAATATTAACATGTCGCAAACATTTTTTTTAAAAAAAAAAAAAGGCATAAACATCACTCTACGAACAGATAACTCAGTTAAAAAAACAATTAAATACTCACTTATACAGAGACAACTATCAAAACTCAGGCATATATCAACCGACACGTAACAATTGCGAGGCAATATACATAGTACAGATAAGAAGAAAGTTTAATAACAGAAACTAAGAATACATGAGGGCACTTAAGTACAGCAACCACTACACATTCACTGAACATCTAACAGAAAATGATCACTTACCAACAGACGTTAACACAGACATGCAAATACTCACAATCAACAATCACACACACAATACCCTCACTCTACAAGAAAACTACCAAAAACAAAAAGCAATAAAAAATGGCAAGCAGGTTCTGAATGACCACATAAACTTAACCAAACACTGTTCAAACTGATAAACATACAATAACCCTACAATAAAGAAATAAACCTAACAGATACATGCACTCACACACTTACATAAAAGTGAGAAAAAAAAAATAACAATAATCTCCAGCGCAATTTCAAAACAGGCGCTGTAAGCACACCTTTGACATGAAAACAAGATGGCCACCGAAAACAAGTGAATTGTAGTAGACGCAATGTTTACATCCTGTACGCAGCAGCTAAGACAAATGGTTGTAACGGAAACATGCTTTGGAGAAAAAGCAGCGATGTGTGATTAAGAACCTGAAAACCACTAATCTAAATATCAAGTGTAAATAAGCAGAAAATGTATAAATTTAGAATTATATCAAACATTATATAATAAGTTTGTAAACCCAATGTAAATTTTGAAATAGATTCATCGCTGATGATACCTCGATTAGAGGCGAAACGCGTACGACAATAAAGCTTCAAAAACATTTTCATTGGCGCCATTTTTTCATTTAACTTAAATGTTAATCTGTTGGAAAATTCTTCGAAGTTATAGAGATGTTTGAAAGCGGTAGGTTTTTTGTTAAACATAAAGAGCGATTTATATGAAATGAATTAATGAAGTGTAAAGTCAATGATGATTGATTAAATTAAAGAGAGTACATCGACTATATCCTCGTCGTTAGCTCAGTTGGTTGTGGCAATGTGATATTGCTCGGCACCTAACTGTGGTTAGATTGTTGCAGCCTTGGTGGAAGAAATTTTCATTATTAGTCAGGATAGGCCGGTGAAGATCGAAGGATTCCTAGTCAATGCAACCTCAGTCCACCAACCCTGCCGAGAAGGAACAGACTGCTCCTATTCCTGGTCGTATGGTCTCGGAATATCGTAAGACTATGTGAGAAACAAGTAAAGCACTGCTTCGGTCCTTCTGATAACACACCATTCACTTTCTGCAGAAACATTCGCACTTTTATAGGTTTTATAACAGTTCTCAGTTCAGTACTCCTTTGAAAAATAAAGGTTAAGAAATTACATATGGTTTGGGAGAGACCTATTATCCTCTTCCAGCCAAATGGAAACATCTCCTTCACGTGGAGTACGGGCGACTGAATGATTGCCGGAATAAGGGGTCACTAACTGCTTGCCAAAGGCCATCTGAAACAGGAGCGGAAGAGCGGGGAGTGGTCCAGGGTAATCTCTTGTCCTTGTTTGGAATATGGCATATTTATAGTTTGAAATTTCAAATCTTATGTATGTGACACATGAAACCCCAAAAACAACTTCTTTTTTCTCATTGATCATTTGCCGATATGGTGTATCGAAATTCCATTGTTTCCCTAACAAAACAACTACAAATCATTTTCTCTTCATAAAACAGATAGTTGGTCAAAATTAACCACTCAGTGGGAAATTAGTCAAACTTTTCGTACTATGTGTTGTAATTTCGTCTTACTGATATAGCTTCCGGAGAAAATGGAAAAGAGAGAGAGAGAGAGAGAAAAAAAAAAACCACACAATACAGGAAAACAGCTGCAGTAAAGATACATGCTACGCAAATAGAACAATTCATTCGCAGAAAATCTTTCAATGTTTCATGGAATAATGGTATATAATTTTATTATAAATTATATGTGCTAGACTAGATATCTAAAAAATATGGCAAAAATGAAGAGAATGCAAAAATTTACTTGCACAAAAATAATTACACAAAGCTCACTCATTCATATCCCTACGAGATATCACACCATATTTCAACACAAATTAAATTTTATCTCAAGATGCATGCTACGGTAATGGTGATGTTAATATAAAAACCGGCTTAGTCAATACGTCACATATTTTTGCAGCAATCATGGACTAGTGATATGTTTTAAAATTTTTATGTTTTTGGCTTCTTTCCTTCCAAAAGAGTGGAGTACAGTTTTTATGATTTGGTTGCCTATATATAGGTATTCAAATTTATTTGATCCATTTCAGATATTATAAATACGATTTGACTCATGGTTAACGTGCATACAGTCAACAAAGTAAGGTGATAGCAGTTTTAAAAATATAAAAAAAACTATTTTTCATTAGAGTGCCATGTCACTTATGTATGATGTTCCACCTTGTTAATTAGATTTGTTTTTGCAGTTTGGTAAGTAACCAGCAAGCTTGAACATCCTGATTATTATGGTTTCTTATTAATTTTTTCTGCTTACAAACGAACTTTATTCACGTTTTTAATGTACTGAAAGAGGCAAATTCAACCATTCCTCACAAAACCGACTTCAGCAAAATTCAAATTATGAAGAATGTAGCAATTTAATTTGAAGCAGAAGGATATAATAATTTTATTCTTCAGTGTATTATTAGACATCGTTCCATGTAAGTTTTTCGCAAGGTAATGTGACATTACAGGGTAATAAGCTAACGACCTGTTAAAGTTCAACTATGTCAAAGATGTCGATAATCGATACCTATCATAAATACGTCGTGGTAATAAACTCTTTGCAAGAGGCTAGCAGTCGGTGTATGGAAGTTGCAGTTGTATGTTGCGCGGTGACTACAATGTCGTATAAGTGTGGTGTAGTGGAATTCTCCCTGGTCAAAATGGATACGTAATCCGCGCTACCGCGCAGGGACAGAGTATTGGCTTTCGTTCCCGCCGCGTTCGGACAGTCCAAGGCATATAAACTTCATTAGCATACCATTGAAGAGTGTATAATAGGTGTGTGGACAGTAACCATGCTAATAACTGAATAAACGCCAAGTGATTGTACTTTTGATTCTGAAGGACCTGCAATCTCGGATTATTATTATTTCATAGTATTTTTCAGTTGGTGTTCGGCGTATGTGTTTAAAACCAAAACTGTTTGAATAAAAATGTACTATAGTATTAATTGACTGTGTGTGTGCTTTCAGTGTTATAGTATCTCTCAAATTATTTAATGTTTAAACTATATTGAGAGTTAATATGTTTCTTGCAATTACGTCGGCTATCCAACTGTGGCGACCGCATTGTACAAATAAATTTAAACGAAGTCCGAAACCTTTCATTAGATGAGTAATAATACCAGTGTATAATTAATTAAACCAGTAAAACCCATATTGTTTCCAGTATCTTAACATATATAACGCTCCAATGACTGTGGCTAGAACAATCTCACTGACGTAGTAAAGAAGTATTTATAAAATCTCACTCCTATATATAATCTCTTCTATCTATTCTTTAAAGGAAAATATACAGTCCATTACATTCTGAAGAAACTATTCGGTATTTATTTGCAGGGAAACCATGGCAGATTAACATCTGGATTGTCGGATAGGATATCGAACACAGTACCAGGCTAAAATATTAATACTTACCGTCTAGATTCGGTAGAACTCACTGTATGTAGTAAAGTAGAAAAAAATACAGTTTCTTTAATATGAGTCCTGTATAAACATCGTAAACAGTAAATCACGAAGTTATAACTACATTTTACTACTCTGATTAATTACACATTTTGTAAATTGTTTTATCTTAGACTTAAAAAAAAACTATTTTTTCAATTATTGATAAAATTATTGTCTTCACTAAATTCCTCTATCATGGTTGTAAAAATTAACGAATATAACATTTTCTAGTTTAATAGTTTATTTACTAAATACCTTTCTTTTTTATCTTCCCCCTGACACAATTTGATACTGAAGTTCCAGTAACTACGGGGCCGCTGTGGTCTGTGCGACCTGCTTGCCCCAGGCCACCAGCGGCTTCCATTTGTCGCGGTGCGGCTCAACAGATGTTCTGTTTGCCTGCGGTCTGCTGCGCTCCGGGCTGCAGAACACAAAGGGGCCGACTGCTTGGCCTAGTGCTCACACGAAAATCAACACTGACCACCCGTCCCACAGTTCATTAGCCCGGGTTACCTGCTGAGTGGTTGAGCAGTTCTCTGGTGACCTTCAGTCGGTTTCTGGCAAAGAAGCCACTAAAAAGGCTTTAAGCAGAAGTTTCCACAACGTAGATGGGCAAAACGCTCCTTCCAACTTTCTGTTACAAGTGATACAAGAGCTCAGAAAATGTTTATATGATCATAAAATACAATTACAGTATATTCAGATCATTACTTTGATGGAGGATGGAAATATACTCTTTCAGGTTTTCAGGAAATCTTTTCGGGAAACAATCAAAAAGGAAAAATACGGAGGCCGTCATCAGAATTTAATTTACATTGGATTCATTTCTCCCAAACTAAGTTTCTTGCAACTTTGAAAGATTTCTGTCGAAACCCATACACTGCAAAAATTCTAATTGTAAACGAGAACATTTTTACTATTTAAACAAGCGGTAAAATTTTTTCTTCAACCCTGAAGATTCATTGGTTTTAGTGGATAAGCGGACAAGAGATTATTAAGCATAAATTTCTGTAATTTTTTTGCGTACTTAATTGAACTTGCAGATATGTTTCAACTGAATAAGTTTCCAGGTGTATAAAAAAGTTGACATGCATACGTTGGCGATAACAGGGCTAGTTTAGACTGAGCAACATGACGTGTCTCTTATCACTATCAAGATTGAGATCCTGATAAGTTGATGAACAAAGACCTTATGATAATCTTCTTAATAGTGTGTTGGTCAACTTTTTGAAAGCAATACAGCTGTGATTTGGCTTGGCATGGATTCTATACGTCCTTAGTAGTTTTCCGAAGGTACCTGGCAACGGATTTTTAACCATATGCCACGAGATTTTCTTAAATTACAAAGCGTTGGTTTGGGGGCACGGAGCTGGCGCTGATAATGTCACAGATATGTTCTATCGGGTTGAGATCAGGCAAATTTGGTGGTCAAGACATCTATGTGAGCTCACAATTATCCCCTCAAACCACTGGTGAGTGAATCTTGCCTTGTAACAGGGAACCATCTCCGTCGGGTAAGACACGAAGCCTGAAGAGCTGTCAATGTGCCTTCGATCACTATCACAGGTAACATGGAAGCCCCACTGAACATCCCAGTAGCACAATACTGACCACACCGATCTGCTGCCGTTCGCGTGGAATACGGCGTGCCTGGACCAAAAATATGTTTCGTCCGATTGGGTGACGAGTTTCTATTGATCCACGGTACAATCTTAATGATTTCGTTCCCACTGCAATCTTAATTTACGATGACATTGTATCAACATGGCAATACGTAGCGGCCGTCTACTGCGTAGCCTCATGTTCAACTAAGTGCGCTGAACGACGTGCTTCAAAACACTCCAACCTGCATCAGCTCTGACACAGATTACCCCTATACTGTTTCACAGAGCGGGAGAGCTATCGATCTCGATGTTTTATTATGAAGCGGTTACGTCCCTTATCTTGTCGCAGTCACCTACTCGTGGTTTCGCCGTCCTTCAACCACTTTCTAAAGATGCATGTAGCCAACGAGCCTCACCGTTTCCTGGATGCTCGTCCCAGGCACCCAGCTATAACAATCTTCCATATGTCAAAGCCACTTATGTCAGTGCATTTTCAGATTTACCATACGTATCACCACTAGAATGATTCCCCTTTGTCTTTGGTCTCAACTTGGATATTGTCCTCACCGCATGACGTATCTACAGCGTAACCAGACGGCATTCACTCTCACGAAGGACAGCGATCATATTGTTTATCAAAGTATGTTCCTAGACTGTTGGGATATTAGCCATAAACTTTATGCCATGATGATCATTGCTTCAAACCCACAATGTGTGAGATCACGCATTTCCATTAAGCTTAATGGAAATGTTCAATTCTACTACTTTGATTTTAAAGTTGAAACCGATATTCATTAGTCATAATGTCTCAGCGGACTTTTATAACTATCTAATATAATGAAAATTCGGTAACAATTACGATGCTTGAACATTTAGAAGGCAATGCCACAAATTCGCAACTCCATTCCTTATTTAAAATAGGTACATATTTGTACCATACAAGCTTGTGGGACAATTGTTTATATGTCATCTGTGCTAAATATGAGATTGCGAGGTATCCTTTTTTTAAGTTGATAATTAAAGAATTCCTGGATGGCCTTACCAATCCTTCTAGGTTCTTTTGCAATCTGTTCTGTAATTGATAGCACGTTCTGACGAAATGTGCGGCCCCAGGATATCGTCTCACACGTTTTTTTTTTTGCTATCACCTCGCAGGAAAAAATTTAATTATATACTCTTCTCAATAAAATCAGCTACTATTTATTAACTCATTTTAATCAATTCAAATAAATACATTTCTCATTGATACATACATAAATCTCATATAAAAATACGCTTCTCCATGGCTAAAACAAAACAACACAATCACAGCCCGCCAACTTCAACATAACAAAACATATTATAAAAACTTAAATTTACCCATTTTCACATACTACTATACTGTACGACCTTGAATTAAAATAAATACATTCATATATTCCATAAGTCGTAAAATTATTACTATTATTATTAATATTATTATTTAAATGTCTGATGAAGTGGGACCTCACAAGATGGAGAAAATTTGAAACGAACACTTAAAAAGATACAAGGTTTCAGGAAGAGTATTAACGATTTTCAAT
Source organism: Vandiemenella viatica (assembly GCA_031002005.1). Classification (NCBI taxonomy): domain Eukaryota; kingdom Metazoa; phylum Arthropoda; class Insecta; order Orthoptera; family Morabidae; genus Vandiemenella; species Vandiemenella viatica. Next base: position 182,510,699 of record JARYHS010011408.1, read on the forward strand.
TAAGGATATTAGTATAATGATAATTTCAGTAGCAAAATGGCAGTCTTAAAGATATAACCATGTATCTAATCACTTTTCTGCGTTTGATGCTTTGTTCACTTGGACAGTCGTTGTGGTTACTCAAGCCACAGCTTCCTCACCTTAAATAAAATATAACTTAAATTATAACTATTCTCAAATTTATCATTGCACGCTTATACTGAATTTATTGTCAGCTGTATAATATAGCAATTCAGTTCAACGATCGTCTACTATACATCGCATATCTTACGCCATAGCTATCTTTAGTGCGTTTGTTAAAGTTGCCTTAAATTTTAATGCTCAGGGAAAGTTTTTCCTGCCCGCGACATAGATAGCTTCATCTCGCGTGTTCATTAATTACCGTCGTTAATCCTTCCTGGGAATATTCTGCGCGGATACCGAACGCCTGTTCATTAGGCGGCACTCCCATTTTCAGCAACCGTAACCGCTTATTGGCAAGCATGTAAGCGATACTTCAGTCTTGTTACTCTAACGTGTGCAAATTTGCTAATTACCCTACACTTCCTAATGATTCTATGAAGGATTTTTATGGTTGGTTAGTTAGTTAGTATTTCAGTCATATTTCCATGTGTGTTTGCATGCAAGAACGCTTTTCTTAATGTGATACCTCTCTCTCGTTTCCAAACTCTCTTGTTTTTTTAGACACTCCTCATTGGAAGCAATTTCCGTCTATCAAGTTTTGTCCACATTTCTCTGTTTTATCACGAGTTATTTTATACGTTTGGACGCGGTTCAACTCCTCTCTCAAGTTACGTTAAATTTTTGTTGGTAGAGTTGCATCAGAATAACCGAAATATCAGCGACCACCTTGTTGATCCGCCTGCGGCCAAATCCTCTTGTGGGATTTCTCAGTCGGACGTGAATACCATGGCGACATGCTATCCTGCTAACTATAGGTAGTTTGTTTTGACAGACGATTTATCATTCAAGCGATTATTGACTACACATCCTTGTTGTAGTCCTGTTCCAACATAGAAGCTCAAGCTACCTCGACAAGCTATGGCCAACGGGTTTGCCTTAGCACTCCCCACACCCCTCCTCCGGCGGTATGGTAACCGTATATTTATACCGGGTGTTTCAAAAATGACCGGTATATTTGAAAAATCAATAAAAACTAAACGTGCAGCGATAGAAATACACCACTTGTTGCAATATGCTTGCGGCAACAGTGAATTTTCAGGCAGACAAACTTTCTAAATTAGTTACAATTTTCAACAACAGATGGCGCTGCAGGTGATTT
>JARYHS010011408.1:182512980-182698857 GCA_031002005.1 Vandiemenella viatica
CCAAAAAAATATAAAAAACACCCTTATCTCCCTTTACACCCCTTAATTTTTATACAAACCCACTTTTTTTCCGATTTCAATGGAACTTTGGACATGTATAGGCAAAAAAGAGAAAAATGCTGTCAACATTTGGTTTGAAAAAACTGAACCCTCTCATCCTATCCACCCCTTAATTTTGCCAATGTTCTTTATACAAAACTATAGTCGACATCATTTAACTGATCTCCATTAAGTTGTCATATACATGCAATATTTCATGGAGAAGGTTTCTGACCTAAATATAAACAAAACCACCACCATCTCCCCCTTTACACCCCTTCATTTTATAGAAACCTATATTTCATATCTGATTTTGATTGAAACTTTACCATGTATACTGTTCAAACAAACAGAAAAATCTTGTCAACATTTGGTCTGGCCAAAGCTCTACCCCTCTCCCTCCTACCAACCCCTTAATTTTTGTAATTTTTTTTTAATATAAAAAGCTACAGTCGCCACCATTTGACCTATTACCATGAAAGTTGGCGCTTATATGTATTTTTTCACGAGGAAGGTTTCGGACCAAAAAATAAAAAGAACCACCCCCCACTCCCCATTAAACCGTTTAATTTGTATACAAACCCACTGTTTTTATCCAGTTTAGATAGAACTTAGCAAAATTTAACTGTAAAACAAAGAGAAAAATAATGTCAGTTTTTGGTTTGCAAAAACTGAACCCCTTTCCCCATTTCCGCCCCTTGACTTTTGTCAATTTTCTTTTTGAAAAGCTACAGTTGACACCATTTGACCGATCTTTATGAAAGTTGGCACATACATGTATTTTTTTATGGAGAAGATTTCTGACCAAAAAAATAAAAAACTACCCTAGCTCCCCTTTACATCCCTTAATGTTTGTACAAATCAACATTTTAATCCGATTTCGGAAGAACTTCGCATGTGTATACTTTAAAGCAAATAGAAAAAGAAACATACTACTCACATTACTTTGACAAAAACACAAACCCTATTCCCCTTTCTACCCCTTTAATTAATTATATAAAGCTACAGTTTCTATCTGATTTTGAAGAAAATTTGCACACGTATACTTTAAAAAATACATAACAATTGTGTTTAAATTAGGTTGCAGAAGTCCAACCTCTCTTCCCTTCTACCCCAACCCCTCCTAATGTCCAATGTTCTTTATAGATACCTACCGTTTTAATCAGATTTCGATGGAACACCGCAAATGTATACTTAAGCACAAAGAGAAACATTCTGTTTACAAAACCCAACCGCTCACTCCCTTACTCCATTTAATTTTTGTAAATGTTCTTTACACAAAGCTACAGTTTTTATCTGGTTTCGATGGAACTTTGCACATGTATACTTTAAAACAACGAGAAAAATGCTGTCCACACTACCTTAACAAAAAACAAACTACTCTACACGGCTTAATTACTTTTTTTATACAGACCTAAAAATTTTATATGATATCAATAGAAATTTACAAACGTATACTTTAAATCAATCAGAAAAGACAGTCCACATTTGGTATACAATAGCCCAATCCCTCTTCTCCTTTACCCCCATCGTTTATAATTTCCAATGTTCTTTACAAAATCCACAATTTTAAGTACCGTCAAAATCAATTAAGCTATTTTTGAGTCATTGCAGAATATTTATAAATTGTATGTGTCCTAATGTCTCAACATGTACTTCAGATTTAACTTGGACAGCGAGCTTTTACGTTATGAAAACCAATCAAATATCTATATTTTCTGTGTGATGCCGGAACGAACAGATATATTCCAGAGACAGATTTGTGTATGTGGTATATATTAATGTCCAGATGTTACATGTTTCGATTATCAAGCAGCAGCTTTAATAGATGTTATGATTAGATCGAAACACAGCCTGGACCAAAATGTAAACTGACATTACTTAACACAGCATCCAATTCACCCCATTCTAAAAGTTGTTAGGGTATATAAAGATAGATTTTTTTTTGAAAGCATTCGCTTTAACCACTGAGCTACCAGGAAGTTCACAAAATGAGAACGTCTGCGGCATATTTAAATACAAATTAACAATAATACCACTGAAAATTTAAAAAATAAAATAATTGTTTAAAAAACATAAAAACCGCCTTCAAAAAATGGGCACCAAAAATTTTAAAATAACTTTATACCTTGCTTAGAAGAAAGTAAATCTAAATGGACATTATTTTACATTACTGTTATTGAAATGTTTACATTAATTAGTTATTTTTGGAGTCGGTGCCAGCCAAAACCAGAAAAACAAAAAGATAAAAACAATAATACATAACAATAATACATACAAAATCATGTTACTATTTACCTACAATTAATTCTAGAAACATTTTTCAACAAAACTGAAACATATAGATGATACACCGATATTATACTATAAAATGTTTACTGCATGATACAGCCTACCAACTTACACTATAGCGCCAGAATATGCCTGGATGACCAACGAGGCTGAGCCACAGATAACATACCGTTAATTTGTTTCCCTAAGCTGTCTCCCGCAATAAAACTATGAGTATCTTCCTCACGACATGCTGTAAAATATTTGGAATTTTTGTTCGTACTCTCGGTTCACCGTGAACACCAAGTAAAGTTCAGTAATTCAATTTGCGTGATCTGACAGCTGGCACCGACTCCAAAAATAACTAATTAATGTAAACATTTCAATAACAGTAATGTAAAATAATGTCCATTTAGATTTACTTTCTTCTAAGCAAGGTATAAAGTTATTTTAAAATTTTTGGTGCCCATTTTTGAAGGCGGTTTTTATGTTTTTTAAACAATTATTTTAATTTATCACTTTTTTGCTACTAAAAGATATTCAAAACTTATTTTACATATGGCATATGTCAATGTATACGTGCATGCACCTGCAGAATTATATCGCTGTACAGTAAATAGTTGAGGATAGATGATGTCATAAATAATGATATGCGCCAAAGACGTGTTTTTACAAAAAATGGAGCGAAAATTACCCCTCAAATATTCATCCAGTGTTTCATTATGAGAGCACTTCCAACAAACTTTAAGCACAATTTCAGTAATTTTTCAAACATTTTCTCACTTACATGTTATCGTCAAGTATAACGGAATTAGAGCGCGCCGCGCTACCCTATGTCTCTCCCTCTCTCTCTGAATAGAGTAGGCAATTTAGTTAGAGCCTATACGAGAAACCTAATTTAAAACACCATGACTGCGCCTCATGTGAAGTATTGCTCAAAAGTGCTCCTTTATGCCAACCAGGAGCAAATTGAGAAGTTACAAACAGGGCAATGCGAACTATATTGCATTGCGATATATATACACCAACGCGGGATATGCGTAACGTTTTAAATTATTTTTTTCTATTAATGAGCGAATAAAGCGAAATATTTTAATATTTATTTTTAAAATGGTACGCGGAATAATAACTCCAGAAATGTGCGATCGGGTGGAATACGTAGGAAATCGGACAGGGAGAGTTACACAACAGAGCAATATGATTGCTCTGCCGTTTAAAAGCACCTTGTCCAAAACAAAAATTTTGAACAAATTTTACTAGTTGAGAAAGCTAAATAAAATGATTTCTTTCTCTCTCCCTTTTGTTTCTACTATTTTTGTTGAATGGGGAGACCACGTGGCCGACCTCGGCCGCGGCTTTATACTGGCCCTTTTATAACAAAACAATAACACGTTAAGTACTATACTGAAACCATTTAATATTTAGCAACGTAAATGCAGAAGCAACTTTAATACAGAATGCAAACTCAAAATACACACCTCAGGAACGATTTTACACTAGTAGTGATATAAAAAGCAAACTGAAATAAATTATTATACATTGGTTGGTTTATGGATTTAACACTAATATTTATGTGAAAAAGCAAACTGTAAATTTCTTTTCTTCTTGCCGAACAAGTCAATCACTTTGTCCTGGAAACCAGGGTTCTCCGCTCTTTTCCTGTGAACACTAAGAAGGCACAAGCTGGACAGACGGTCTTCGCCAGTAGTACTTCTCAGCCATGTCTTCACTCTACGCAGTGTGCTGAAAGAACGTTCTATGGTGGCAAGTTGTGGGGGGTATGGTCTGGTAGAATACAAGCAATCTCCTTACAGCTGGGTAAAACATAGTTTCTGCAAGTATATCATTGAGCTTTGTTTTTTCCAAACACTCCTTATTTGTCCAAACGTCATACCATAATCTGGCTTCTGCTTCCAAGTTGTCTATTTGGTAAAACCTTTCCAAACTTTTTATATCTCTCATGAAATCTTCTTTCTTCTCCTTTTTCATTAAATGTGGGTGAAGAATCCCACCTTTGAATGGTATGTCTTTGTCTTTTTCAAATCTTGTGATAAGTGACGTGATTATGGAATCCATGTACGGATTGTAAATTGCCACCTTGAAATAGTCTTGGGGTGATGAGTAATGGACATTCACATTGCATCTGAGGGTCTGCCTTCCAGTCAATCTTGGGATTTTTACATCTATGTCAAGTTCCTTACAATCTTCTTTCACTGCCTCGAAAATGTTTCTGAATTCGTCATCACTTTCTCTCTGCTTTTGAAAATTGGCTATCAAGTCGGTGTTGACGAATCTGTAAACTGAGTGGAGATCCATATCACTACTCTGGAGTTTGTTCGCTATTGGTTCCAGATATGAAGAATACCTCGATATAATGTGTAGACAAAAGATAAATGTAGTTGATGATGTTGCACAATCAAGTTGGCTGGCACGTGATCGAGTGTCTTGATTGTATTCACTGCTATATGCCAGGTAATTCAGACTATCCTTTATTACCAAGAAGTTTTCTTTGAATATCCTGATTGATTTATATTTATGGGACCATCTAGTTTCACAAAACAGTGGAATGTTAGGTATTGTTTTCCTACGCAATAGACTTTCTCTATAGAACCTAATAACTTCTTTTATAGTTCCGATAGTGTTACGAATTTCCTGGACACTGTTAAGATCATTCACAACTAAGTTCAGTCTGTGCGATGCACAATGAAAATAGACAGCTGAAGGATACTTCCCTCTGATCCTGGCCTGCACTCCAGTTTCATGGCCTGCCATTGTCGAACAGCCATCAAAGCCAAGGCCAATCAGCTTATTCATATTAAGCCCTAATTTTTCAACAAAATTTAAAATAGATGAAGAAATTCCTTCAGCATCCAATGTAATAAGCTCCGTAAACCCTAAAAATTCTTCTTTTACTGTAAAGTTATCTTTCTCGTCTACAAATCGTACTCCCACAGACAGTTGCTCTTTTCCACTAATGTCAGCCGTTTCATCTGCCAGTAATGCAAACGCTGATGATCTGTTTACCTCACCAATAATCTCGTTTTGTATCACGGAGCCACATGTACTTATTAAATCGTTTTGCACTCTGTGTGATGTATATTTCGCTTTTCCACAATAGTTTTGCATATGATCCGCCAACACTTTGTCCCCCGCACTTACTCTAAACAAAAGTAAATCCTGAAAGTTTCCTTCGCTTGAATTCTTTCCTCTGATGGATATGTCATGAGTGCCACAGAAAATTAAAGTAGCAAGAATTGATTTTAGTTTTTTTCTGTTGGTATTTACAAGCTCCGTGATCCCACTATCTAACTGTTCAATCACGTTTTTCTTTCTCATTTCTAAAGACTCACAAAAACTTTTAGCCTTACTCGTAGATTCTAGATGCCAACTGCTCTTTTCATGGCCTCGAGCATCTTCATGAAAATGTTTGTAATCTTGATGAGCCTTTATTACGAAAGCACCAAATATCCCTCTTTTTAAAACAGGTTTGAAAAGACTACAAAACTTACAAAGGCCCCCCTTCAACTTGGGCGAGTATACTAGCCATGAGTACTTTTGTAGCCAAGTTTTTTGAAAAGACCTTTTGATAGTTTTTTTTCTCATCAATGTCATTTTTGAAATCATAATTCATATTTAGAGCATGTATGTTTGTTATTAATTGATACTTGACTTCGTCTGACACTGAATCATTTATGTATTCACCTAAATCAAAGCTGTGATTAACTGTTAATGAACTACTAACGAACTCTGGATTGTTAACGGTGGAAACTGTAGCGGGCGGGTTGGCGTCATCTATATCAGTAGCATCAGGAGTAATGATATCAGCAGACTCAGGGCTAATGGTGGAAGGACATTGTTGCAAACGTGAAGTCAGGAGTTGGTGTTGAGAATTTAGAAGTAGTTGTGGGACGCACTTTAAAAGGTATTGGATCTGGAACTTTTAATGAGTCATCGAGGTTCCTTTTCTGTGTAGCAGTATCACCTTTTTTTCCAAAGAAATTCCTGATATCCATCCCTGAAATAAATATTTCTGACTCGATTAGGTCAGAACGAGTGAGCCACTATTTTGCAAGATCAATGTGACAGTATACTCACCAAATATTGAGAGAAAAGATGAAGCCTGATACTGGCAATGAATAAACACGGTGGTATTGCCGGTTGAGAGTCGACAGGGGCAAGATCAAGGTTGTGACGATGTCTCTTCCTTTCTTCAAACCACTTAAGAACGACTTTTGGAATATATAGCAATGTCGGCGTATATTGTATATATGCACTCGGTGCCTCACGTCGACTGCGAGCGCGACGTACAACATAAAGTGTTTCCTAGCGTATCGCGAAGGTATAATAATATTGCTTGATTGGCGGTTGATTTGAACCAGCATTATACGGCAGTTATGCTAAACTAGCAAGTAAATACTATATTAACATATATCAGGTTGACTAAAAGAATAAATAAAATATAGTCGCTTGTATAAAACAAAATAAATAAAGCAGTTAATGTTGTAACCGTGAACACAATATATATTTCCCGAGAACTAGGGGGGGCCGCGGCCCCCCCCTGCCCCCGGGTATGGGCGCCCCTGGCCACTAATTATCATGATAAAGTACGAACGTGTTACTCGCGAAATGTATTTTTTTATTAATTTTATTGTTAAAGACGTTTTCATCAAGTAAAATGATCAGCTTTCCTAATTGTTCAAAATATTTTCTTCATAAATACAAAATGGTTACATATAGGTATATTGTCAACGAATGTCAGACAATTTCTCTCTCTCTCATGTTCTCTACTTTTTGTGTGAAAAGCAGCAAGCAACATATTTTACTGTAAACTTATGTCTGGAATAACCAACAAAGAATGGAGATCTTAAAACCTTCTTCTCCTTCTTCTTCACAACCTTTTCCCATCATTTGGGGTCGGCTGCCCACGATGAGTGTTTGCTCGTCGTTGCCACGGATTTGGAGCTATGGTAACCATCGTGTGTCCTTGCAGACGCCTATTTCCAGGTCATACTAAGTACTAAAGAGGGAAGTAATAATAATTCAGTGTCACGTAATGGCCTGGTGACAGGGTTTCTATTGCCTGCGCATACCGTCCCCGTCGAAGCCGCCTTATCCCAAGCCAGCAGTCCTATTGGGTACTGGGGACCTACATTTTAACGTGGAGTCCAACCCGGGAAGCGTTCTGGCGCACTTCACATTACACTGCAAGCTGTGCCAGAGGCATGCGGGAAGCAAAATGCTGCTATCTGTGTGAGATGTTTAGCGTGTGATAAGTGTATTTATTATTTGTGAAAATCCTAAAAAAAAATGCAGATAGAATGGCCGGCAAGCGGAGCCCTGGACTCGTGCCCGACCCCACTGTACCTCCCTGGTCCAGTGTGCGCCGCCTCAGCGCAATGAGCCACACTCGCGGGTTGAGGTCTTAAAATCTTGCAGGCTACCGGAGTACAGACTATGACAATTGTATTTAAAAAAAAAAAAAAGGTAGCTGGTAGTTGTGTGAACTCAGTAAAATACAGGGTGTCCAGAAAAGGACTCCCTGATTTCAAAATTAAATATCTCGAAAACAAAGATCGATAGAGGAATGCAGTAAACGGTATGTTTATCGTGACAGCTGTAAGAAGTGTATACAGCAGTTTGAAATAATAGTTACAAAAGCTGCCCAATGCCCAAATGTTACATGTTTCGATTATCGAGCAGCAGCTTTTACAGATGGTATGATTAGATCGAAACACAGCCGGACCAAAATGTAAACTGACATTCCTTAACACAACATCCAATTCATCCAGTCTGGAAGTTGTTGGGGTATATAAAGACAGAATTTATTTGAGAGCAAACTCTTTAACCATTGAGCTACCAGGAAGTTCGCAAAATGAGGACTGCTGCTGCATATTTAAAATACAAACAAGCTATAATACCACTAAAAATTTAAAACAAAATATTTTAAAAAAACCCATTAAAACCGCCTTAAAAAAAAACACTTAAGTTTTATAATAACTTTATACCTTGCTTAGAAGAAAGTAAATCTAAATGGACATTATTTTACATTACTGTTGTTGAAATTTTTACATTAATTTGTTATTTTTGGAGTCGGTGCAAGAAAAACAAAAAGATAAGAACAATAATACATAAAAAATCTTATGTTTCTACTTACCTACAATTAATGGTAGAAACACGTTCCAACAAAACTGAAACATACAGATGATACAGTACACCGATATTATAGTAACTGTAAAGCATTTATTGCATAATGCAGCCTACTAACTGAGACTGTTTCGCTAGAGATATGCCTGGACGACCAACAAGGCCAAGCCACAGATTAAAATACAGTTAATTTGTTTCCCTAAGCTGTCTCCGGTAATAACACTATCTGCCTCACGACATGCTATAAAATTTTTGGATATTTTTTTGTTCGTACTCCCCGTTTTGCCTCGAACACCAAATAAAGTTCAGTAATTGGATCTTCGCGATGTGACAGCTGGAACCGACTCCAAAAATAACTAGTTAATGTAAAAATTTCAATAACAGCAATGTAAAATATTGTCAATTTAGATTGACTTTCTTCTAAGCAAGGTATAAATTTATTATTAATTTTAAGAATAAAAATTTCTTATCGTCTTATCAAAAAATAGACGATAACAGCAGGAAGTGGGTGTCCGAAAACAACATTCTGTGGAAAGTCTCGCGTTGTAGATCGATTGCTTTTGAGATGAATGTGGGATTTGTTCCAAGTGTTCGTCTGAACATTTTCAGAAAACAGCCTAAGATCCGGTGTGACAAAGACCATTTTTACCACTTTGTGGCTTCAGGAACACTCGTCCACAGTGATGGCTTTTCTAACTGCCAGGTCGACGATAGTTTCCGTTGCTACTAACAGGCAGCACCAGACTGAAATAATTCTTAAATAAGACAAATCATTTGTGGTAGTTTCATGGGATGAAGCTGAACATGTGTCCCGAATTTTTCCTATTGTACCAGAATTTTTGAAACGTGTCAGGAAGTTGTCACCTGGTTTTGAGGTGAAAGGAGGAAGCTGCAAGTCACAGCGTTCACGTACTTTTAAGGTAAGCGCACAGCAGGGCAGGCCGCTCCCGTCCCGTCGCGTCACAGAAATGCATCAGATTCTAATGGGGTAACGCACACCACAGGCGGGTCGGGTCGGGTCCGGGCAAGCCATGCCTATTTTTCGGCCTGTGCGCCTCGATGCGCTCCGCCGCAAATATGTGTGCGATAGGAGTTCTAGCTGCACTGACTGATGTTTTTGACTTGTTTGTTACAATTTTGATAAATAAATCGTACTAAATTTGCTGAAAATTTGTAACACAAGATAATGGAAGTTTTTTCCTTGAAATTATAAAAGATTATATACTGAGAAGTTAATAACTTCATGAAAAGGAAAAGATTAAAAAAGTATTTTTTTTTTACTCGCTCTCGCTTTTTTATTTCATTAAAAACATAATGGGTGAATTCAATTTCAAAGAATTGTATCATTTACATCACGAAAAATATAATAAAAACAAAAACGGAAATAAATGAAGAAAGTTACAGGAAACTCGTTAGAACAAAATACTAAAAATATTATTTTATTTTTTCATTTTAAAAGTTTAATTTTCCAAAACTTTCTATGCAACCCACTTGTAACTCTTTCATGTTGCCAGTTAACCGAGACAATTTTTTACAAATAAAAATATTTTGTGAAATTATTTCAAATCCTACTGGCTTCTTGTGTAACATTGCAGCCTGTGTAAGCAAAATGTTCCTATTTCTCTGCTCTTAGTATCTTCTGCATTTCAGTGCAGATGTCGTTAGTAAAACAGGTTATGGTATTACTTTAATTATCTTATTACTTAATATCGATATTCTGCTTTCTTAGATTCGTCTTCCTTATTCTCCTGATCCTCTGATCCTGCAGTTATTATTTTTTTTATTTTATCAAATTTCCAAGAAACGCCTCCATCAAATGCCTCATGAGGGAAAACCCTTCATCCTCTACTACCAGATACGGCATTTTTAAGTAGGCTGGATGAAGTCGGCATCGGAAAAATTCAGTCCTGCCACAACCAGTGCCTCAACAACGTTTCTGTATCTAAATGTACCACTATCTTAACTTTTCTTTAATCCTCCATCACCGCAATGAGACAACGGTTTCAGTAACTAGTAAAAGGACTAGTAAAGGAATAGTAAAAGTGTAAATAGCGATAAAAAGAGAACCTCTATTCGGTTGAACTTCTTTTGTAACACGCATGTCATCCAATCATCTGTACCTTTTTCCTTTTCATATTTTTGTAAAAAAATAAAAAATAAAAAAATCCAATGAGCACTGGGTCTGATGTGATCATATGCAGTGCAGCAGTGTGCGCTTCCCTTTACTGTTCATTGTTTCTGTCGGAGAAACGCTGGTCGTGTACCTTTCACGTTCTGTCCGTACCGACGCGTATGAAATTTGCTACGATGGATTGTATTTCACGAGAGCTGTTTGCTACTGGCGCCACAGTACCACCGTATCGGGTTTATGCGTAGCGCCTGCTCCTGACAGAGACTGAAAACACACGTAGAGGTCGGCGGCTCACCGCTGAGTGTGAAAGCGAACTCAGAATTTGTCCCATTAAGCATAATGTGACATTGCGTATAATAAAAGATAGGTTTTCCTGTTGCTGTCTCCTTTAATTTGCAGTGATTCCCTTCGTTTACAATCAATCTTGGGACTGTATATTCGGTTAACTCGTGTGGCCAGTTTGTTATAAGAGATGTGGTTTTGTTAACCGGGAACACACAGTAGGGAGAGTGGTTAACGCACGGTCTGGCGTTGGATGGACGCGAGTTCGGTATCCGATCCGGCCATCCACATTTCGGTTGTCCATGATTTTCCTAAATCGCTTCAGGCGAATTCCTTCCCGTTCCTTCTCCCCAGAAGTATTTCCTCTAAAAGCCTTGACGAGGCGTAAGACTCTAAAGACAAAAAAAGAAGAAAAACAGAAAATGGAAGTTATATACCTGTATTAGACGTTGGTTGTAGGGGATATGTAGAGATGAAGAGGTTAGCAAAAGATAGGAAGGGATGCATCAAACCAGTCGAAAGACTGATGACAGCAAAAAAACAAAAAAACTACCTGTATGCAGAAGTTCCGAATCGCATAGAATCATCATATTCTGTCCACCAACCTATTTTGGCCGCAATGATAGGAGTGATAAGATTAGAGAAATAAGATGCCACACTGATGCTTATATGAAATCTTCCTATCCTCATTCTATTCGGGATTGGAATGGACGGATTAGAGATTAAATCTGGTGCGAAGCATCCTCTGCCATGTACAATTACAGGAGAGATTTATGAATACCAGCAGGAAGATGGATTGAGACCGTAACAGCCCCCAGACCTAATACTGGATAGGAAGATGAAGATAGAATCATCATCTTCTTCTTCTTACTTTTAGCAATACTCTGATGACAGTTTCACCTTCTCAATAATTCGGACATTCCAACTGTTTTATGATCTGTCAACAGTTATTTTCACATATGGACCATAATAAACTATCCGCTTTGGTATTCTATCATTTCTCATCCTCATAACATCTTCTTCCAATTTCATCCAATATTCTTGAATTCACTGATTTATAAATCCTAAATTCAGTTTTACGATTATTTCGTATTTTATTTACTATATGTCCTTCGTAAGATTCTTATTTCGGTTGTTTGCAGTCTTCCTCATTCTGTTATGTTGATGACCAAATCTCACTGCCGTATATTGCGGCGAGTACTTCATTATCGTAAAGAACATTGGTAACGGTCTGGCTTGATTTAATTTTACGTGTCAGTTATATAGAAGTCAAGCGAAAATGAAAATCTGTCTTCCATACACTTATCTATATGCGAGATCAGTCTTCGTACTGTATATCGTACTTACCTTACCTTACCTGAGAAATAAAAAATAAATAAATCATAGTAATCAGAAAGTTGATAACACAGTACTTAAGACTAAGCGATGCGTATGTCCGTTGTCGAATTTGTCAGCTTTTATCGAGAACGTCCTACTCAATTAGCCATGCGTTGCTGAAAATTTTAAAGTGACTTCTTGGTATGGTCAGTGTTATCAAATATTTGACAGAACAAACGGATCTAAATTGGAGAGTTATAAAATAGGATGTTATGGCCAAGCCATGTGTTAAAACTAGAATTAATACCAAATATTGGTCTGAGCGAGTAACGGTACTTTATACGGTCATCGGCGCCTCATCAGATGGGGGGGGGGGTCGCACGAGAGACCATTTTAGGTCAAGTAGGCGGTCGCGTAACCTTGTTTGGTACCGCTCGAGGCCCTTTACCTCATTGGTTCATACCCAGAAGTTCTCGAGACGTATACAGGCCGCCCAAGTCGTCGGAGAGTCGATCAGTTAATTAGTGGCTCAGTGATTCAGTTAGTCATTAAGGCAGTCAGTCATTTCCTCTAGACCGGACCAGTCTCTACACTCTTAGTCGTCGCCGAATGTAAACATTCCATCCAGTTCTAATGTGAGGATTTATCAAACAACCTTTCTAATGATGTACTATTACTCTCTGTGAGAGCATTTGTAAATATAGGGTGTTTCAAAAATGACCGGTATATTTGAAAAATCAATAAAAACTAAACAGGCAGCGATAGAAATAAACCGTTTGTTGCAATATGCTTGGGACAGCAGTAAATTTTCAGGCAGACAAACTTTCGAAATTAGTTACATTTTCAACAACAGATGGCGCTGCAAATTGGAAAAATCTAAAGTACGATATTTTCCACAGGAATAAACCATTTTTTTTCACAGCAAACTTGCAATCTGTGAACAGCACACGCTTACAGCAGAAAGACGACTTACAGAATGGCGAACGCACAGACTGCGTTTACTTCTATATCTTTCAAATCGCCTGCAGCGCCATCTGTTGTTGAAAATTGTAACTAATTTAGAAAGTTTGTCTGCCTGAAAATTCACTGTTGCCCCAAGCATATTGCAACAAGTGGTGTATTTCTATCGCTGCACGTTTAGTTTTTATTGATTTTTCAAATATACCGGTCATTTTTGAAACACCCGGTATAAATATACGGTTACCATACCGCCGGAGGAGGGGTGTGGGGAGTGCTTGTCGAGGTAGCTTGAGCTTCTATGTTGGAACAGGACTACAACAAGGATGTGTAGTCAATAATCGCTTGAATGATAAATCGTTTGTCAAAACAAACTACCTATAGTTAGCAGGAACATGTCGCCATGGTATTCACGTCCGACTGAGAAATCCCACAGAGGATTTGGCCGCAGGCGGATCAACAAGGTGGTCGCTGATATTTCGGTTATTCTGATGCAACTCTACCACAAAAATTTAACGTAACTTGAGAGAGGAGTTGAACCGCGTCCAAACGTATAAAATAACTCGTGATAAAACAGAGAAATGTGGACAAAACTTGATAGACGGAAATTGCTTCCAATGAGGAGTGTCTAAAAAAACAAGAGAGTTTGGAAACAAGAGAGTTTGGAAACGAGAGAGAGTATCACATTAAGAAAAGCGTTCTTGCATGCAAACACACATGGAAATATGACTGAAATACTAACTAACTAACCAACCATAAAAATCCTTCATAGAATCATTAGGAAGTGTAGGGTAATTAGCAAATTTGCACACGTTAGAGTAACAAGACTGAAGTATCGCTTACATGCTTGCCAATAAGCGGTTACGGTTGCTGAAAATGGGAGTGCCGCCTAATGAACAGGCGTTCGGTATCCGCGCAGATATTCCCAGGAAGGATTAACGACGGTAATTGATGAACACGCGAGATGAAGCTATCTATGTCGCGGGCAGGAAAAACTTCCCCTGAGCATTAAAATTTAAGGCAACTTTAACAAACGCACTAAAGATAGCTATGGCGTAAGATATGCGATGTAATAGTAGACGCTCGTTGAACTGAATTGCTATATTATACAGCTGACAATAAATTCAGTATAAGCGTGCAATGATAAATTTGAGAATAGTTATAATTTAAGTTATATTTTATTTAAGGTGAGGAAGCTGTGGCTTGAGTAACCACAACGACTGTCCAAGTGAACAAAGCATCAAACGCAGAAAAGTGATTAGATACATGGTTATATCTTTAAGACTGCCATTTTGCTACTGAAATTATCATTATACTAATATCCTTAATGAAAATCGTTAATACTCTTCCTGAAACCTTGTATCTTTTTATGTGTTCGTTTCAAATTTTCTCCATCTTGTGAGGTCCCACTTCATCAGACATTTAAATAATAATATTAATAATAATAGTAATAATTTTACGACTTATGGAATATATGAATGTATTTATTTTAATACAAGGTCGTACAGTATAGTAGTATGTGAAAATGGGTAAATTTAAGTTTTTATAATATGTTTTGTTATGTTGAAGTTGTGATTGTGTTGTTTTGTTTTAGCCATGGAGAAGCGTATTGTTATATGAGATTTATGTATGTATCAATGAGAAATGTATTTATTTGAATTGATTAAAATGAGTTAATAAATAGTAGCTGATTTTATTGAGAAGAGTATATAATTAAATTTTTTCCTGCGAGGTGATAGCAAAAAAACGTGTGAGACGATATCCTGGGGCCGCACATTTAGTCAGAACGTGCTATCAATTACAGAACAGATTGCAAAAGAACCTAGAAGGATTGGTAAGGCCATCCAGGAATTCTTTAATTATCAACTTAAAAAAAGGATACCTCGCAATCTCATATTTAGCACAGATGACATATAAACAATTGTCCCACAAGCTTGTATGGTACAAATATGTACCTATTTTAAATAAGGAATGGAGTTGCGAATTTGTGGCATTGCCTTCTAAATGTTCAAGCATCGTAATTGTTACCGAATTTTCATTATATTAGATAGTTATAACTAGTTATGACTAATGAATATCGGTTTCAACTTTAAAATCAAAGTAGTAGAATTGAACATTTCCATTAAGCTTAATGGAAATGCGTGATCTCACACATTGTGGGTTTGAAGCAATGATCATCATGGCATAAAGTTTATGGCTAATATCCCAACAGTCTAGGAACATACTTTGATAAACAATGTGATCGCTGTCCTTCGTGAGAGTGAATGCCGTCTGGTTACGCTGTAGATACGTCATGCGGTGAGGACAATATCCAAGTTGAGACCAAAGACACAAGGGGAATCATTCTAGTGGTGATACGTATGGTAAATCTGGAAATGCACTGACATAAGTGGCTTTGACATATGGAAGATTGTTATAGCTGGGTGCCTGGGACGAGCATCCAGGAAACGGTGAGGCTCGTTGGCTACATGCATCTTTAGAAAGTTGTTGAAGGACGGCGAAACCACGAGTAGGTGACTGCGACAAGATAAGGGACGTAACCGCTTCATAATAAAACATCGAGATCGATAGCTCTCCCGCTCTGTGAAACAGTATAGGGGTTATCTGTGTCAGAGCTGATGCAGGTTGGAGTGTTTTGAAGCACATCGTTCAGCGCACTTAGTTGAACATGAGGCTACGCCGTAGACGGCCGCTACGTATTGCCATGTTGATACAATGTCATCGTAAATTAAGATTGCAGTGGGAACGAAATCATTAAGATTGTACCGTGGATCAATAGAAACTCGTCACACAATCGGACGAAACATATTTTTGGTCCAGGCACGCCGTATTCCACGCGAACGGCAGCAGATCGGTGTGGTCAGTATTGTGCTACTGGGATGTTCAGTGGGGCTTCCATGTTACGTGTGATAGTGATCGAAGGCACATTGGATCATCTGTATCTCCTCAGGCTTCGTGTCTTACCCGACGGAGATGGTTCCCTGTTACAAGGCAAGATTCACTCACCAGTGGTTTGAGGGGATAATTGTGAGCTCACATAGATGTCTTGACCACCAAATTTGCCTGATCTCAACCCGATAGAACATATCTGTGACATTATCAGCGCCAGCTTCGTGCCCCCAAACCACCGGTTTGTAATTTAAGAAAATCGCGTGGCATATGGTTAAAAATCCGTTGCCAGGTACCTTCGGAAAACTACTAAGGACGTATAGAATCCATGCCAAGCCAAATCACAGCTGTATTGCTTTCAAAAAGTTGACCAACACACTATTAAGAAGATTATCATAAGGTCTTTGTTCATCAACTTATCAGGATCTCAATCTTGATAGTGATTAAGAGACACGTCATGTTGCTCAGTCTAAACTAGCCTGTTATCGCCAATGTATGCATGTCAACTTTTTTATACACCTGGAAACTTATTCAGTTGAAACATATCTGCAAGTTCAATTAAGTACGCAAAAAAATTACAGAAATTTATGCTTAATAATCTCTTGTCCGCTTATCCACTAAAACCAATGAATCTTCAGGGTTGAAGAAAAAATTTTACCGCTTGTTTAAATAGTAAAAATGTTTTCGTTTACAATTAGAATTTTTGCAGTGTATGGGTTTCGACAGAAATCTTTCAAAGTTGCAAGAAACTTAGTTTGGGAGATATGAATCCAATGTAAATTAAATTCTGATGACGGCCTCCGTATTTTTCCTTTTTGATTGTTTCCCGAAAAGATTTCCTGAAAACCTGAAAGAGTATATTTCCATCCTCCATCAAAGTAATGATCTGAATATACTGTAATTGTACTTTATGATCATATAAACATTTTCTGAGCTCTTGTATCATTGTAACAGAAAGTTGGAAGGAGCGTTTTGCCCATCTACGTTGTGGAAACTTCTGCTTAAAGCCTTTTTAGTGGCTTCTCTGCCAGAAACCGACTAAAGGTCACCAGAGAACTGCTCAACCACTCAGCAGGTAACCGGGGCTAATGAACTGTGGGACGGGTGGTCAGTGTTGATTTTCGTGTGAGCACTAGGCCAAGCAGTCGGCCCCTTTGTGCTCTGCAGCCCGGAGCGCAGCAGACCGCAGGCAAACAGAACATCTGTTGAGCCGCACCGCGACAAATGGAAGCCGCTGGTGGCCTGGGGCAAGCAGGTCGCACAGACCACAGGGGCTCCGGAACTTCAGTATCAAATTGTGTCAGGGGGAAGATAAAAAGAAAGGTATTTAGTAAATAAACTATTAAACTAGAAAATGTTATATTCGTTAATTTTTACAGCCATGATAGAGGAATTTAGTGAAGGCAATAATTTTATCAATAATTGAAAAAATAGTTTGTTTTTTTTAAGCCTAAGATAAAACAATTTACAAAATGTGTAATTAATCAGAGTAGTAAAATGTAGTTAGAACTTCGTGATTTACTGTTTACGATGTTTATAGAGGATTCATAATAAAGAAACTGTATTTTTTTTTTCTATTTTACTACATACAGTGAGTTCTACCGAATCTAGACGGTAAGTATTAATCTTTTAGCCTGGTACTGTGTTCGATATCCTATCCGACAATCCAGATGTTAATCTGCCATGGTTTCCCTGCAAATAAATACCGAATAGTTTCTTCAGAATGTAATGGACTGTATATTTTCCTTTAAAGAATAGATAGAAGAGATTATATATAGGAGTGAGATTTTATAAATACTTCTTTACTACGTCAGTGAGATTGTTCTAGCCACAGTCATTGGAGCGTTATATATGTTAAGATACTGGAAACAATATGGGTTTTACTGGTTTAATTAATTATACACTGGTATTATTACTCATCTAATGAAAGGTTTCGGACTTCGTTTAAATTTATTTGTACAATGCGGTCGCCACAGTTGGATAGCCGACGTAATTGCAAGAAACATATTAACTCTCAATATATTTTAAACATTAAATAATTTGAGAGGTACTATAACACTGAAAGCACACACACAGTCAATTAATACTATAGTACATTTTTATTCAAACAGTTTTGGTTTTAAACACATACGCCGAACACCAACTGAAAAATACTATGAAATAATAATAATCCGAGATTGCAGGTCCTTCAGAATCAAAAGTACAATCACTTGGCGTTTATTCAGTTATTAGCATGGTTACTGTCCACACACCTATTATACACTCTTCAATGGTATGCTAATGAAGTTTATATGCCTTGGTCTGTCCGAACGCGGCGGGAACGAAAGCCAATACTCTGTCCCTGCGCGATAGCGCGTATTACCCATCCATTTTGACCCGGGAGAATTCCACTACACCACACTTAAACGACATTGTAGTCGCCGCGCAACATACATTTCCGACTTCCATACACCGACTGCTAGCCTCTTGCAAAGAGTTTAGTACCACGACGTATTTATGATAGGTATCGATTATCGACATCTTTGACATAGTTGAACTTTAACAGGTCGTTAGCTTATTGCCCTGTAATGTCACAATACCTTGCGAAAAACTTACATGGAACCATGTCTAATAATACACTGAAGAATAAAATTATTGTAGCCTTCTGCTTCAAATTAAATTGCTACATTCTTCATAATTTGAATTTTGCTAGAGTCGGTTTTGTGAGGAATGGTTGAATTTGCCTCTTTCAGTACATTAAAAACGTGAATAAAGTTCGTTTGTAAGCAGAAAAAATTAATAAGAAACCATAATAATCAGGATGTTCAAGCTTGCTGGTTACTTACCAAACTGCAAACACAAATCTAATTAACAAGGTGGAACATCATACATAAGTGACATGGAACTCTAATAAAAAATAGTTTTTTTTAGATTTTTAAAACTGCTATCACCTTACTTTGTTGACTGTATGCACGTTAACCATGAGTCAAATCGTATTTATAATATCCGAAATGGATCAAATAAATTTGAATACCTATATAGGCAACCAAATCATAAAAACTGTACTCCACTCTTTTGGAAGGAAAGAAGCAAAAACATAAAAATTTGAAAACATATCACTAGTCCATGATTGCTGCAAAAATATGTGACGTATTGACTAAGCCGGTTTTTATATTAACATCACCATTATCGTAGCATGTTTCTTGAGATAAAAGTTAAATTTTGTTGAAATATGGTGTGATATCAAAGAGATTACATAATTATCACAATGCAATTGGTGTTCTCGTAGGGAGATGAATGAGTGTGCTTTGTGTAATTATTTTTGTGCAAGTAAATTTTTTCATTCGCTTCATTTTTGCCATATTTTTTTAGATATCTAGTCTAGCACATATAATTTATAACAAAATTATATACCATTGTTCCATGAAACACTGAAAGATTTTCTGCGAATGAATTGTTCTATTCGCGTAGCATGTACCTTTACTGCCGCTGTTTTCTTGTATTGTGTGGTATGGTTTTTTTTTTCTCTGTCTCTCTTTTCTATTTTTTCCGGAAGATATATCAGTAAGGCGAAATTACACCACATAGTACGAAAAGTTTGACTAATTTCCCACTGAGTGGTTAATTTTGACCATCTATCTGTTATGAAGAGAAAATGATTTGTAGTTGTTTTGTTAGGGAAACAATGGAATTTCGATACACTTATGATAACACCATCTCGGCATATGATCAATGAGAAAAAAGAAGTTGTTTTTTGTGTTTCATGTGTCACATACCATATTACAAACAAGGACAAGAGATTACCCTGGACCACCCCCCGCTCTTCCACTCCTGTTTCAGATGGCCTTTGGCAAGCAGTGAGTGACTCCTTATACCGGGAATCATTCAGTCGTCCGTACTCCACGTGAAGGAGATATTTCCATTTGGCTGGAAGAGGATAATAGGTCTCTCCCAAATCTTATGTATATTTCTTAACCTGCATTTTTCAAAGGAGTGTTGAAGTGAGAACTGTTATAAAACCTTATAAAAGTGCGAATGTTTCTGCAGAAAGTGAATGGTGTGTTATCAGAAGGACCGAAGCAGTGCTTTACTTGTTTCTCACATAGTCTTACGATATTCCCAGACCGTACGACCAGGCATAGGAGCAGTCAGTTCCTTCTCGGCAGGGTTGGTGGACTGAGGCTGCATTGACTAGTCCTTCGATCTTCACCGGCATATCCTGACTAATAATGAAAATTTCTTCCACCAATGCTGCAACAATCTAACCACAGTTAGGTGCCGAGCAATATCACGTTGCCACAACCAACTGAGCTAACGATGAGGGACTAATCGATACACTCTCTTTAATTTGATCAATCATCATTGACTTTACACTTCATTAATTCATTTCATACAAATCGCTCTTTATGTTTAACCAAAAACCTACCGCTTCCAAACTTCTCTATAACTTCGAAGAATATTCCAACAGATTAAAATTTAAGTTAAATGAAAAAATGGCGCCAATGAAATTGTTTTTGTAGCTTTATTGTCGTACGCGTTTCGCCTCTAATCGAGGCATCATCAGCAACGAATCTATTTTAAAATTTACATTGGGTTTACAAACATATTATATAATGTTTGATATAATTCTAAATTTATACATTTTCTGCTTATTTACACTTAATATTTAGCTTAGTGGTTTTCAGGTTCTTAATCACACATCGCTGCTTTTTCTCCAAAGCATGTTTCCGTTACAACCATTTGTCTTAGCTGCTGCGTACAGGAGGTAAACATTGCGTCTACTACAATTCACTTGTTTTCGGTGGCCATCTTGTTTTCATGTCAAAGGTGTGCTGACAGCGCCTGTTTTGAAATTGCGTGGGAGATTATTGTTATTTTTTTTCAATTTTATGTAAGTGTGTGAGTGCATGTATCTGTTAGGTTTATTTCTTTACTGTAGGGTTAATGTATGTTTATCAGTTTGAACAGTGTTTGGTTAAGTTTATGTGGTCATTCAGAACCTGCTTGCCATTTTTTATTGCTTTTTGTTTTTGGTAGTTTTCTTGTAGAGTGAGGGTATTGTGTGTGTGATTGTTGATTGTGAGTATTTGCATGTCTGTGTTAACGTCTGTTGGTAAGTGATCATTTTCTATTAGATGTTCAGTGAATGTGGAGTGGTTGCTGTACTTAAGTGCCCTCATGTATTCTTAGTATCTGTTATTAAACTGTCTTCTTATCTGTACTATGTATATTGCCTCGCAATTGTTACGTGTCAGTTGATATATGCCTGAGTTTTGATAGTTGTCTCTGTGTAAGTGAGTATTTAATTGATTTTGAACTGAGTTATCTGTTCGTAGAGTGTTTTTTAGGCCCTTTAAAAAAAATGTTTGCGACATGTTAATATTTACTTCGTACACAGTATCTGAGAACGATTTCAGGAATCAAAACGAAGTTGAATTGAAGTAGTTTCGGAGAGAAGTGAGCCCTAAAGTCATTCATAGTCACAATAACAAAAATAACTGTTGAGTATTGTAATTGAGGCCGGTTTACATCAAACTGTAGATTTTTAATGTATTTAATAATACGTGCATCTTTTAGAATGGTCTGTTGAACAACAGAAAGGCTCCAAACGGTGACCAATAAAACCTAGGAACCTAGCACGTGGGAAACAAATTGAGTTGAGGAATGCGTCGCCACCTGTTGCTCTGAACCTTGAACCTGGGTGGGTGAGGCGGAGGCCCTCAACTTTGTCGGCGTCAGATGCTCTCCTGCAGGCTAACCGCATCTGGCAGCAAGTTAATAACCAGCGCCGGCACCTGCGGGGAAGCTGACGTCTCCATGTAAACTCGTGACACAACACGACGAGTCCATGATGTCGGGGTTCTTCAAAATATACCACAGAAATATATATATATATATATATATATATATATATATATATATATATATATATTATTGAAGCCAGGCCATGAAAAGCGAACAATGAGATGTCTTGAATCAGAGAGAATTTGAATAAACATTCTGGAAAGCGGAAATTTTTAGATAATAAACGGCGGTGAGATCAAGGATTAGTTGTAAAGTGTATCGTTGAAAAAATCATGAAAAAAAAATATTTTCACATGCATTAGGCTTAGAATTCGATGGATCTGTAAAAGAAATCTGTAACCAAACATGCATCTTTTTGAATAAATGTTTCTTCTTTCCTGCACATATATCTGAACTTTTGTATGTGTGATTGTTAGTGTGTTTGTTTTTGTGTGTGCGTGCACGCATGCTCATCTCCTACCTAACAATGTGCTGAAAACTAATTTTTTACTCCGATTTTTTGACTGTTCTTGTCCGAAAATCCACAAATTAGTATAAACATATTACTAAAATCTTTTTTGATATTTTTAAGACGATAGACAGCAATACATTCAGTAAATTACAATTATTTTCCACAGACCACAAAATAAGTGAATGACTCAGTGGAAAGTTGTTTATTTACTCAAGTTGGTCGACTTCTAGGTATTAAATCCTGGGTGCAGCTAAATTAGTTTAAACGCGCGTAGAAAATGACTTGAGTAAAAAAAAAAAAATTGATGGCAAGAATTTGTTCTGAAAAAGTTTCTGAGGTTAAACGAAAAACGAATTAACTCCATTTTATCGGGTAGTTTTGCTGTAATAAAATAGTTTCTAAGTAAAATGTAATTTAAATAATTAATAATTATCTTCTATTTGATTGATATGTTTCGCGAATACCTACGTTTCGAGTAAACTTTCTCTGGGTTTTAATAAACTTCCCTATTTATTATATTCTGTCAAAAAATTCATAAGTTATTTATATTTTATATATATTTTTCTGCCTCGCAGTATAATCTTTTTCATTGCTACACAACAGAAAATTTCATTTTAGCTGGCATAGCAATCATACTTCCTTTTAACAATGAAAGTGCAAATAAAATAAAATTCGATTAATTATTTGAAACTTAAACTTCATTTTAACAATATAAGTGCAAATAAAGTAAATACAGTTATTTATTTCAAATTTTAGGGTAGGCTGTGGTGGTTCTCAGTGTAACTAACACTTCGGGCATTATCGAGAGTCGCCGAAGATTGACGATCTTATTGAGGTGAGTCCAGTCTCCAGACACAACACGTTTTATTAAAGTGGATGAGCTAGAATCTACCGGCAGTTATAATTATTCATGACTAACTTCAAAACACAATAAACATTAACCACGACTAATAACTTATCAAATAGTTCTGCAACTATCAAAAATACTCGGACCTAGAACTAGAATTTGTTAACTGATTATAGAAGGCATTAGTATACTCAACTTCCCATATCTACAGAAATGGTCAATAAAAAACGTTAAAAAATACTTTATATTGGGAGAAGAAATTATTAATTTGATATATTAAAATAATTTATGAATTTAAAATGATTCAGCATGTTGGGATACCTTTCTATTTACAAAAAGCATGTTTGGAAATTTACAATCTATCATTTATTTAAAAACAATGGCAGTTTTAAGAAATAGTTAAAAAAAAAAAAAACACTACATTCTTGATCTGAATTTATAACATTTAAGGAACGTAAATTTTAATTGAATAGGGCGCTACCTCAGCTACCAATTAAAGAACACTGAGGAATCTCTTTATCAGTGCAGGTCTCCCTGCCAGGGCCGCTTCAGATCCAACAGAAAATGAAGTGCAATGCGTTTTTGAGTTAATCAACGATAATTACCGTCGTTGCAGCCATTCAGCACAAGCTGCATAGGTCCGCACACGGTACACAATTCCACCAGCCGCGTCACTTGAAGGTGACCATCCAAGAGCACTCATCACTGACCTCGGCAGATTGTACTATCTGCCGCACTAAGCAGCTGGTTCCCTCTCGCGAGCCCAGCCGCAGTCGCGTCTCCAGCGCGAATGCCGCTCTCTCCAGAAGTATGTTCTCGGCTCCGTTGGTTTCAGAATTTTTTTTTTACTTATGGCTTTACGCCTCGTCGACGTCGAGTTCATTAGAGGCAGTATGGGACTGGGAATAAGGAACGGGAAGGAATTCGGCCATGACCTTTTTCAAGGAAGCATCCCGGCATTCACCTGGTGTGATTTGGGAAAACCATGGAAAACCCAAATCTGGATGCCCGGACCCGGACTCGAACTGGTATCCTCCAGAATGCGAGAACATAGTGTTAACCACTCATCCACCACGTTCGGCGAAAGAAAAGAAACAATCTTAGAGGGTACTTTGCATTTTGTCTCATCCTAATATATCGGAGACTCATCGACTTGTCAGTCTTTTCAATAAAGCTCTAGCAGAAACTCCCTCGCCAGGCCTCAACCCCTGCTGCGCCCAAACACTTGGCTCGCATGAGAACAACGACACGACGCCGGCCTTTTGTTCCCCCGTGCGTGCCTGCTGCTCCAACAGAACATTCCTCTAGCTTTATCGCAACTACCAAAATATAATTCTGTTCTTTCTTATGAAATGATTTAATTTTAACCATTTCATAGCACCCCTATTAATGACAAAAAAAATGTATAGCAGATTTTAATCTGCGGTACGAAAATTCTTAGTTAACTCACGAAGTTCTCACTACCATAGTATGCAGTCTTTCTTAAGTCCATGACAGTTGCCTAACCTAACATTATCTTAGTATAAAGATTAACTTATAATTTTCCCATTGGAAATGGGTATATACATAGAATGCAATGATATCCTCCGCTTAAAATCACCAATTCTCTAACTATTATTAATAATAAAAAATGTGTGGGATGACCCTCTTTCGTGATTCCATTCCAACCTCATGCTTACATTACGCGATAATGTCTAACAGTCTACACACTTCCGTGATAGAAAGCCTTCACTATCATTTATGTTCTGCTCTTCTTTATCATTCATTCAGCAACCATACTCATTGAATATCTTTGAATAAGTAGTGAATTCACCGTATTTTTAGTCATCCGACTGCTTTTGTGCCAGTGATTTGTCCTACATTAGAAATACTTGTCCATTCTGTATTGCTGTGATAAAGCTTTTATTTTTTTAAAAAAAGACGGTGCTAATGGATACCTACTTGTATCCTTGTCTACGCTTCATTACACTACATCTCTTCATATGCCGATACTATCCATATTGACCTGCAGAGAAAGGGTAGACCTTTGATCATCGTTATGTTTTCGACGTATTTTCGTATATTTTACTTTCTCTTTACTTATATGGAGCACAATTTTTATTTCAGTAGGTTCTAATAAGTCAGCCATGTCTCCTAACTCCTCTTATGGGTCAGACAGTAACACTGTGTCGTCAGGATGTAACCGATCTGTACTGCACTGAAATTTCTTTGATTTAATTTTTTGCATCACCTTCTCTTGTACGTGACTGTTGTTGATAAACCTTTCTTCCATCATAGCTATGGACTTGCCTCTTTGTGGATAATCTATGAATCTCTCCGCTTGTACGTTTCAAGTACATTAATATTTAAATTTATTATTAATTTAAACATTTATTCTTTCACTAGCATACGGCAACAGAAATCCCAATCTTTCTTTCTTAATATTCGAAAATGCTTCTCTTCTGTCTCCAATTAATCAACTCCATAACAAGATAATAATTACCAAAGAATACAAATACTTAATCACAGTTCGTTGGTCAGAGATGGATATGTAAGAAAACTTGTTTCCTAACGTATCCAATCCTTTTTTTAATGCTTCTGTTACCTTCCTAATCATTTTGACCGTGACACTCGTATCAGTTAGGTATGCTTTAAAAAATCTAAATAGTTTCTTGGAAATCAACTCTCTTATACATCTGTTCATGCTTTCCCTGTGGAAACAATCATATGCTTTCTGAGGTCCACTTACAGTAGTTGTTATTCCTAATAAAATTTTCATACTTTTTCTCCACTTTAACGCAACGCTAAATATTTGGTAATTATTTATTTTCCATGTAAATTCTCCCTTCGTATTTTCCTATGGCATCCTCTGACAGGGATCTGATCCAATCTAAAAGACAGTTTGATGAAATTTTGTAGAGAATAATAAATAGTGCAGTGCCACGATAGTTTTTGCATATAAATCGATCGATCTTTTGGAGTATCAGCGAAAATAATCATTTCCTTGTTTCGAGTTTTCTATCAGTTTGTGAATTCTCAAGACCGCCGTTTCAACTCGAATTATTTCCTTGTGGAAGCAACGTTCTCTAGGCCTTTTTTTCTACTTAATTTGCTTTTTTATTTCTTCGACAGTTGGTGGAGTGTACTCAGTATCTATTGCTAAGAAATGGGGTGGAACTTTGCTGGTTCTTCACAATTTAATTTGTTACTAAAATAGTTAACCCATCTCTCTGCAGTTAAGAATTCAGTAACTGCGCCTTTATTAATTTCGATTAGTTTCTCGTTGATGTATAAACATTCCTCAGAGAGTTGACTTTGCTGTACATCTCCCTTGCATCCTACTTCTGAAAGTCCTCTTCTGCTTCCGCAATCACTGTTCTCACTTAATATAGTTTGCGTGTCCCTAAGTTTCTACTCTCAAATTCCGTCCTCCTCTTTTCATTATCTGTTGTCTGTAACGTTATTTTCCGGGTTTTCTACCTCTTGTTGCGCAAATTTTCACGGGGTCTCCTCAAATCATTTATTTTTCCTCACATTCGCCTCTTTATGAATGTCCATGATTTCTGGGTGATAACCATTCCAATGTTTTCCCATTTTAGGTTTACATCAGACGTCTCTATTTCAGTCAACTGGTTCTTAATCTCAATCAGCAGATATTTCCATCGTTCTGTGTAGTAGTTCAGGAATTACAATAAAGTAAATATGAAATGACGATACTCTTTGCTGATGTTCCGGTTCTTACTGCAGATAGTCTGATCAGATCGTATCTATGACCTACATCACATTATAATAAAAGACTACAGCTTATCAAAATCACGATAAAAGGACATCACGTGACTGATATCTTATGAACTGATTATAAATATAAAGAATTCAAACCTTTTGTTTTCAACAGTTTTCCATTTATTATACGCAACTTGTATTCCTCTAGGAACTACATCGGACTTCTGTAGTATTCGAAGATGCAAGGTACTTCAACAATTAAATGATTTAAAAGCAACGGATCTGTCTCTATGTCGC
The DNA here is from genome assembly GCA_031002005.1 of Vandiemenella viatica. NCBI lineage: Eukaryota > Metazoa > Arthropoda > Insecta > Orthoptera > Morabidae > Vandiemenella > Vandiemenella viatica. The sequence goes on from JARYHS010011408.1 coordinate 182,540,092, forward strand.
TAGCCCTAGCTATCTATTGATATCTTATCTCAATAGAAACCTACATTTAAATATATCGATTTTCTCAGGGAACAAAAATATGATTTTATTGTTAAATTTTTCTGTTCTGTCACATACAGCTTATCAAAATCACGATAAAAGAACATCTCTTTATAACAGACGAATCGATTCTTCTCAAAATTATCATAAACAAATAGAAAGGGTGTAAGTGTTTGTTTTACAGAGAAAATCAATTTTTTTTACAAAAGAAACCAACATAGAAAATAAAATAAATGTTAAGTATATAAATGATGCATTTGAAAAGAACAAAATAATGGATACTTCACTGAATTCCTATAGTAACACCACTTACTACATATGATAGGGACACAATGAAAAGTGAATACAAACAACAGAAACGATACTCTTACTAAAGGCAGCTGTACACGCTCTGTCAGACAAACAAAACAAAAAGAAAGATGAACTGAAGAAGTCTGCATTTGATGCTGCAACGTTCCTAATCTTAATTTCTTGCTTTTAAATAGCCTTTCAAACGTTGTCCACTTTTTACTTACTTAATGTTTTTCTCAAATATAGTTGCTACTACAATGTTTTGCTACACTTATTTCACATTACCTCTTATCGCTGTATTCTGTATCCTCTTACCAAAGACAATAATCTACACCGAAAGTTATTCTTTATCCATCTTTGCTGTGGGATCTTCAGTCGTATTTTCTAGCAATAGTATTTCCCTTTACCAGAAAGGAAACATACATAAACAACCTTTACCTTTTTTTCTCGTCTGCTTGGAGAGATTATCCTTTTGTTCACCAACATTAATCACTTCGATTTTCACTAAACTTCACATTTATTCAACAACTTCTTATAAAATTATATTGCCCTCAGTTTATTATTGAATACAATTATACTTCTCTGAACTTTAAACTCATTTATTTAATATCTGTTTGCAGCTCCTACCACCGCCTTGTTCCGTCAGTTTGTTGCTGTCATCATATAATCTCTTTGTCATCAATCTCCTGTGGCCCGCTTTAATTTTTTATTATATTTACCTATATGAAATAATACATATGATATTTACATATACAGTCGCGTTGGCGCATATCTGTCCGCTACAATGCGTATTGTAAGAAGTGAAAAGATTAAATGACATCAAAGTTTCAAAGAATTACCATCCATATTAGAAAATTGCTATAGGCAGACCACACAATAAATGGAAGGAACAAAATGTTACAAATATATTGAGAGAAAAACATAAATCCGGTTAAAGCCCAAAGGAGGACTAACATGACATGTGTCTGCGTGTTTTTTAAACATTAAATAAAATATGCAAATTTCTCGGATCGTGTATAAAATAAAAAATGTTGATTACTAACAAACAAATTAGTGGTATAATTCATTAGTGAAACAAAATACTTTTACAGAGAAGAGCCGCTCGATTCGTGACCGCTTGCTGCAGTCCTTATGAAAGCGTCACAGAACTGATTAGTAGACTAGGCTGGAAGTCTCGGTAGATAGACGACGCACGTTTCGTTTAAACTTATTGATAAACATGTGTACGCCCACTTTCACTTACGAATGTAGTGAAATACTTCGTCCACCAACCTATTTGAGCCGGAATGACAGGAAAGATAAGATTAGAGAAATAAGGTGCCGCAATGATTCTTATATGAAATCTTTTTTCCCTCGTACCATTAGGGATTGGAATGCACAACAAAGAGATTAGCTTTAGTGCTAAGCACCCTCTGCCACCCACAATTTTGTGAATTGCAGAGTATATATGTAGATATAAATGAAAATAGGCTGAGGCGATTGATTAGTTTCTCACAGAGTTAGGAAGATAAATTCACTTTCGACACAGAAAGTTTTTTCAGCTGTCAGACATATTGCCTTCAGTTATCAGCTGCCTGTGACTCGACAATCCAGCCATTGCCACTGTGGTAACGAGCTGAACAAAACGGATGCCTGCCTGGCAGCAGACTGCCATAAACGTCACTTCCGCCTCATGAAAACACCGAGTTACACGGCCGGAAACTTTCAATGTCGCCTTCCGGCTGGGCGGCGGGAGTGCCTAACTCACAGGGAGCTCCCATTAGTGTCGGAGGTGCCAGTGTTCTAACGGGACTTTGCACCGTCCAGCGAAACCGACAGAGCTGCACAGACCTACAGCTGGAATCTCATTCAAAGGAATCTCATGCAAAGGAAAACTTCTAAGATATATACTGTACTAGAAATTATGTTTTACATTCAGCATTTGTTTTCTGAGAAAAGAATAACATTTTTTAATTACGCTTTGCTATAAGTTTATCATTATTATTAAAAATAAGTTTTTTTCTGGGTTGTGAGCCGTATTTGGTTTGGTAGTATGAGACAGTACTACAGAAAAATATCAGGTTCAGACCAATAATAGCTGATAATGTGCACCAATTTGAACAGAAGATTTGGAATGACTGCAGAAATATTCAGATTCAATAACTTAATTAACTTACTAATAACAGCATTTTGTGCTGTTTACTTTAAGATTCAGGACTGCATATTGAAATAATAGGGTAAACAGGCATGCAAATGATTGACTTTATACGTCACAATCTGTATGGCTGCGTGTTTACCCCGGTTCTTGACTCTATGAAGGAAATTGTATGCTGTTTCCACTGTTATATTGTGAAGCTCTAGAGAAATAGAACATTTAGTTATTCAACTGAAGAAATGGTAGGTTACCCAGCAATTCCTAAGAATACGCTGCCTAAATCTATTAAGCTTTAACAATTCAACGAGTGGAGAAATTAAAGAGAGCAAAAAATCTGAGGTAGCATATGTCTAAATGTAACAGATAACCAGGTGGTCCTGAGAAATTGTAAACACGACGAAAAGAAAACGACGAAGTCCATAAGAAGAACAAAGGAATAACGATATTTTGGAAGAAATGAATACCGTAAAAACGGAAAGCTGCAGCGATTTTCTGCAACTTGTAGAGATATTTGATTGCAGTGAAAAATCAGCAGCAAGAAGAGAATAGTCCTGACGAGGAGGTACTAGGAGGGAAAAGTGTTAACCGTGTTCGATAGTTTCCAATCTTCCTCGCATCATAAAAATTTTGGAATATACTTTAAAAAGGAAGATGAGATGTGATAAAACTTTGTGAAAGCTTGGACAAAATCGGAAGCCAATTGAAACGAATAAATCCTCGAAAATGTTAAAGAGAGCGAACATTAATAAATCGTCAAATGCAAGATTAGTAAATACTACAACAGAAAGGTGAAATAAGATAAAGAAGAAGTATCTCTTCAATTGTAGAAATGGTTTAAGGAGGAGAAGAAGAAGAAGGGAACAAAAAGGAGAAATACTTTCATTACTGGGTGGATGAAGGATTTTATGAGGTAGCGAGAATAAGTGGATTTTATGGGAATCAAAAACAAAAATAGCGTATTAACCGAAAATTCATAGAAATATTTTTTTTGTAAGTAAATGTTGGCGAAAATGATGAGAAAAAAGAATCAAGAAGTGAAGAGGAAACCAGTAAGTGAAGTAGATGAATAAAAATCCGATAATGAAGTGTATGAAAGTGCAAAAAAATATATCAGAAGATTGGAAAGAAACAGATAACGAGAAGGCAGATGAACAAGGCTTAAATAACTCGCGGAATTGGAGAGACAGTAAACGAGTACAATGTAAGACAAGGATTCAAAACAGGGATGCAGAACTAGTGAAGGAATTTCATGAGGTACAAGAAAAACGGAAGCGGAAGAATCAACGAGAATCGGATCTTTGGATTGAAGGGAAAAATATAACGAATTTTAAAGAGAGAAGACGAACTGAAATAGTAAGGGAAATTGTTTTAATTTCAAGTGAATATAATTCTTATTTACTATTCATGTATTAGTTATGCAATATAGGCAATGTAGTAGACCTTAAATTGTATAAAGGTAAGACGTTCAATGTCGTCAAGATAGGAATAATATTTCGCTTTGGTATACAACCCAGTTTGTCTAATAATATTGTGGATAAAATAATTTAACCTCACTGGTATGGGCGGCAGATGCAGTATGAGCACGAATGTTTTTTAAATGTTCTAATAAAAGTTATTAAGCTGTTATAATAGTAATGTTAGAATAACTGAACTTATCTTAGAGCTTCTAGTGTATTACACAATACATCGAAACATTTGCGAGAATCTGAAACTGTATCTCGCACAAATAGACGGTGCGACCCATAGAGTAATGGTAAATGCACGGCTGCGTTCTGGAATGTGATCTTGGGCCGAGTAGCCCTCAGTGAATGAACGCAGTTTTCCGCTGGGAAACACGGTAGGGATGGTACAGTGGATTGCGAGCTATGTGGTGGGTACGTGGCCAGCCTGCAGAAAGAGATGTGCGATTACTAATACCTGTGTGGTATTTGGTTGCTCTTGTGTTCCATGTCGTAATCCGAGTGGACATTGGTCTCCAACGGCAAACAGAAAATAGAGATATCTCGTCAGACGACTGCGGCCACCTGACTCGGTGCCTTCTGATCCCTCCGATATGTTGATCACCGCAAATAATTATCTACCGAGTGACGCTATAGAGAAAATCTCACTACCCCGCTGTAGCTTAATGAATGGACATATACAGTAGAACGCCGGGGTTACCGATGTAAAATGAACACACTGATGGATTTCAAGAAGTTTGTTTAATTGTGTCATACTATTGTTAATAATATTTGATGAAGAATAATTTTGTAATAAACGTATATTAATTTTTTTAAAAAAAATGGTGTTTTCAATGTGCAAAGCAATATCCTGACTCGTTATATCAGCAATTTCAATCATTACTAATACTTTAATTAATAATTTATGCAAAAAAAAATAATTTAATTCGTAGCAAGAGGGATTACACCTAATTTGTACCCAGCGAAGGACACGAAAAAAAAATCCAAATTCAGTACGATACATTTCCAGTCCATCAATTTATCTATGTTGTCTTGTATTGTGTTTCATTCCAGCTTTGACCGATAAATTCGTTGTAGCATATAAAGTGCAAGTTAATATATTTTGCGACGAGGCAGATGTATGGAGATCTGTGTTGTTTTTTTTATGTTCTTTCTGAGAATTTTATTTGTGACTATCTGATGACCACGAATTTCGATTGATAGCTACCAAAATGCAACCACCATGGCGCACGATGAAGACTCAAGGCTACTACCATATACACACACCAGTGTTCTGTGGTAGGTAATTTTGACTACAGAGTGAAATATAGCGACAAACATGTCTTTGGTCGAAATATGAAAATGCCTTCCGTCCACTAATTTCAACCACCATATCTTCCACACCCCCATAGCTAACGAAATGCGACTACCATGGTACACGTTGGGAGACTCGAGGCTACTACCACACACAAACATCAGTGGATTGTGCTAGGTGTTTTTGGCTGCAGAGTGAAATATAGCGACACACATGTCTATTTTTATATCGCGTCGAGCATTTTCAACCACCATATCTACCGCACCTCCACAGCTACAGATATCAATCACCACAGTGCACGATGGAAGACTTCTAAGTACTGCCACACACAACTTTCAGTGGTCTGCGCTTTGCAGTTCTGGCTGCAAGGTGAAATATAGGGACACACACGTCTTTTGTTGACATATGAAAATGCCGGTAGGGTGTATCTTTCACATGTATTTTTTGCCAACTTCAGTGTACCTTTTCTCAACAACTAATTGTAATACATATCAGAAACAAAGTAGGGTGAATCTATGATGGTTTTCCAATATTTTAAAGCAAGGATTTCCCAAAGTTCCGATTGGTTTGGCAGAATAATTTTTTTTTTTTAAATATTCCAATTTTTTTGCACTTTTGGAGGTGCTTTCCAGTCAATAATTTACAAACTACTAGGTATAATAGAATATCCCTGTGTTAAAATACTCACAGAAACATACTTTAAAGGCTGTAAAAGTTTCAGGAAGTTCTTGCAGGTAGTTTCCAAGAAAAGGTACACTAAAGCTATCAAAAAGTAAACTTACGGGAAGATGCTGTCAAAGTTTCAGTGCATTCCAGACCCATAACTAGGGTGATCTGGATCGTCCTGATAGCTTTCTTCCAGCCTTCTCTTTAGTTTTCTTCTCTTCTCTCGTGCCTTTTATTCTACTTCCCTCAATGCTTTCTCTGAGGCAGTAACTCTTTCCTGTTCAAGCCTGTACATAGCTCGTATGGTGTGATACCCAACGCTAATACTCAGTTTCTTCAATGCCTCACACCTTGACAAATTGCCATTGTTAAAGGTCATTACAGCGTCATAACACCAAAGTGAATAACATTAATTGATACCAAAACAGTTTTTGGAATTCTCGACCAAATAACACTGTTGATGCACTCATTTGGATTTTGGGTACGACCATGTAAACACTACTTCAGTAGCTGTACATCAGATAGATCCCTGAATATAGGCTTAAGTTCCTGAATGACACCATATGGTAAACCATCCTTGTTCACAAATGTTTGTCCTGCTGCTTGTGCTTTGTTGTGCTTGCACCATGAATCAGTTTCTTTGGGGCAGAGTCGTGGTTGGTACCAGAATCAGTTGAAGCAACATGAAATAAGACAGCCCAAACAGTTCGTTTCATTTCTTCGACAATGTTGTTGCTATGTCTAATGGTCATTCCATAATACTTTTGTAATTTATTAATCATGCCTTCTGTAAGTTTATTCTTCCCCAGCAACCCTTTACAGCCATCCATCTTTTTACCCCTCCATCCTGATATCAAGCGTCGCAAGCGGGTACCCGTTCTTTTTTGCACATTTGCAATATGTTTGACCTTATTTATTGTCACATCTGATCCATAACGTTTCAGATCTTCCATTTCCTTGAATGCCTTTGAATCTCTAACCCCTAGGTAATTTATATACTGTACCCCATCAGCTGCTGAACTCTCAAAAATCCATTTCACCCCTTCCATTTTGACTCTGCGGAGACTGCCACGCCAACACAGCCATTTTTAAAGCATTTCTAGGTTACAAATATGCATGTATTATACATCAAATTAAAGAGGACATTCCAAAGATCAATAATCAGCCAAAAAAAGAAAATGACAAAATTCATCATTTTCCATCCTACCGGAGCCCCCTAAGTTGACCACTTTCGACCATCATATCTCCAACACCCTCATAACTACCAACATGCTACTAGTAGGTGCTCGATGGGAGACTCGATGCTACTACCACGCACAAATACCAGTGGACTGTGCTTTGTAGTTGGTGCAGTGAAGTGAAATATAGTGACACATATGTCTGCTCGAAACACGATAATGTCCTTCATCAATCACTTTCAACCACACGGCTGAAAGAGGCAGATGGGTAACTCTATGCTACTACTGCACACAAACATCAGTAGTCTGCGCTAGGTAGTGATGGCAGAAGGGTGAAATATAGGTACACACACGTCTATTTATATATATAAGATTACGACTTTCTTTATCATATCCTTGGTGAAAGCGTAAAGTTCAGTAAAAGCTGTGTGTCATACGTTGTCGTGATAGACCATAAGTATAAGAATCAGCCATCAGAAACTTCGAATCGCTAGGTAGAAAATTCAAATGTGCCGGGTCAAATCGAAGAGAGTAACGTTCAAACGGAGCGGACAGTTTATTACGAAACTAGTTCCCCGGTTATTAATGTAGATTCAAATGTTTTACAACGAATGTTCTCACTATTTGAATTACAAATTGAGTCAGTAAATACAGATATAAATGTGCAATTTCAGACATTCCGCGAACAAATAAATACTTTTGAAGTCAATCAAACTCAATTGAGTGACGAAACTAGTGAAAAATTTGTAGAAATGCGGAGCGATGTCAAAGCAGAAATTCAAATGTTCTACAAGAATCGGAGCAGGTCTTCGAAGAATACAAGGGGTTGAATAATGTTCAATTGATCTTGGAATTAAGAACAGAGAACATAGAAAAACAAATAAAGTATGTATGTAAAGAAGCTGAGGATTAGAATGAAGCATCTGAGGCGCGCATGACTGTGTAGAAGCACGCGTGTACGGAAATTCTGAAAGTCTTAAGGAATGTAGAAAAGAGATAATGGTGAAGTACGTCAAAACTGAAGGGAGAAATGCTGTAATAGAAAAATTTAATGAGAGACGATGTGGGCCGGAAGTAATTTTATAGAGCTCAGCACGCGTTAACATTGAAATTTCGGTGCCGAATATTGGATTAATCCGAGGGCATTTCTTGATGAGTTGGACGAATATTTTAAGGTCATACGCATTAAAATAAATAGTAATTCGTCAGTATTTCGATGAGAGAGTATGGTATATTTCCATTTGTTTGGGAATGGCAAACTGTGAATTTAAGCGGACTTATTTGCAGATATATTGGTCGCTTGAAAAACAATTAGGAATTACATTGAATATGTACAGAGAAAGATACTATCAGCGAACGGTTAGTCGATGCACGCAAATGCATTGAAGTTTGCAGCGCGATCCTGAAATTTTGACGAACCTATGATGGATGGTGAACTGATTTCGGCTGTGATATCACAGACACTTTCACGAAATAGTTCCCAATTGAATCCCACCTTTTTCAAACATGGCAGCAATTGTCAGAGACATTAGAGTACTTGGAAAAAATCTAAATGTATAAATAGGGCTATAGCGATCAAGAATTTTCGCAACAGACAATTCGGAATTTCAGTTTTCGGCAATATGAAAACCCTGGTCTATCATAGAAGTATCAGCACAATGGGCAAACCATCATGGGTGGCAGAACTACCGATCTATAAATGATAAGAAACAGAAGCTAGGTAGAGGCGAATTAAGTGAAAGAAATGATGTAGAAAGGGTAGTTGTTAATTCAATAAATGAACAGCTGATAAGTGGACTTGTCGAAAACGTTCTACGGATCAGCACATCGATAGAAACAGCAAAGGAACTAGAATGATTGAAATTAAGGTAATCCGAAATTAGTCCACTCTTTATATGCCATTCCACAACGTCAACTTCGAACAGTGCTAGTAAGTGGTTCGATAAAGCCTGTAAAGGATCATTGTAAAGACAAATCATGTGATTCCTTTCATTACAGCAACGACAAGCATGTCAGGCCTGCCACCATTTGCAGGATGATGTGTTGGTTCGACAGGTGCCCATACGCATACGATGGGGCGCTGAACTATGCGCCTTAAGCAGTTTCCAACCGGATTAAAATTCCTGCTTTGCCAGTCCTGATGCTTCTCATTGTGGTGTCCCTTGATTGAGTACCTTACCAGCAAGAGTGTTAAGGGTGGCAATGTCGCACACACGGTGATCGGTAGGCTACGACGACGGTGATAGCGCCTGATGATGTTCTGATCTGGATTTTGAAGTGAAGAAAGCGGAACTTCCCAAATCGGAATACCAAGTTTAATGTTTAGCACTACACCCGCACCGGCCATCGGTTGGTCTGTTCGGAAGCACCAGAACTATGGTGCTGCCTCCCACACACGCAGATTCAGATGGGACTCACTTACCAGGCAAATGTCCACATCTTGTTCTCACAGAAACTATCAAAATTCCAATGGTTGTCCATGAAAGCTGTTTTCATTCCACACACAACTTTATACTACGAATGTGTAGCCTCCTATTAATAGTTGCTTTGTTGGATTACGGTGGTGTTTACAAGAGCTGGCGTCATTGCTGCTGTGATGTCCGAAGACATCCGATCCAGAGGCGTTAAGAGACAGACAACCATGCTGTACATTTTCTCAAGCATGTTGAATAGTCTCCCGAAGCTGGTCCCATTCTTGTCTGCTACAACTTCTGGCTGCTTTCGTGGTATGGTATGCCACGCCATTGGCTGTTTGGACTTTACTGCTGGGCCTTTCTTCTCCAGCTGCGTTGCAGTATCTTGGTACAGTGGCGTTTTGGAGGGCAAGCAATCACACATTTGTTTACCTCGCCGAAGGAAAAATTCTGGATTCACTTTGGAAGATGCTTGTTTCCTGCCCTTTTGTTGCTTCGATTATCTTAGTTTCTGTGGATTAGACTTCATTGAGTTAGAATTTTATCTGCTGTTAGTTTGATGCAATTGTCGCAGGTGCCTCTAATTAGGCACTGTCGCTAGTCCTCTTTTGCTTTCAATGGGTTCACTTGTATTCTAGACAGCCCTTCCAGCTGGCAACTTAGTTGCCGTGCAGCTTCCGCAGATTGGCGGATCGCGGTCCTCCTGGACGGATTTTACAATGACCTGGCGTGGCGTAACCAAACAACTGACAGTTGTAACATTATGACACTCCAGCCAACGATTTTCTGTCGATACCTTGAGGTGGAAGAGCATGTCTACTTCAAAGATGGTGTGTTTTCGCGGCACGTATGGTACCGATACTAGGAACAGAGTTATTATTTCGTTGCTGCCATAGCGGCCAAATTGAACCACTCACCTCACATCGAAAACCGTATTAACTAGTTTCACCGTCTGGTTTGGAAACTATATTGCGGAATGATGCGTTTTTTAAAGAGAGACATGCTGGCCTCAAAATCTTCAACAGTAGTCAAGAAGAATTTGATTTTGTCTCTATCTGCTTTCTTAGCATTTAACGGATTCTTGACTGCAGCTGCCATACGGTCATGAAGAATCTTGTTGTTCCACTACTATGGGTGATATGGAGGCACATCTTAGGTCCATTCGTGGAGGGTCGTTGATAGTCAAGGCGGTGAAACGGTTTCCCATCTCGAAAGCAGCTTTGTCGAATGAAAATGCGGGCTTCGCCATCCTTTTCGGCAATTTGAAGACTTCCTCGTCTGGCTACCGATTCTGGGCAAAGGATTGAAGCCTCTTTTCTGTCCAGAGACCGAAGCTGCAGTAAAGTCAAACGATTCCATGATCTTCTCTTTTTGTTGCTTTTGATTTCTTAGGTTTCTTAGCGTCACCATGTTTCGTCATTGTCAGGCTGACTCCACTAGATTTTCGCGCCTTCTCCTTCCTGTTGTTAACTGCACGTGGATTTTTATTGTATGTCTTATGCGGCGGTGTAGTGGAATGCTTTCTCGGGGTTAGTCCTTTGCTCACCAAGTACACTGTGTACATGTATAATGTTGAATACAGTAGCTGGTCTAGCGTTTCATCCATTTCCAAACCTATGTCACTTGGGCGGGTCGTTGTAGTTGTGACAACTACAACGACCCGCCCAGGCAAACCTGAGGGCAGCAGATTTGCAGCGCGCGCTTTCCTCGTCACACATCCGTTTAATCACACTGGTCACGTACTGACGGTTAACCAGCTTAACACGCTGCCAGCAGTCCCAAGGAAACAGCCCTCACTCGATGCCAGCAGTCGGGAATCATTACCGAAATATGCAACTACGAGAACGACAGATCCGAGACTATTTGAATCAAGAACGAAATTACTTAAACTGTATATGAACGAAGTACGAATCATACAGGAAGAAACTTGAATGCGTAGTCGACAAACACTACACGTAATCCACTAACTATATTACTTTTTTTTTTTTTTTTTTTTTTTTATACCATTCGTTTATACAGCCTAATATCTTAGTGACTAAATTAGGCCCTACATATTAATTTTTACATGTTGGTTACATAGTGTTTGGAGATTTGCACGAAACATTTGCATGCAAGGAATTTGACATATAGTTCCATTACACTTTGACTTACTATCTAATTAATTCTATAATATTACATTTGATCTTACTTACAGTTATAACAGTTCAGCTGCTATTGCAGACTTTAATATTATATAGAATCACAAATGTCGCTTATTGTTGTTATAATGCTGGTGGTTTTTTTTTTAAATATTCCAATTATTCTTAGAGTATCCCATCATTCAGGTAGTTGCAGTTAGCCCATTTTGTACATATCTGTCTGTAATCAATCATGTAGTTATACCGGATTACTGGATAATAACAATTGCTTATAGGTAACATTTACTTCATTTTATGTTTAAGCCACTACAGTCCTGAGCCAGTTATCATATGCAGCATCCCGGATCACCATTAATAATGAAATTAACTCCAAAATATTGTTATGATTCATTGTGTATTTGCGCAAAAGTCAATGATAGATTCCCTACACATTACAAACAAGTTTGTTTTGGCCGCGATAGAAGCGCTTTGTTTGCTGTAAATGGTATGCTGACGTTTACTCACTCTGCCACGCGATCGTTCTGACTCAGGCCAGTAGTGGGCTCGGTTCCGTTTTAACAATGGTAGTATTACTTAATTTAACAGTTATGCATTTTATTTGTTTTTAAATAATCACCTCTGATGTAATATTACATTATGTCAATTTTGTATTCTCAGCTCGAAGGAACTAGTTAAAGGACATAAATGTTTATATACCGCTCACTGCAAATTTAATTGCGGGATAATGGCTTGTAATTTTGGTTAGTCAAAATGTAAAAACCATCAATGAGACCTTTCACAGTTTTTTTAAAAAAAATTGTAACCAGAAAACATCAATGATGCCTTTGCAGAGGTTTATGGGCAAACATATTGTAGAGCCTTATTGTTGACGCGCAATCCAAATGCGCTGGTGGGCCTGGGGTTGAGCAGCATTGGCCTACAGATATTAGTCATATTTTGGCCATACACCTCAATCCAATGCATGGCAGGGGGCAAGAAACAGGAATAATTTGTCCTTGGCTTTTTGAACTAATCTCGTCAGCATTCGCTTGGAGTTAATTTGGAAACTGGGGGTGGACGAAGCGATGAACGAACGAACTTGGGCCCTTCCGAATACCGGTTCCACACTCACCTGAATGATTTTTCGTAATAAGTTATCGATTGAAAATATGTGTAATAGGTGGCAGTGTGTACTTAATATTACATGAGTGTAAATTATCTAAATAAATATTAGAATTAATATAGGATAAATAAGATAGTATTTCAGTATGGCCGATAAGACTCTAATTTACAAGGGAAAGGAATAAGGTGTAGTCATCTTAAGTTAATTTCATTAAATTATTTTCAGATTCTGAAGTTATTTTTTTTTTTTTGCACAAAAATAGAAAATACCCCAACATTTCTCATAATAATTGTGCATTACATAAAAAAAATTCATCCCCAATCTAGACAGCGGTTTAGAAATTTGAGCTGTTTTAACAGACGTAATACTCGTACAAACTTGGACTGAAACAACCGCGCGTGTCGACGACTTTGAAGTTAGTGAAGGTTTGTAGTATTACTTAACAGACTTTTATGATTAAATAAAGCATGAGAAATTCTCTTGCTCTGACTCCATTTTGCACTTTACGTTGACGTGAGACCTTGATCGCTCAGGGTGGGTTAAAGCTTTTTGAATTGAGAGCTCATGATTAATATCAAATTGGTCGTCCATCAATTGAAGCAATTGAGCTAAATGTTAATGACTAAAATTTTAAATAATTGATTGCAATAATATAGTATTGTCAGTAGGATGGATATAAACAGAAAGCAAGGAAGCAACGGTGTTTCCGAATACAGTGCTGAAGAATGAAAAAGAAATATAAACGAAGCCAGATGAATGGAAAAACTGTTTAGACAAAAGAGGAGACTGTTAGATTTGAATATTCTTTGTCGTACGTTAATTCTGTGCAGAATATTCAACATGGACCTTCACGTACTGTCTCCAGTTTCTTGCAGTTCGTCACACATCTGTAATAATAAAGCTGTTGAGATCGTCGAGTGCAAAATCAAGATGTTATTCAGGAACACACAAATAATTGTTCCTAAAATTAGTGCAGCAACAGGAACGTGGAAACCAGTAGTAGTTTTTACGCAAAATAATTTGTCTATAATTTTTTCAACGTATTGATGGTATTCTTTTTCCTTCTTCATTCTGGAAGATTTAATTTTTTTTTTTATATAAATTATATAGACGCAGGATGATACAAAACTTATTTAGAAACACTCTAGCCCATGTCGGACACGACCAGCACGCTCACCTGCTACAGTAATCGTAATCTTTTGATCTATGAGGAGTTGCTATTCATTCTAATTATCACGTATATTCTATTAACGGCGGCGAAGGCACATGCAACCAACCATAAGTAGTTTAAGCAGCTTGGTTTTCTAATAAATTAACAATTCTCCCTCCTTCCAACAAGAGCATGAAATCAGTTGGGTTAATTAATTTAATTGTAATGGAGCACAGGCTCCGGTGGCAATTTCCCTACACACCCATCTTCCCCCTATCTTGCACCCACCTACATTTGCCCTCTACAAACTTTATATTTAAATTCTTTCAAAATTTTCGGTCAATTATTCATCATTTCTCTTGGTAACTAATTCCAATCCCTGACACCCTTACCTAGAAAAAAGAATCTTCCCACACCCTTGTGCCTGAAATCGAGTGCCAGCTTGTGGTCATGGTCATCTTTTCCCTTCCATGCACTAGTTTTCATACCTACTGCAATATCTTTCCATGCCTCATCGCCAGTATACGCTCTGTACAGTACCACGACCCTCCTCATCCTCCTCCTGTCTTGCAATGAATGTCATTCCGGCTCTTTTAACATACCCATCACTGATTGTATTCTGCGATAATTTCCAGAAACAAATCTAGCAGCCCTTTTTTTCACCCTCTCCAATTCCTGTATTTGCTACGCAAAATGAGTGTCCAATACTACATTGCCATATTCGAGCAATGGTCTGACCAAAGTTTTTTAACCCAACTCCTTTACTTCTCTTGTACATCCCCTCATCACTGTCTCCAACAAGTGTAGAATTTTGAAACCTTTTCCTACCTCCTGTCCAATGTGTCCTTCTCAGTTAAGCTTGTTATTAAATGTAATGCCAAGATATTTACATTTCAAGTCTTCAGCAAGCAATTCTTTCCCCACCTTATATTCATAATTAACCTTTTGTTTTTTATTTGTGTATCTAATAAGCTGACTCTTCTTTGCATTTATCTTCATGCCATGTTTACCAACCCAACTAGATATCCTGTCCAGATCACCCTGCAACTGTTTAAAATCCTCTGTCGTTTTGATTCTTTTATAAAGCATTATGTCATCTGCAAACAATCTAATTTCAGATAGTAAACCACCAACACAATTATTCATTAGAATAATGAATAGCAATGCTCCCAATACGCTACCCATCGGTATTCCCATTTTCACTTCCACTTCATTTGATACTACATTTCCTACCCTAACTTTCTGTTTTCTAACTTTTAAAAATTCTTCTACGCAGAAAATCACTTTCTGATCCACTCCAATAGTTTTTACCTTATTTACTACCATTTTATGGCTCACTCTGTCAATCGCCTTTGACAGATCTAGTGCTACACTATCAATTTGGCCTCCCTTGTCCATTTCATTTTAAATATCTTGCATATATCCCACCAACTGAGATTCGCCTGAACCCATGTTGCTTGCTTGAAAACCACTTACGTTCCTCACATATATTTCTGATGTGGTTGCATATCAATCTTTCCTTTAATTTACCTACCACTGATGTCAAACTGATTGGCCTGTAATTCTCAACTCTATTTCTCACCCTTCCTTTATGTACCGGTACTACTATTGCACTTTTCCAGTCCTGTGGTAAGCAGCAAGTATTCAGAATCAATTTAAATAATATTTCAAGATAAGGTACGATGTCACATCCGGCTATCTTTAAGATATCTGTAGTAATATTATCTACACCAGCCCCTTTATGTTTTTTCAGCTTTTTTATTTCCTTCATGATTTCTTCAGGATGAATATCAAATTTTTTAGTATCTTCATTTCTAATCGTATTGTTAAGCTCGTTCTCCGAATTAGACCCTCCCGTTTCTGATTCATTGTCCCTAATGCTTTCACTAAACCAGTTACTTAAAATCTCTGCCTTTTTCAAATCCTCAGTGACTTCTTCTCCATCCTTATCTCTAAGCATCTTTACTCCCTCCCTTCCCCTCAGTTTGCTAATATAGCCATACAAATTTCTAGATGCATCAGTCAATGGTCCTCCTGCACTGGCAATATTCTTTATAAACCCATCTTTAGCCAACTTCTTTGCTATTATTAAGTCCTGTTTAGTTGTTTTAAATATTCCCCACTACACTGCTGTCTCTTAACTCTGTTATGTTCTATTCATACCAATCTCTTTAACCTCCTCACTTCCCTATTATAGTACATAGGTTCTCTACTTCTCTTTATTTTCTGCCTTGGAATAAATTTTTCTTCCCCCGTTGTTATTATCTCCTCGAACTCTTCACACCTTGACTCTACTGTACTTGTGCCTTCCTTCCATTTGCGGAATTGTTCTCTGAAATGTCTCATCAAATTTTAAACCTGTGCCTTTTTATAATTGTACCTATTTCTCCCTTCAATTATGGCTGTTGGTTTACTGAATCCTCTAATATCCATCATAACTTCGTCATGATCACTTATTCCTTCAGTTACTTGACACCCCACAAGGTTTTCATCGGGCTTAATTATAAATATATCCAAAGTATTTTGTCCCCTAGTGTTTTGCTCAACTACTTGTGTAAATCCTCCTTCCCTTATTAAGAAATTTGCAAATCTGTCCCCATTATCACTGGAATTGGATCCCTCACTGCTTTAGCTAACACCTCAGAAAGTACTCCCTTCCCCCTTCTGTTTAGGTGTAGGACATGCCTAGTGAAACCCCACCTACCAATGGTGTTCACAGGCACAACCCCCAACACAGAACTAATGCCTTTCCCATGTAACACTTCCGTTACCACATTAACCCGCCTCACAGCATAGTTCAATTGTGGCCGGTCATGGCGACTTAGGACCTGCATGAGCTCCACCCTGGTATGCTGTGCCTCCTTCACCACCTTGCTCAGGTCACTCTCTATACTATTACTCGCGTTTCTATCAATACTGTTTCCCGCATCTCCCACAATTACTGCTCTATCGTCCTTATTGAAACTCCTACAAAGTGGACCTATATCCTCTATTACCTGACCTAATGTTGCACTAGGTTTGAAAATACTTTGACCTGGTATCCTGTACCTAACTGATCCTGCAGAAGAGGGCCTACACCTCTCCCATAGCTACTACCTAGCTGCAGAACCCTTTTTTTCCTATTCTTTCCCTGTACGCCCTTATTCTTATAGGTGTGCCTGCATCTTTCCTACTCCTATATCTACATCAGACTCTTCTCCTCCTGCCTCTGGCAAAAGGTCAAACCTATTTTTCGCACAATTACTTAAGTGTCTGGCTTGTCCATCGTGTTAATCATGTTTCTCCTAGGACTTGTTACCAGCTCCCACCCATGCTTCTCAACTTCCTCCAACCCACTATCTCTACTTTCTGCCTCTACAGCATGAGTCTCCACAGGTTGAGTCTCCACAAGCTGAGCTCCCACAGGCTGAACCTCTCCACAGGCGAGGCCACCACAGGCCACGCCTGCAGAGGCTGAGCCTCCACAGGACGATTCTCAAGAACCCTAATCCTTTCACGCAACTCCCTAATCGTTTCTCCCATCTCCCACATCCTATCATCCCTAAGACAAAGTGAACAAAACTATGGGAGAGCCTCATTTATTTCCCCCGTTTTCCTCTTCCCCACACGCCCAGTGAAACCACTTCTTACACCAACTACAACACATCCCCTTCGCAACGTACCTACGACAGGCGCCACAGTTTCCATTCATGATTTTCCCAAATACTTCAACCATCTTCTATTGACAGCACCTTATGAAGCTTCTCTTATTTCTATCACACGGATAGGATTTTTAGTTATTTTTTATCAAGAGATAAAGTTTGGTCACATTTTTTTCTGCTTTTCTGTCTTGTTTCAAACGTTTATATGTATCTATTATATATATATATATATATATATTTCCGATGTATTTTTACTAATATTTTTGAACGTACAATTGGAGGCGTACTTTCTTTTGATACGCTCTTCGGTAATTAACCAATTAGTCCTTTCATCAAATAATGATGTTTACCTTTAATTACTTCGCCCTCCAATTTACAGATTGCTGTCGTTTGTCGCCAGACGGTTTTACCCCACACCAAAGGTTCCTGATTACTACTGCTTTTGAATGGATTGACACCGACGAATCACTTTTCACTCCACTTTTAGTTCATTGAAAGCTTCATAATACATTACACACGGATAGCGTATTAGACTCGCACAAAGATAATACAGGGACTGAATACTCGAAACTGTAAATAATCGGCAACTCCAACAAACTGCTAGTCTCCGTCGCTCACTTAAATAGATGCTATCGGAACATCTAGAATAAAACAAAGAAAGCCGACCGATTTCTCGAACGACTAAAATCGGGTCGACAGTCAAAACCAAATTAAAACAAACAAATTAGTACGAAAATATTCACAACCATAGTTAAAAACCCAGAAACGACAATTAAAGATATTTACAGGTATTTAAAGACAAAATTACTAACACGAACCAGTCCAAACAGTTGATAATTGTCCTCCAAATAACAGCACTTGCACTTACAAACTTTTAATTAATTTTTCTTACATAATACTGTCCTTCATTGTATTATATATCATTTACACAGTTTCTCTCCATTGTGCAATGTTAATTTACATGACGAATATATACAAATTCACAAAACAAATCCATAATTAATCAACTCTAATCTTGCTATACATAATTCTTAAAATGAGGGATTGGCCTGAGGGCTATTACCACCCCTCCCCAGGATTCATTAGATTTTACATAGTTAAAATTGACTGAATTCTTCATGAATTTAGGAAAGTGGTATGAACACAAAGCCTGAGCATATAGACAACTCAT
Source organism: Vandiemenella viatica (assembly GCA_031002005.1). NCBI lineage: Eukaryota > Metazoa > Arthropoda > Insecta > Orthoptera > Morabidae > Vandiemenella > Vandiemenella viatica. The sequence goes on from JARYHS010011408.1 coordinate 182,558,770, forward strand.
AGCTAATCAATTATAATACTTATTACACTAATACAACCCAATTACACAATCCTTCATTCTATACAACAACTATACTTCTTTTAGAACTCTTATACTAGTCACCACAAAGTGTTATATATTTACAAATCAAATTATTTTCTTATAAGTTCACTTCCTTAATTCCTCTTTTACTAAATAATCATTTAATTACATCATCCTAAGCCCAAGATACAAAGTCATTCACTCTTAGCTTTACACATTCTGTCAGTTTGTGAATGACAGTTAGTTGTTTACATTCCACAACAGCTGGAAATCAGCTGTCGCCTCAAGGAAGCCTACCGCAGCATCATAAAAACCCAAAAGTCACGTGACAGAACTGATTCAGTTGCTTTAGACATCTGAATTATTTACTTTAATCATTCTTCTTCATTACCCTTAATCTCTTATCTGTAGTATCTGTAGTATATTTTATTGATATAATGGTTTTTTTTTTTTTTTTTACTTTTAGTGACACTTCTCTACCCAATTTCTCACCCATAATATAGTATGATGGCTTTAATATTATGTACACCTTCACATTTACCACTCTCTGTATCTACTAGCTCATAATAGTTACTTCATGGTATAGAAACTAACTTGAAAGGGCCTTCAAAGAAGCAATTAACCTTACAAATCTCTTGGAGGAAAACTGTTGTTTTACTACGGACTTCGAGTAACACCAAATACGCAACTTTATATTCTGTACACCTTTGACTCTCGTCATTTTTCCTTTTTCTGCTCATTGCCTTATCCTTCAAATTGTTAAGAGCTAAAGCTAAATTTTTTATCGTAGCCAAAATTCTTTAATTTTGTAAAACTAACACATTCCTTTATTAACATGCGAGCTGGTTTCTGAAATATTATTTCAATATGGGTTATTCAGTTGTATCACTAGGTATGGAATTAACTACATTCTCAAAATTATCCACTTCATAAGCCCACGTACTATGTTGGTCTCTACAGTATGTTCTGAACCAACGTGCTATTTCACTCATTAGGCGCTCTACCGAATTTCACCTTGATGATAAACTGAGGTATGCACAACTTCTATCCTTTCCTGATAGAGTTTTCCTATCCAAGCTTTACTGGTAAATAGTGGGGCGCTGTCGGATAGTATCTTCAGTTTACCTACTTTCTGACAGTATTCATCAATTACTTTCCTAACCAAAATTTTTGCAATGGATGTCTTTATTGGGGAAAATTTAACATACTTAGAGAAAACATCAAATAAAAACTAAAATCGGGGCCACCCTTCCTGAGACATAGGTAGCGGGCCAGACGCATCAGAATAAACCAAATCCTTGGAATAATATTTTGTGTTTTTCCAGCTCGCTTAACGTTATCTATTTCAGCTCTTTAATAAATTTAAAAAGACTTTAACGGTCAATTTTGCCAATGAATCGCTTTATAACCCAATACGCTGACCGTGGATTTCCACGTGAAATATCTCTACATAACTGCATCATAGAAAAGTTATTAATTAATTATGACGTTATAAATGGTAACGTTAAAATATAAATTAAACATGTTGATATCTAAAATGGTAGTTATTGAAATTTTAACTTTTGTTTTAAAATAATAATTTTATCAGTGATATTGATAATCCTGATAGTCTGATTTAAGATTATTAGCGTTTGCCTTTATATTCGTGAGTTTCAGAGTACTAATTACCAGACGTTTTCTTTTCTCCGTTCGTTCGTTCTTCGTTACGAGGCTACTAAACCCACGTTCTAGTTAATAGGGAAACCGGAAAACAATCAACAGCTTCTGTACAATGAACCATAATGCAGGACATAAAATTGGTATGTGTTTTTGTAATTAGAATTGGTGGTATCCTTTTTTAAATATTGGTTTCACGTCCCTGTTTCAAGATAATTCAATTAATTGTGCCCGTATTTTTATGGATTCATCTGAGTTTTTGGGTCTACTGGAAAAATTGTCCAGTTCATAACAACTAAATAAAAAATAAATTCAAATCTTTGGTTGAGAACTAAATGAAGAGTTGTTATGTATTGGCAATAAGCAGGTAAATCTTCATTTTATTTTTGCAATTCTGAAAGGTTTGGAAACTGAGAGTATTCTCCGCTGTCTTTTTTTTCCTAATAGAAAAAGTTGTGCAAAATACGCAATTATTATTCTTTTAATTTTGATTAAAGGTAATTAATAATTTTGTAGCTTGTAAATTGTTTCGTTACATCTGGCAAAAAAGTTAGTCTTATAAGCAATTTCTTTTTTTGTTATTATTATTTAAATTGAATCGAAGAGTGCATAAAACTGATCCATACATGCACTTTCAGATAACCAACGTTATTCCGTGTTAAGTAGTAATCTTCATCATTTACCAAACAAATCTGAGAAAATAATTTATCATTTAAGGCATCTTTCAATTTTTTTAACTATTCTAATAACTTAATCTAGTGAACCACTCACTCTAGTGAAGCACTCACTAAGAATTTTCACAACTAAAAATTTTGTCTATGAATGGCACAACGTACAGATAATTTATTCCGTATAGCTTGTTAACTATGCCATTGCTGGAGCACCGTAACTAGCAACGGGAAGGATGTAACGTAAGGATATATTGTTTAATTCAAAATTCTTTCCTCAATTAATCAAACATTTTTTCACCTTTCATTTTAGTTTCCAAATATTTGGCAAATAACAATACTTGTAAACATTTTCTTCTTTTACAAATCCCACATAAGATTCTTTTGAACAAAAACTTCCCTGAGACGCCCAGAGCTAGCACTTCTCGCACGTATTGAAACATATGCTGTCATAATGACGAGCTTTTAGATAAATGTCTGAGTAACCTGGGACAGTGACGTCAAGGGAATTAACCCGCTAGAAAGATATAGAAAATGTGCCTGGGGCTATGACGTCAAAGTCTATGTCCCTCCATTTCCCCATTGGCCCTTTGGTATCTCCCACCAGTGATGTCATACGACCTTGACCGCCATTGGTTCATTTGAAACGACCATTCAGGCGTCTCATTGGGTGATCCTGGATTTTCTCGGTTTCTGGCTTGAACACTGGTTCTACCACTTCTGGTATAGCAATACATCTCAATATGCATCCTATATTAACCAGCAGAAACTTAAGAATGGAAACGAAACTAAGAATCTACCGCTCAGTCACATTGCCAGCACTACTATATTGGTGGCAGGTATGAGGCATTGCCTCACAGAAAAAATACAACTAGTACTAATGGGATATTTTAAAACAATCCTAAACTTACCAAGATACTCATCAACACAAGAAATCCACGCGCTGACGTTCACACGGAAATATTTACCCAAGAGTTATACGACAGAATTGATGAACACATGGCAAAACAAAATTGAATCAACAGGAGGTTAGAACCAAAGACATGGAACACATATAAACTTTTTTTACTTACGTCGACGTCGAGATTATTTGAAGTCGGATGGGACTGGGGACAAGGGGGAAGGAATTCGGCCAGTGCCTTTTGAAGTACGCATCCCGGTATTCGCCTGGAGTGGTATTGGGAAACCATGGAAAACCCAAATCAGGATGCCCGGACGGGAATTCTAACCGGCGCGCGTCCTCCTGAATGCGAGGCCAAGGCCGCCACACACGGACGAGCCAACAGGCCAAATGTCCTCGCGCCGATCCAAAACTCGTCGTGTGTGGGGCAGCGCGGACGGACTGGCGTGGCTCGGCAGGCCCTGCTGGATTTTTGGCGAGTCCAAAATCCACCGCGCCGAGCCAGGTAGCCGAGGGTCTGGTAGACTACCCCCACCACGACTGGAGTGGGATAACCCACGCAACGAAAAGTGGGTACTAATTTGCAGACACTTTTGTCTTAAATATCTCAGCTTTCCAAATTCACATCAAAATGAAACTTGCCTTATTTTACTCGCGGGACCACGGACTGTACATTAAGCGAAACTCGGTCAAAATCTGACAAATATTTATTTTCTTAATCCTGTTCATAATTTTCAGACAGACACAAATTAAAAAAATACAGCTCATTTCTTTCCTGTAGCGCGTTAATACTACCCGAACTCATTTTTTAAAGAATATCTCATATGTGCAGACTTTCCACGTTTATAGTTTTATTATATCTATAGATTAAACCCAATAGTTAGTTTAGAACGGCTAATAAATTCATAGAATTTCATCTGTTCGTCGTTTTCACCCTAGTTCTTTCATTCTTGTACACAGATATTTTTTTTTAAAAAAATCAGTATTAATAGCGAATTAGTGCAACACCAAAAACAATTCTGAAAAATCGAAAATATGAGCTTCAAATAAAGAGTTTTTATCTCACGGAGATAGGTTCTATTTGGAAGGGTTTAAGTCACAATGGTGTAGGTCAGTCACATTTTTAATAAAAAAAGACACCGAAACCATATGTAGATAAATCAATCTCTCAATCTGTTAGTAAAAAATATGAAGCAAGTCAGATTTTCATTCAGCTTCCAACAGGAGGAACTGAAAATTCAACTGATGAACGAAATACGTGCTTTATTTATCAACAAAGTGGTATAAATCAGACTTAAATCATTGTGTTTGTAAACGCATCCTGCGTGCTCACTGTGTATCCTACATGCTAACTTATAGCGCACTTCCCAATAGGATTTCTAAAGACATAATTGATTCTAAAGAAACAATTCAAGATCTTCTTTCTTACAATTCAAGATACATTACGCAATCTCACTATATATCAGTTTTGGTTATAAATACACCGGTGTAAGTCATACACAGTAGTATGTTCGTTTGGTTTTTTAATAAACACTAGTTTCAGTCATTTTTGTCAGCAGTAAAATGTAACCATTTTATAGACTTTATTCAATTATAACCTTGGTGTTAAATTTGATTCCAGGTGACATCACTAAAATGAATATATTACAACATCTATGTTCCAGAATTTATATGCACAGTATCTTTTGCATTATGTTAATTTCCATAAAGCAAGGAAAATTGACTTACACCACCGCATTTTGTATTTTATACGTTCTTACTAATTTTCTTCGTTTTCATTTAAGAAGCATTTAATTTTTTCCCTGTAAAATAAAATTAAAAGCGAAAAAAATAGTTTTATATGACTGCTGATTTTTAAAATAACTTTCCATAACCTAGCGAAAAAAAAGGCCTTCGGTCTGTACGATCATTTAGCCAGCTCCAGTTTATATTGTACTAAATATTGTATTTGGCTTCTTTCATGTAATTTTGGGACACATTTTCGAAGAAAAAAAAACCAAACAAGCCCCAGGGCGGAGTCGAATAGGTGACCCTTAAAATGCCGAGCAATCGTGCTAGCCCCTATGCTGCCAGAGCCGGACTGGCGAAATTTGTAGGCACGCACTGGCTTGGCGCGGCTCTGTCGTGTGTGACTCCCTGGTTTGGACCGAGTCTAAATGGAATGGTGCGAAATGGCCGGGCGCCAGATGGACTGCTCGTGTGTGGCGGCCTTAACCGCTCACTCACCACACTCCATGTGGCAAGTAGCATATTAAAGTAACAATCTAACATCACAAAAGAAACCAGTAGGGATTTCAAATAAGGTTAAATACCATAACTTGTAATTAAAAGGGTTCCCCAAACCAAAACAGTAAATTAGGCTGCTAATACAGTATACAGCTTTTAAACACAAATACAATAAAAAAATATTGACGTATCTAAATAATAACTGTTTCCAGAGAATTTATATGTTGGTCGTATACTACGAAAATAGATTTACAAAAAAAGAGGATGCCATTTAAAAAAAAAAAAAGAGGATGCCATTTAAAACAAAAAAAAAGAGGAGGATGCCATTTAAAAAACAAAAAAACAAAAAAAAAAAAGATATCGTAATTCGCAAACCCAGATAAGGTGTTTATTGAGTAGGCCTGCATATTTCAGGCTATCTGTAATCCTAAACAACAATCATAACGAGATTCTGGCCAGTGAGGAGTTATATGATCGCAATGTATGAAGCGTTGAGTAAGAGGAATGACGCGACGCACGTGAGGACAGTGCCATTTAGCAACAATTTTAAACCCTGACTCACCGTGTCAGAACATAATGTAATGGAACCTCTAGGATTCTCTCAAATAGAGAATCGTTGATAACGAGCAGTAACGGCGTGTCTAAGATTCATTGTACCTCTTCCTTTAAGAAGATTCAGATTGCAGAATTAGTACAAAAGATACATAGTTTCAGAAAGATGGATTGCTGACTGATTAGCGAAAACATTTTTTTTTTATCACGACATGGAAGATTTTACCAGAGATAACGTCAACACCGAGATCCAACCACGGCGACAGTGGATAGACGCAGGGACGGCGGTGGCAAGTTTTTCATGTGTTGCGAGAAATCATTGAAGGTGTTTCTATAGACAGACCGAAGATAACATACATTTTTTGCATCCTACTAATATTATAAATGTAAAGTTGGTTTGGTTGGGTGTTTTTACTGTTTCACGTCGAAATGGCTGAACGGCTTGGGATAAAATTTGGAATAATGTGTGAATGCAGGCTTTCCCGGTGAATAAATTATAACAAATCTTCTCGGGTTATTTACTTTTTCCCCGTGGTATTCAAATACGAATACGTGTGATGAATGTGTTATTAATTCCTCTCGTGCAAATTCGCGGGCAGAAGATAGTCTTTATCACTCAAACGTCAGAAAGACTAGTATAATAGATGCAGCGTATACAATCAGAAACACAACAATATAGAAGGGACACTGTATGTTTGAGAAGATTTATTTAAGCCATTATGTCATACACAATGCTCACACGTATTCGTCACATTCACACAGTTTTTATAATAAAAAATTAAGGGAGGAAATAAAATCATATCAAAGGTCTAGATTGCCATTTTCTTCGCTTTGCCCCTGGCTACTGTATTTCATATTGATAAATTGCAAGATCAGACAGTCTATCTAGTACCTACGTTACTATAAATAGGTTTTGATAATTTTAATTTACTGAAACTGCGTTCTTCTTTAGTTACACGTGTGGTTAGCAAAATTTGAAGTGCTGTTCATACATTCCGAAATATATCCTGCCGACAGTTTTCTTTCATAAGTTAAAGTTTTATTTGTTCTGCTGACTCAAACACCAAACTTTTAATTAATTGTTTTGATAATATTTTATCCATGATGGATTGGTGGAACTTCCGCGACTGTGATGTCAAATATGGGTTGTAAAAAATACAGCAACCAGTCACAATATGATGTTGTTTATTAAACCATTACCGGTTTCGAGCTATACCTGCTCATCTTCAGATGGTTTGTAAATTTTACATCAACAAATTCCTGTATATTGCATTTGTTGATGTAAAATTTACAAACCATCTGAAGATGAGCAGGTATAGCTCGAAACCGGTAATGGTTTAATAAACAACATCATATTGTGACTGGTTGCTGTATTTTTTACAACCCATATAATTGTTTTGATAATGTGTAAGAACGACGACACTACATCACTGAATTTGGATAGTTGTGTAAATTTATTGACGTAATTTCAATTGTATTGCTCATATGCTAAAACACATAAACAATTCTTCTGGATCTTTTGCTCTCTCATTTACGGCCTCATACTCAAAAATCCTCTACTTTCTTTAGAATCTAGCTGCCTTAATAATAGGATATGTCCCAGTCTGAGAAATAATTTCTCTAGCTGTTATCAGAGAACAGATGAGTAGCCCCGATACTCTTTCCTCAATTCCGAGCTGTTTTCTAGCAATTCTGAATCTTTACGTAAACCCACCTTCAGCCTGCACAGCCTTGCTTCAGATATTAACTTGAAACAATATATAATACCAAGTCACCATTGTAACTATGAACCATAAACTGGTTCAGGGACAAGGCCTCTGTTGCTGCAACTGAATAATTCGTTTCCAGAAGGGCGTCGAGAACTAAAGAATAGTGATAACGAACAACACGAGGTTAGAAACTCTCCAAACGATTTTCGCACATTTATTTGGCAATAGACCTCCTATGTGCTTGGATACCGTATCCCATCGCTTTGTTCATCAAGCGAATAGAACAAATATTCTCTAATGAAATTCGACAAGGAAACCGATCTAACTAATGTTTTGGTGACACCTGCTATTAATTTAGTGACAGCTACATGGATTAAAAATGTTGAAGAGATTGGTTCAGAATTATGTTTTCTTGTTTCCTCCTATCATACTGCATCCACTGTCATATCTTTGGCCTCCACAATCGTTCATATCCAAATCAAAGTTTTGCAAAATATCAGCGATAAATATCCAGTGAGTCCAGCTCCCAAGTCCCGAAATGTCACTTTCCGATTTGCAAGCAATGAAACACTCACGTCTTCATCAGTATCAACAAAAGCAATGTTAAAGATAATTTTTTGACGTGACTGACATCAGGAGTTCAGTTCAGTGCGATGTAAAAGTATTTGAATGACTTATAAGTAGTCAAAATTTTATTACGAAGTTCATTAGTTTGGAATACTTTTGCCAAAATAATACACACTAGTCTGCTTATTAGCAATACGATAGATGCTCCATCATCACAGGGTTATATTTTCCTAGCAGTTGCAATATTCCCAGGACGTTACTATTATTAGAGGTGTTTAGTGTTTCAGATCTAAAGCTTCCTCAGAAGAAGAAATTACTGCATGTTAAAAAGAATATTTTGGGCATTATTCATTCGAGGATATAAACTCACCGTGATTTTTCGTCTTCAATCTGTATTTGCAAATGAATTTCTTTAATCGAATCAACGCTTCTGTCCAACTGAGTATGACGTGTGGGTGATTTGAAAAAGTTTCGTGAATCATAAAATAATTTTTTCCCAAATAATAAGTTAATAAACACAAAAAAACTATATTTGTAGATTTAGAGTAAATAAGCCATCTTCTTTTATAGGTTTCTCCATTTGGCATTACTCTTTATAAATGCGTACTTGAAAAATGACATTCATGTGTTTTTATTGGATTTTTTCGTTGCTCTAATAATTATTTCATCTATGGCTGCAGAGACAATGAGCGACCATTTTGAAATATCATTATTGGTACTTTGAAAGCGCGATAGAGGTGGTATACCCCATTCTGTAATACTATGAACTGCATACGACGTTCCAGCCATAGTTAAATTTTCTCGTTATGCTGCTCTTTATCATCATGAGTCTCGTCTGAAGAACTTCTGTTAAATAAGGATTCTTCCGTCACATGTTGAACTAGTTACGGTAACGACGATGACTTCTCAAATTTAAAAGATTTTACAAGCAATTATGAAGCCTTCTCAGTTTCTCCTTCGTTTTGTTTTCTTTTTAAATATGGTGCGCAAGATAATTTTTTTTTATAGGTAGCGACATATCTTGTCTGTAACAGACACATTATGCTTCGTAAAATTTTACGATTCCAACGTTAATTGCAATCACCGAACGTCTAATATGTTAGAAATAGATATGTTGAATCTAGCTGCATGAACATGCAGCCGCATGCGAATTAGCGTGGTGGGTGAACGGTTAACCTTCTGGCCTCGCATTTGGGAAGACGCTGGTTCGAATCCCCGTCCGGGCATCCAGATTTTGGTTTTCCATGGTTTCCCCAATTCACTCCAGGCGAATGCCGGGATGACCTAATTCCTAACCGTTCCTTGTCCCCAGGAATCAACGAAACACGAAAAAAAAAACGAATTAACTCCAAGAATAATGACCAAAACGCATGAAAAAAGGAAACAAGTGCGGGAGGCGCGGCGCTGCACCGGAGAGTGCTAATTATGGGACGAGTAGTGATTTTCTTGATTCGAGTAACTCGAGCTTACTCGAGTCACAACTCGAGTTGACTCGATTCTATGACGACATACGACTATGCAATAAGCTGAAGCTCTTACGTTTATAAATTGTGGATGATTAGTGTGTTAAAATTATATGTTAATAGCAAGATGTGTTATTATAGAATTTATTGTTCATTTTTTGTACAAACGATCTATCGCTGCATTTTCGGAGCACCCCATATGATGGCGCCCGGTGAGGTCGCACCGTTTACACCACCCTAGGGTCACCCCTGGATATACGATATCGAAATATACCAAAACCACAAAGCACTGAAATTCAGTTAGGACAATGAAAGTCTACGCAAACAATTCGATGCCGTCAACTTACCATTATTAATTGAATTATTATTGATTTCAGTACAAAATGCCCTTTCCTTTTATTCTTATGGTTGCGACACCGTTATATTATCTTGCACCAGATAAGGGGTTAGTTGGTTCGATGTATGCGGTGTAAGAATTTTTAACCATTTGAATTTAGTCGGCAAGATATGAGGGGTATTGCTGTACATTTCCTAATAACCGGATTGTGCACCAAAGTCCTGGGTTAGATGCTAAACATTTCAGTGGGGCGTATAAAGTGATATAAGACGACACCGTTGTTGGTATTTCGTCCATCGAATCTGGAGGTTAAGCTTAGGGTGCAATGCAAAAAAGTAGGCCGGAACGAGCCAGAAACGGGCTTCACCTTCTCCCTTTCTTCATATTTTATTCATTCAAAGCGCCAAAAACAAAAACAAAAAAACTTTAATGAACAAAAATATATCAACACAAAGTAACATTCATACTTTCATCGCTGTGAAATCCAAGGAAAAATCACTCCCGCTAAATTTCCCCGTCCATGGCAGCGACAACGCCTGGGTAGCAGGATACAGGGAACATCATCTTCGATTAGTTATTTATTTTGTATATTAATAAAAATAATTAAAGCCATTATTCAGCCCTTTAACCGCGATGAGTTGTTTGTAACAACTGAAAATATATCAAAATATAGACACTGATGCCAGTGATAGTAATAAAGATATTAAAATCAATCATTCTTACATACGCAAAACATTTATTAACTGTTACAATCTCCCTTTACATACTGAAAACTATTTTACACTAAGGTAAAGTCATTTGCGCTATTATTATTGAACAAATATTAATTTGAAGACTTTATCAAGAAAAAATCATATACAAAGTAATAAAAATTATGGTTTAATGAAGGTAAAAAGTCTTATCGATTTAATATATTGTGACAGTGATGATTAAAATAAATGAAAATTGTGTGTCCTTGAAATTTCAATATTCTCTACGAAGGTTATATACGTTTAAAATCATACTCGAGATGGCTGGTCACGCTGCAGATCGTCGTCATCATTTGGCTGCCCAGCACGCGGAGACCAGTGTAGTTTGGATGTTGGCACCGCCGGGTGGGCCGGTAGCAGTGAAATTAATCGTCTGACAGCGGAACATTGACGCCCACCCTCCGGCCAGTCGGTACCAACATCTGAATTGCAAATGAGGCAACTCCCCCTCAGCCACTAAGTGACAAGCTTGTTGCCGGTCGGCGTGATAAGTCCTCGAGTTGGCGTCAAACAACCTGCTGCGATTTTACAACGGATAACATGAAAAAGAATCGGCACATAACACCACATCCACGGGGACAAGGTTCCTAGGTAATAAACGATCAATAATATAAATATGGATTGTCGTACTGACATCGAGTCTATACATTATTGGAAATTTGCCTTTCGTATCAATAGTCATGGTCCTGGTTCGCTCCTCGGAATGAAATTGATTTCTTAGTTCTGACAAAACTTGTTTTATTTAGCTGTAATACTATGTTATCACTCCGCGATTCAGTTGCCATGTTAAACTGTAAGTCCCGAAAGAAAGGAACAAGCCTTCCCACCCATTATGCAGAGGTAGAGTATCTCGTTCGGGAGGATCAAACCGGCCGTCAGGTCATGTACTAAGTTCAGTCATATGGTATAATGTACATAATTGTACGGTCTTTACCAAAAAATTTGATTGCTGACGTCAGAAAAGAAGTCCCTAATTAAGTAAAATCTAACAACTCGGGACAAGCATCTAAGAACAGAAAATTGAAGTGCTTCTCTTGATGCCACCCAACAAATAATACCGTTTCCTCGTATTTAATCAAGCACCGTCTATATTCCAGACTATACGATTCGTAATGTCATGTTGCGAAACCCAAAATTAAAGTTAGGTGGCAGATACGTGCATTAGCTCCGACGACCGAAGTGTCCGATTGGCCAGATACTTCAACCGGTGCCTCTTATGATTCCTTTTCTAGAGTCATATTATTCAACCTAACATTAATGCTGGAAAAATAACTTAAAGGATTGGTTTAAAGTGCAACAAAGAGTAGAGAGGCTGTTACATTTTATTCAAATTTATCAAGTTTGAGTTGTTGTTTTTTTTTTTTTTTTTTTTTTTTTTTGCCGTCATCAGTCTTTCGACTGGTTTGATGCAGTCCTCTATCTCTTCTTATCCTGGGCTAACCTTTTCATCTCAACATACCCCTTACAACCCACATCCTCAATTATCTGCTTCATATATTCTAATCTCTGTCTACCTCTACAGTTCTTACCTTCGACTGTTCCCTCCACTAACAAATTAACTAATCCAGCATGTCTCAAAATATGACCTACCAGCCTGTCTCTTCTTTCTGTAAGCTTTGAGTTATATAAACATTTATTATAATTTTATTTTGGATTATCTCATTACCTATTTCTGTTCTCTGTATCATTCATAAATTCGTGTGTGGACGGAACCAAAGATAGGAAAGCCTCGAATCACAGAAATCTTAACTTTTAGTTGATATGGAAACACTCCCAAGGGTCTTGCAAACAGGTATCTCGAAATCAGCCAGGTTCAGTGATATGTGGCTATAGGAAGTTCCATGTAGGTTTAATTGTTTAGGGTCTGCATAAGCAAACCCGTAGAACAAGCTGCGTGGTCTAGAGGATACAATTGTGGGCCAATAACAGTGCTGTCACTGGTTCGAAACTATATTGAGCGAAATATTTTTTCTATTTCTTTTGAACTATTCCACCATACCCATTGCTTATATTAAAATACGTGATTTCTGTAGGAAACTACGGGTAAAAATTAACATATCTGACATAGAATTATTTCTATTAAATCTTCTATATATAACGATACGCTTTAAAAGATGCCACTCACAAATTCATTCCTAATAAATAATGATTACAATTATCTCTGGATTTATTGCAACAGCGACTTTATTCAAAGAACTTATAAGCAGGTCTTATATGCTACTATGTTGCTACTGAAGGTTGATAAAAAAAAAAAAAAGAATTTACATATTTGTAGAAGTTTCGGGAACAATTAGGTGTCAGATAAAGTTAATTTACAGCGTTAAGTTTAAAAACAAATACTAATCTCTAAAGAAAATACACTTACTCATCCGCTATAAAAAGTGAACACTAGTTTCGGAACGCATATTAAGAAATTATAATTGAGTGTAACATTTTTATATTTCGGCCCGATACAATATTAAAATAGCCTCGCCGTATCTGTCAGTATTGCTGAAGAAATTACTAACGGCAGACGCAATCAATTAATTCTCACTTTTATTTATAATCAATTAGAATTTTAATTGTATGAAACAGGTATTGTGAAAATTAAGTATACAATAATAATAAATTTTGACGAGGATTCACTGTCACGTACCATAAATTTATAATGTTTAACAAAAGCGCCAGAAACCGTAATCGAACCTAATACTCAGCGTTCACATGACCGAGAATTTCAAAATTATAAATTCTATATATCTGATGGTTTCCTGATTGGATAACCTCAAAAACAGATGATAATAATAGGTGTTCATGATTTTTATTTTTTGACAGAAAGTTCTATTCCTTTTGAAGATTCAACAGAGATTTTGAGTAGGTGAAACTATTAAAATAATTGCTCTGTTTTTGCTTAGAAATAACTTTCTGAAACAATTCTGTGTTGTTGCTCCCAGCATTATGCGAGTATAAAGTTTTATAGAATTTACCATATGAATTAAAACAGCTTTAATATCCCATATTGATACAGCTATGAGCATTTCTCCACTGAAAAAAGTTTCTAAGGTGAATCATTCGACAAGAAACACATCCCCCCGTTCCAGTACGACATTTTCTACTTTGTCTAGTATCCTTTGAAGTAATCCTCCATCTCATTCTGACTTTCCTTGATATGTTCAGTCCACTAACAAGTTAATTAATCTGAGAACTTATAAAGTGCTACTTACGTACTGTCTTGTACCAAGCCATTGTTGCAGCCGTTATTTATACAATATTTTACGGTACTTAAATTTTCGTACTCAAAGATTTCTCTTTTTGAAATAAACCCATCTTTACAACTCAAACGCTGTTTCTCGAATTAATACAACTTAAACAATAGATTAAAATTTTAGTTCATAACAACAACAACAAAAAAACTATTTACCTCTCCTACTATACGTAATTCAATTTTTGTTTTTGGTCTAGTAGTACTGTTACAAGTTTTCTTACACTTATGAACCTTATGTCTTCCTGAGGATTTTACGAGAATTGTATTACTGTAGTTGAGCGATCGCCTGAGGGGCTTCGTCGGTAACGTCTAATAATCAGGGTGACCTGCCTATTAGTTCGGATGACCAAATAAGGTAGAAGAAACTGTTTAGAAACGAACGGAAATGCTAAAACCTTCAGAAGATGAATCAAGTGATTAATCAAATTAATTTTGAAGTTTTACTGAAAAAGGCAGTTTCCAACGGACATTAGTGCTGTCGAAGTAATCACATGCTGATAATTGCAAAACCCTCTTGTAATAAGTATGAAGTCACACACTTCGAAATTACTGCCTAGCTTCAAATCTATAAGAATTGAAACAAAAGGTGCAACAGATGTTGGGTTTCAATATATTTTGGTTTATGTAAAACCTGGGTAGCAGAGAAAAAAATATCACGGCATTTAGATTTGGAAAAAAAATTAGTTTATGGTGTCTATGACATAAAAATAGCTTTTGTTAATCTTAGATGGGTCAAAGTACTCAACATTATGAGAAGAAAGGCCTGAAGCAGAAAAGGAAAAGAAATTTTTATTTTTTATATGATACTGTTGACTATAATGTTATAAAAGGAGAAAGAATTTTTTTAAAGCTTACAACAGTTCACAGGAAAACATTCAACATGAAGGTATTTGTTGTTGCCATTGTCATATTGGCAGACAGTTGTGACAATATTAAGAAATTAAAAAAAACAACTGGATTACTGCCGAAAGGAGCAACTAGCTTTTAAACTTTCGGCGGCTGCGTTTTACCCTAAATTTCAGGAAGAACTTCAGCCTCCTGCAATTCAAATCCCTAACACATAAGTAGGAAAGGTTTATTTTTAACTTCCAACAGAAAATCAAATTAAATTTGATTATATAGCCTAATATCGTTATTTCAAAATCTCCTTTCTCTGCTAGTAATCCATCGACCAATATTTAAATTCAAAGCTAAATTATCAGTAGATTCCAGCTGCCACAAAGTTCCAAAAGATTTAACACCACATTTGAATCATTCTATCATTTACTATTCTCATCAATAAGGACCGAAAATTTATTTGCTGTGAGTTGCAGAAGCGTTATCAAATAGTTGCTTTCAAATGTATTCACACTAATTGTAGTTCCTCTATAAGTATCCTCGAAAACCGTGTCCACCGAGTGCACAACTAGGCAATCTCTCACTTAACTGAAAAAAAACCTCCTCTACGCCAATCTATTTCGCTGGCTGTGACATTCAAACAAAATCAATATAAGAATAGCTTGACTGAATCGTCTGTACTTCGGGAGTTTGTATGGCCCTTTACAACTCTTTAAACAGTCGCCACCCTTTCTGAAACAAAATACTGAATTTAATCTGTGGGTGTGCAGACAATTATTCTGAGCCCTTACTAAACCTCCTCAGAAACTTATGACACTTTATCCACCACCGTACCAAAATCACTTACTCCTCAATAAACGTCTAAAACATAGAAGGTGCTTGATTTAATATCGGCCAACGGGATTATTTCATGATCGTAGACAGAGACTTGCTACAATTCCCTTTGCTTATAGTGCTGCCAGCTTCTTGGCTATAAATACCTGTAGATAACCGCTAAAATTTCCGCAGATTGGGTAAAAAATCCGGAGACTCGCTAACTGAAATATTGAAACAATAATTATCGAAGAGAGAGTCAAAATTAAGAATAACTTTTATTTCCAGGCTTTAAAATTCGAAATGCAAAATAATATTCTACATTAAAAGTAAGAAATAACTCTGAATATGTTTTATACAGCGTCACTACTGCTGTGCCTATTCTTATTTTTTTTTTTTTTTTTTTTTGATCACACATTTTCTTTGTTGACATTAAATTTAGCATATTTAACCATTATTTTTTTTCGGCAGGCGCTTTCCTTTGAGATAGAAAACTGTGCTGAAAACCTGGCACCCACCCTGACTGACTATAGATCACAGAAACCACCGAGTAAGGTTGATCAAACCTTTTTTACTTTTTAATCGTAGAAGAAGGTAGACAATCAGTCTTCTCGGAAAGCACTGCCTTGTAAGCCGTACCAACGAGCGTGTCACCGTGCATAAAGAGCGCAACGATAGGTCCGTATCATGGTCTTTCAATATCTATAAAATGTATAATCAAACAAAATATGAGCTTTATTTCAATCGTTGGTTCACGCGAAACGATTCACAATTATTGACAATTCTGTAATACATTAACACTATGCTCTCAAAGTTTAACAAAACACCAACAAAGGGAAAATCAACACATATTAAAAAGTAGCAAAAATCCGTAGAAATTTTAACAAAATCCGAAAATCTTAACTTTTTATAAAAAGCCATAGATCTACGGATAAATCCGTAGAATTGGCAGCACTGTTTGATTACATGGTTGTCCTGTGTTGTCGGATTGTGCAAAATTAGTAACTGAGTCTATGACGGGAGGGACTACATTTTTTGTTAAAGACTGTAAATAAAAGAGTTATAGTGCATAGCTTAACAAATTTCTCTCACTTCATGAAATTGAAACAGATAAATACGAATAAAAGTCACCAAGTCAGGTATAGTGCGATACAGCAGTACTACCTTACGTTCGGGAGGATGCGGGTTCAAATCCATGTCGTGCCATCCTGACTGCGGTTTTCCGCAGACCCTCCGGGTGAACTCCGGGATCGTTCCTTTCAAAGTTCACAGCCGGCTTCCATCCACTTCCGTTAGGTTAAGAAGCATAAAAAGTGTTCCAGAAACCCTCGAGCAGCCCGCCTTCCAGGATTCCTGTAGGAGGAATAAAACGCTTTAAAAAAATGAATATTGTCAGTTGAAAACTCCAAGGTGGATGCTGTTTCTGTTCTATCAATCATCGAGAAAATCTAAACTATCAGACGTTACAGCTGGAGTAAAAGCATGTAAGAGAAGTGCCCTTTTAAAAAAATTTAATGAATTTAGTCATTAGAAATGGATAGGTAAAATTAAAAAATATACAGTGAAATATAAAAATTAATGAACTGTATAAAATATCCATAAACTGCAACAAATAAAACTAATATGTGGCAATGTATTCATTTTGTCTCTTTTATGCAATATTCCTATGTTTCTAATCTCTCAGAAACATTAGTAACTTCAATTTTTTATTCGGTAAATAACAACACAGTTACTAAAGGAAATGAGGAAACACGAATACCTAATGATCCTGTACCCTTGAGTGTTGCAGTGACCGTCAATCCGGTAGATTTGGGTTTTCCATGGTTTCGCAAATCACTCCAGGCGAAACCGGGATGGTTCCTTCAAAAGATCATTGACGAACTCCTTCCTGTTTCTTACCACCCCCACCTCCCGTCCTTTCCGGTCAGTGACCTCGAGGTCGACGGGGTATAAAACTAGAAAAAAGTTGAAACTGAAACATTTAATATTTATAGAACGTCGTCTCCTAAAAATAGCAGTAGACTTAGTTTAATGGCTAGCCGTGATAGAGTCAGCAGGAAAAGCTCCTTTCACTTTACGGCACGTTTATTCAGTTCGAAGAGTTGTTGTATGTAGAATTGCAGGACCTTAACACCTGTACATCACAGAACATTGCAATTAAACATACGCAACGTTGAACAGCTAAAACATACACCGCTTAGATGTTTCCAGACCCCAGGATTACAGGAAATGAGATTCCGGACGGGCGAGAGACATTCAGTGGAAAGCAGTGAGTTGCGTGCTGTGACCCCTCGCAGTTTGTTACCACGAAATACATTACGTTGACTTCACGAAAGCGCCATCATAACTCTGTAGCAATTAATAGTGACGTATTGTTTACAGAATTTGAACTAACACTCGCTTCTTTTTTAAAATATTTATTTATCCTTCAGTTCTATTGAACATGTGCGAGGAATTCAGTTTCGTTCCATTCTGCTTTGTTGGCAGCACTAGTTGTATCTGCCAGGCATGATGCTAACCTCTCTAGGAACTTATCCTGTGAACGTTTCGTGCGTGCAGGGTCGGCCGTTGACCTGCCTACGTCATTAAGAGCTAATGCTAATTAATGTTATATTGGTGCCATTAATGGAATCAATGATGTGCACTGACGCGCGCTCCATTTCGAGCCTAATGGCATTGAAACTGATTCAATAGCCGTATCGTTAATTCTGTTGGGACAATGCTAGCCTATAAATTATCAGCAGCAATCTTCACGGGAGATGAAGAAATAGTGGTGTTACAGGGTGTAGCGTGAGGAATATGATAGTGAGTGGATCTGGAACGCGGCTGTGCATGCAGATGTTGTTGAGTGGAGCTCTCTGTTTTCTATTGCAGAAATGTTTGGTGCATCGTATTTATGCACATTTCGAATAAACTGAACCTTCACGTGGTGCACACTGTTAGAACTGACAAGGCTTTGGCGACTGAATGATTCACAGTATAAAGAGTCACCCGCTGCTTGGCAACAACCTCCTGAAAGGAGAGCGGAAGAGCGAGGAGTGGTACAGTGCATCCTCTTGCCCTTAGGGTAGGAAACGGCCCCTAAAGGCGGATAAATCAACTGCACGAGGATGCAGAAGGCATCGGAAAGCCACTACATTAATTATCCAAAGGGTATCCTCTCAAATTACATATAGAATGATGACTTCTTAATAAGAAAATAATACCGCATCTCCGGGGAGGAGGGGAGGGCACAGGGAGGGGTCATCAGAATGGATAGAAACATTATTCGAATGTGGAATATTAGGAGTCTGAATAGGGCAGGTAGATTAGAAAACTTAAAGAGAATGATGGAACGACATAAGTTAGGTGTCATTGGGAATAGTGAGATTAAGTGGAAAAATGCACAGGATTTCTGGTCTGAGGAACACAGGAAAATTAGCACACAAGTTGTCAATCGAGATACTGGTGTAGGATTTATAACGAACAAGAGAGTAAGAAAGTGGATGAGTTATTATGAACAGTGTAGTGACAGGATTATTTTGTTGAGTGTCGAAACTAAGTCTCCAACCAAGTAAGTACAAGTATATATGCCAACGTTGAGGGAAGATGACGAAATAATAGAGAAAATATATGATGAAATTGAAGAATTAATCCAATTTGTGAAGGGGTATAAAATCTAATAATAATCAAGGGTGATCGGAATGATATAGTGAGAGAAGGTAAACAGGCAGTGGCGTAGCTAGGTCAACAAGGGCCCCGGTGCAAAAAATTTATTTTGGGCCCTCAGGCTAGACGGGCGACCTTTTTGTCTTTGTGTGCTGGTAGGGGGCCCCTGAACTGAGGATGAGGGCCCTTGAATTATTCTTTAGGGGCCCCTGAGCAGTGGTTGGGGCCCCCCTGAGCACAGCGAGGGAGTGAGGGGCTCCTGTGTTCTTAGGTTCTCAGGGGCCCCTTAGACGACGGTAGAGCTAAAAAAAAAGGTCGCCAGTTTGCCGTGAAGGCTCGTGGGCCCTCTAAACTGCGCTTGAGGGCCCCTAGAGGTGCGCTTAGGGGCCCCTTGAGGTATGCTTAGGGGCCCCCTGAGCGTGAGGGCCCCGGTGCACTGCACCGCCTAGCCCCCATAGTAGCAACGCCCCTGTAAACAGGGGAATACTATAGGAATTTTTGGGCTAGGAGAAAAAAAAATGAACGAGAAAGTTAAAATTTTGTGAAAAACATAAAATAGTCGTGGTGTACTGACTATTTAAAAATCATGCACGATGGATATACAGCTGCAAATGGGCAGGAGATACACGTACATATCAGCTAGATTAAATCGTGGTCAAATATAGATTCAAGGGTCAAGTTGAAGACTGTAAAGCATATTCAGGAGCTGACATGGACTCTGACCACAATCTGAAATACAGGCTGAAATGCAAGAGAGTAAAGAAGTAATGTTAGAAGTGAACAAACTGAAACACTCTAACATGAGAGAAAAATTTGCAGAGTTGGTAGACATGGGCCTAAGAAATAATTTTGAAAGGAGTTCAACTGAGGACGGATGGAATGCTTTGAAGACAGAAATAATGAAAGATGGTAAAATAATAATAATTCTTTAGGTAACAAACCGTATACGTAAAAATCTAAGATCACAGAAGAAATTTTGTAGCTGATGAATCAGAGTAGATGGCACAAAAATGCTCAGGATGATGCAGGAAGAGAGTAGTACAGACATTTTAGAAATCAAATGAACAGGAACTGCAAAACGGCAAAATCAATGTGGCTGCAAGAAAAGTTGAGAAGTAGAGAATGAAATGGTCGTAACAAAAGTAGATTTGGCCTACAGAAAGGTCAAACAAGATTTTGGAGAAATGAAAAAAAGATGTGTAAACATTAAAGCTGCTAATGGGAAGCCTCTTTTAAACTCAGAAGTCAGAGCGAACCGATGCGAGGAATACATAGAGAAGCTGTGTGCAAGGGAAGATTTAAACAACGGTGTTTTGAAAAACGAGGGCGATGTCGACATTAATGACATAGGAGATCCTGTTTTACTAACAGAATTTGACAGAGCTATGAAAAATCTTAAATAAAGTAAGTCAATTGGAATTGATAAGATTCCTGCGAACTTCTAAAATCCCTAGGAGGAGGGGGAATCCAAACTTACATCAAATTGATACAAAGTAGAAGAGATTCCAACTAATTTTTGATAAAAGTATCATCTCCACACTTCTAAAAAAAGCACAAGCCGTCAAATGTGAGAATTATCACACTGTAAGTCCAACATCATAAGTATCAAAATTACTGACCAGAATAATATACAGAAGAATGGAAATGAGATGAAGTATACTTTATAATCGATGTAAGAATTATGTGTCTATAAAAAAAAGTGGAGAATCATGAGAGACATGCATCAGTTAAAAAGGGTTTGAGACAAGGTTGTAGCCTCCCTCCATTAATATTTAATTTTTATGTAGAGGAAGCAATAAAGGAAGCAAAAAAAATTGAATGTGGAGTGATCATTGATAAAAAATCAGAATGATACAATTTGCTGATGTTGTTGTACTGTTAGCAGTACAGACTGAGGATATCTATTTATGACTTCTAAAGTACTGAAGGAAGATTTTGGACTAATTTGCTGAAGACATTGTCCTTTTAGCAGAAATGACTGAGGAAGTTACTGAAAGTCAACAATAAAAAACTGAAGGATGATTTTGGTGTCAATAAAAACCAAAGCAACACAAAAGTGATGAAATGTAGTAGAAATTATAGCAATTATAGTGGATTAAATGTAACAAATAGGATTGGATGCTGTAGGAGAAGTAAATGAATTGTGTTACTTAGGAAGTAAAATTACTACTGATGGCCGAAGCAGGAATGATGTTAAAAGTAGAGTAACACTAGCGAATAAAGCTTTCATGAAAAAGATAAATCTTTTAGTTTCAAACATTGATATAAGACAAAAAAAGAAGTTTTTAAATCCTTATGTGCGTAGCACAGCACA
Source organism: Vandiemenella viatica (assembly GCA_031002005.1). Lineage (NCBI taxonomy): Eukaryota > Metazoa > Arthropoda > Insecta > Orthoptera > Morabidae > Vandiemenella > Vandiemenella viatica. The sequence continues at coordinate 182,580,472 of JARYHS010011408.1, forward strand.
TTATTGTAGTGAAGCATGTGCCTTAGGAATACCAGAAAGATGGAAAATTGAAGCCTTTGAAATCTGATGCTACAGAAGGATTCTGAAAATTAAGTGGACAGATAATCTACTAAGTGAAAGTGTTCTGTTTGAGAAATGATGAGTGAGGAAAGAAACTTGTGTATAACAGAAAGTTGAGAGACGATCGTGGGCAACATTTAAAGACATTGTAAATGGATCAAACAGTCGCAGGAAAAAATTGTAGAAGTAAACAAAGAATAGAGTATGTGAAACAGACAATTGAAAATGTATGGTGTATGTTGAGTTGAAGAGGTTAGCGCAAAATAGGACTGGAGCATCAAACAACTCCAGAGACTGATGACAGAATAAAGAATTTGTTGTGGAAATTATACTTTCCTTAGAATAATAATTGTGTTTAGAGATGAAAGAACAGATAGATTAGCAACAAAAGTAGTGAAATCAAAAAGCTATTAATAAACAATCAATAAGTTGTCAAATAACGTCAGATAGGGGTAAAAAAAAAAAAAAAAAAAAAAAACTGCCATTAATCGTATGAAAATGAGGCCATTGGCACGTGCCACCTATAAACCTAACTCAGAGTTCGCTACAGACATCAAAGAAGTCGCCGCGTTTAAAGTCATTATTTATTTCCTGAAAGGTTCGCCGCCTGTAAGGTCATTATGTATTCCAATCACGTAAAAGCTAACCTACCCTACGGTTAGGGCCCCCGTTTATGTCAAAGCAGAGCCGCCTCGTCATGTTAAATAGCCACACGCTGCTTCGATCATTTCATCAGACGAAGTTTCGCCCATATTAATATGCAATCCAGACACGCAAGTCCTGGCTCTGTTTATTCCCGTCTTGAGGATTCATTCCATTACCGGCCAGCGCTGCTAACATTACAGGTAAGTAACGAACGTTCGAGCATCGTATTTACAAAGATTTTAATTCTGACCCAGGAATACACTTTTCTAATTTTTAAAACTGGCCTACAACCACTAGAAAGGTTATCCTACTTTAATATATCCAAATATCAAAGTTTTTTACGCCTAGGGGAAGGGATCGTAAATGTTTGTGGGCCTTTACAAATAATTGTGCGCTTGAAATCGTAAGTAACACAAGACAGTTTCGATTTACAGTAAGAATCTCCACATAAAAATTATAAGGTAGTTTGTATTTTCGATGAATAAGGTAGAAATGTTTTCCCCATCCTTATGCGTCTCTCAGAGTTTCAGTAGCAGCTTGCTAAGTATATCGTGTACGACGATCATTTAATCATTCATACAGAAATACGCATAGGAAAAAGTATTGCATAATTATATACAACACAAAATCAGGTTACTTAAGTTTTTTGTATGTATACATGAATTGAAGTAATGTCAGATAATTTTTCTAACCACAGGGCTATTCAAAATGATTGCAGTGATTTCAGGAAATTATTACAGATTTATTGTTTAACATATACTTACAACATTACACAGATATATAAACAAACTGTGAAAGTTGTTTTGAGTGTCTACATATGCTCAATATGTGCACCTTTAGTGACTCTGCACACATCAAGTCTATAATCGATGCAGCAAATGCATTGGTGATGCGAATCCGCAGATCTCGCAGATCAACTTGTACTGGTGGCACGAACACTGTGTCTTTTAAGAAACCCCAAACAAAGAAGTCGTAGGGAGTTATGTCAGGGGAACGAGGAGCCCATGACATCAGCTGACGATCAGCAACCCCATCACGACCAATCCATCTGTTTGGAATCCTGGTATTTAGGAAATTACGGGCAACTAGAGAAAAATGGGGCGGAGCACCGCCCTGCTGGAAAATGAAATCTTCACTGTCAGCTTCCAGAAGTGGCATATGCCAATTCTGCAACATTTGCAGATAGATTTTCCCTGTAATCGTCACCTCATTAAAGAAAAAAGGCCCATAAAGTTTCTTTCGTGAGATCGCGCAAAACACGTTCACTTTGGACCGAGCGTGGTGGTGTAATGGATAGCATTCTGGCCTCGCATTCGGGAGGACGGCGGTTCGAATCCCCGTCCGGGAATCCAGATTTGGGTTTTCCATGGTTCCCCAAATCACTCCAGGCAAATGCCGGGATGCTTCCTTAAAAAGGCCATGGTCGAATTCCTTCCCATTCCTTGCCCCCATCCTTTCCCGTCTCTAAAGACCTCGCTGTTGAGAGACGTAAAGCAGTTTAAAAAAAAAAGTTCAATTTGGGAGAGACACGAACGTGCTGCACATAAGCATAGGGGTTTTCGGTCCCCCAAATGCGCACATTGTGCCTGTTCACTTTTCAACTCACATGAGGGTTCGCATCACCAATGCATTTCCTGTCACTGACAGAGACATGCTGCGTCGGATATGGGAAGAACACCATTATAGACTTGATACGTGCAGAGTCACTAAAGGTGCACATATTGAGCATCTGTAGACACTCAAAAAAAAACTTTCACAGTTTGTTTATATATCTGTGTAATCTTGAATGTATATGTCAAATAATAAATCTATAGTAATTTTCTGAAATCACTGCAATCATTTTGACTAGCCCTGTAATATAGACTTCGTGTTCTGAAGGATTTTAGTTCCTCCCTTATAAACGCATCTCGAAATCACCCCTAAGTTCTTGTTTCGATTTCCATTATCGATAGTAATTACACTTTTTCTGTTTTAAATATCACGGATTGAAGTCCTCCCAAATTAATTACATCGTTTAGGGCCCGAAATTCTGGAGTTGTAATTGGTGTTCCCCAGATTAAACTTACAAACTTGTAACCAGCCACTTAGAAAATCCTCTAATCTGTTGCAGTACTGCAGTCGACTGAGGTACGAACACCGAAATATTCAGGGGGGGGGGGAAATGGAGGATAAACGAATAATATCCTCGTTGCGATAAAAGAACTTCACTGTATACACATCACTGAACGAGCAAGATGTGACCGAGAGTGGTGGTGTAACGGTTAGCGTTCTGGCCTCGCATTCCGGAGGACGGCGGTTCGAATCCCCGTCCGGGCATCCAGATTTGGGTTTTCCATGGTTTCCCAAATCACTCCAGGCAAATGCCGGTATGCTTCCTTCAAAAGGCCATGGCCGAATTCCTTCCCAATCCTTGCCCCCCCCCCCATCCTTTCCAGTCTCTAAAGACCTCGCTGTTAAGAGACGTTAAGCAGTTAGGAAAAAAAAAAAAAGCAAGATGTGAACGGCAGTTACAATTCAGGTGAAAGAAATCTTCGCTATTCGTACGTATCCCACTAAACATTTCTACTGCATAATTACTGCTAACCTTTTATATTGTTTTTTGACAGCTTATGCTTGCCCAAGTCACAAGGTCGCTTTATAATATATAGAATATTCAGTGGCTTGAGCGTAGGAGCCTCTCATTTATCATTATTTCTTTCATCCTTATAATAAAGACTTTTTTCAGTTAGGTCTATCTCAAAGATACCACATAAAAACATAATTAAATCTCATGTACTTTTCTCTAAGACGTTTTAAGCTAAGCTTTCATACTGACTTCCGATTTCTGGGGTAGCGTGATAATATGATGATGTGGGATACTGTTCTTACTTACTGTAGACCGAACTTCGTGCTTACTAAAGTTCTTAAATTACTGACATACAGCACTAGAAGCCGGATAATTGAGATCGTAGTCGCCGTCGGTCGCCAGACAGGGTCCTAACCAGTCCGATAAAAGTGGGAGGATAACTAACTAAGAAAAATCTTCAAGTACAGAATAATGAAGATAAGTTCTCCACACATTTATTGAAATAAAGTACACATCGAACCGGTTGGCCACTATCAAAATTTAGATGATAAAGCTATCGAAACTTCGTAATCCGTCGATTGCCAGATTCTTAGATAAAAGGAAAGTTAATAATCCAAATCAGTTCACATTAAACTACTTCCGATGCCACACTTTACTGTTCTGATATCTCAACACACTGTTCAAATCTATGTAAAACACTCGTAGCAATGGTTAAACTAACTCAGTCTTCTTCTTACTTCTTGCTACACCGCACAGTTCGTATAGCGTCTCACATTACGCGACGCGAGCCGTCCGCTACCATACCTCGATAACGACTGACTTTAAACAATGTATTCATGCGCTCATTTCGGCGCTACTTGCGGGTCAGCGGAATGCCACTGTTATGTTACAATACTTTCATAACTGATGCTTTACGTAACTCTGGAAACTTATTATAGTGTCACGCTTCAACGTCACATTCACTGGTGTACTTAAACGGGTTTTATTCCACAGATCTATGGATTTTTAGATTCTCGCTCAGGAGGCCAGTTTCATCCTATTGTATCTATAATTCAAAGTTCCATTCAAACCTTACTTCACTTATAGTAAACATGCCAGAAATGTAGGCCAAATTACGGGCAGTAAAACTTTAGGCTAGAAAGTAGCCTCGCAGCTCAATCCCCTGGCACCAGTAGGAAAACGTGAGCAGCTATTACAGACTCGGTTACCGAATCTAAAAGCTATAATTGTGATGTTCGGAAATTCTTGTAATGATTGCTTTGACAAATTTATTGCGTCGTTTGATCCTGCAGTTGGGTGATATGGAAAAATGAACTGCTAAAGCTATTCAGGAACTGGCAAGGACGCTTTTTGTTTAAACAGCAATCAACACGACTTTTGAGACACATATTTGCAGTAACTCGTCATCTTCAAAGAAATACATCAAGTATTATCTTGGTACAGCTTGTAAACTCATGTTCTTCTAAAATGATGTTGTAAAAGTGCATTAACGCTACTTGAAACAATAGATAATTGAGGCTGCATTCTCGCCTAAGACACAGAAAAAGTTGGTTAAAGTAAGAAGCAATTATATCGGTTGATAGCAAACTTCTCAATTTACCATTTATCTTATAACATTGGCAGGTAATATTTACAACTTTTAGTATGAAGATCAAACATAATTTTCAATCTTAATGAAAGTATAAAGAAAAATGAAAAACGCCTATTATTAAGACGTTTGTTTCGGTGTAGACCTGTGTAAGCTAATATGTAGTATATTAATAGCCATTTGGCTCATAATTGGTATTGTAATTCCCGGAAAGTCAATTTCTCTGCTGCTGGCTTATTGGAACCGGAGCAAGATGTCATCCCAGCAGAGATAAAAAAAAAAAAAAAAAGGATTAGGACGTCGTCTACAGTAGCTCCTGGCTTATTACCTGCGGTCGCTGCGGACACAGTATGAATGCGCTCCAGAAATAGCACAGCCCACTCGCTGATATTGCCTGCCAAGCTACAAGCGGCGTCGCGCAAGGCTATTAGAGCCACTATCACGATGGGTTTCTTAAGCGCGTCGCCAAAGACGGAACCCTTGCTGGGCGCTAAACATAGAACAAGCACAGCCGCCAAGGAAATTCCAACGATTTAAGTCTGCAATGGTCTTTCTGGTTTTAATTCTCTTGGGATATTAGCTGAGACAACGCACTAGATACTATTGTTAGCAGTTGAATAATTTGACCTTTTAAATATCTGAGTAATGTTTTATGTTAGGATCTAACAATTAACCAGTGTACCACATGTTCAAATCTGCCCATGCACTGACAATATTACTACACAGTTAGTGTTAATGTTCCACTTCAAAATTAAAACTACGGTCTCCAATTATAGGAAATAAGAATACATTAGTTTGGAACATTTATTAGTTTTCTTAAAAAATCTATTTTTATTACGCATTTAACTTACCTAATGAGAATGTTTGATTTACTGGAGGTTTCCACTTCCTAACACCTAGATTTTATAAAATTCTACACGTCACGTCTTAGTTGCTGACAAATGTTGCAAAACCGTTGTACTTTTATAGCATCTTTAGATTAAGGGCTGTTCAAAGGTTTCCAAATATTGTTATTGAAATACTCCAGCTTTGGTACCACAAGACTACGACATGCTCATTTCATGATTTGCGTGTGCTAAATTTCTTCAAAACCTATTATATTAAACAATATCAGGCTATTTATGTTTTCTACACGTTGTTTTCGGTTAATATTCTATACTATTGACTCCAGCAAGGAGCATGATAGTTATGAAATGATAATTATCTGATTACGGATATAAGAATTAATTAAAGAAATAATCCAATATGTGAAGGGGAAGGATAACCTAATAACCATGCGTGATTGGAATGCGATAGCAGGAGAAGGAAAAGTGGGGAATACTATTAGGAAGTTTTTGTTTAAGAGAAAGAAATAAGTGAGGAAACAGGTGTTAGAATTTTGTGAAAGATATAAGCTAATCGTGGCAAATACTGGCAAACACACTGTTTAAGAACCATGCAAGAAGGATGTACACCTGGAAACGTCCAGGGGATATAGGTACAAATAAGCCAGATTATACCATGGTCAAACAAAGATTCAGGAACGAAATTATAGACTGTAAAGTGTAACCAGGAGCAGACATAGACTCTGGCCATAATTTGATAGTAACGAAGTGTATGCTGAAATTCAAACGAATAAAGGAGCAATATAAGCAGAACAGACTGGAAGTGAATAAACTGAAACCTTCTAACATGAGAGAAAAATTTGAAGTAATGGTAGACTTAGGTCTACGAACTAAATCTGAAAGGAGCTAAACCGAGGACGAATGGAATGAATTGCAGAAACAAATAATGAAAGTTGGTAAAGAAACATTAAGGCTTTAGGGAACAAGCAGCCCGAAAACCTTGGATCAGAGAAGAAATTTTGGAGCTGATGGATCATAGGAGAAGGCATAAAAATGCTCAGGATGAAGCAGGAATAGAGCAATATAATAAATTTAGAAATCAGTTAGAAATCAAATAAACAGGAAATGCAAAAAATCGAAAGAAAAGTGGCTACAAGAAAAGTGTGAAGTAGTAGAAGAGGAAATGCTCGTAGGTAAAATAGATGTTGCATATAGGAATATAAAAATGACAAATGAAGAAAAGAGGTGTAATCATTAAAGCTGCCGGTGGGAAACCTCTGTTAAACGCAGACGATAAAGCTAACCGATGGAAGGAATACTGTATTATGAGGACGACTTAAACAATAGCATAATTGAAAAGGAAAGTGATGTTGACATTGATGACTTAGGAGATCCTGTTTTGAGGACAGACTTTAATAGAGCTCTGAATGAGTTGAAAGCAAATAAGGCAGTTGCAATTGATGAGATTCCTGCAGGACTTCTGAAATCCCTAGGAGAAGAAGTAATCCAATCGTTATTCATACTTTTATCAAATAGTTGTTAATAAGGAGAAATTCCAACTAATTTTAATAAAAGTTTCATCTTCACGCTTCTGTAGAAAACACAAGTCGACACATGTGAGAATTATCGCAATATAAGTCTAACATCACATGCTTCAAAATTACTGACCATAATAATTGACCATAATAATTTACTGAAGAATAGAAAGGATAGTAGAACGTATAATAGGTGAAGATCAGTTTGGGTTTAGCAAAACCGCGCACAAGAGAAGCGATTCCGGCCTTAAGATTAATACTTGAAGGGCGGATCAAGGAAAACAAAGATACTTTTGTGGCGCTTTCTGATTTATATAATGCTTTTGATAATGTTAGGTGGGACAAGATGTTCAAAATTTTCGTGTATAAAATAAGGAGATAGAAGAATACTTTATAATCTTTATAAGAATTAAGTAGCTGTAATAAAAGTAGAGAATCATGAGAAACACCCTTCAGTTAAAAATGTTATGAGACAAGTTTGTAGTCTGTCGCCATCATTATTCAACTTGTATACAGAAGAAGCAATAAAGTAACTGAAAGAAACATTGCAATGTGGCATTAGCATTAGTGTTCAAGGAGAAAAAATCAGCATGCTACGATTTGCTGGTGATATTTTCTTGTTGGTAGAAAAGGCTGAGGATACTGAGAATTTACTGAGTGTCAGGAACAAAATATTGATGGAAGATTTGGACTAAATATGTATAAATCAACGAAAGACAAAAGGGACGAAATGTAGCAGAAATGATACCAATAATAGTAGAATAAATATAAAAATAGGGTCGGATGCGATAGAAGAAGTTAATGAATTTTTCTATTTAAGAAGTAAAATTACAACCGATGATAGAAGCAGGAATGATGTTAAAAGCAAAAGAACACTGGCAAAAAGAGCTTTCACGAAAAAAAGAAATCTTCTAGTTTCAAATATTAATCTTGGACTCAGAAAGAACAACTTTAAAACACTACGTGTGGAGCTCAGCACTTTATGACAGCGAAGCATGGACTTTAGAATTACCAGAGAGAAGGAAAATTAAAGCATTTGAAATGTGTTACAATAGAAGGATGCTGAAAAATAAATGGACAATGATGGGTGAGGAAAGAAGTTTGTGAAAGAGCCTTTCAGAAAGAAGAGACAGGATGGTAAGTCATTTTTTGGTATATGCAAGATTGGTTAACTTGTTAGTGGAGGGAACAGTTGAAGGTAAGAACTGTAGAGGAAGACATAGATGAGAATATATGAAGCAGATAATTGAGGACGTGGGTTGAGATGAAAAGATTAGCACAAGATAGGAAGGGATGGAGGATTGCATCAAGCCACTCAAGAGACGGATGCCAGCAAGAAAGAATCAGTAGTAATACCTACCCATTTAGTACCAAATGAAACTCTATTACAGAAAAGTAACTTGATGTATATTATTTTTCACATGACTGAAAAAAATAACTGAATTCAGTTGTGAATTAAGTTTAGTGACTAAATAATTACAGTCACTCTCGCATGGAAGCTAGAAAGAGAAACTCCTCCTGTAATAAAACCTGTGTGAGATTATTTATTATACTCACATTTTCCAAATTTTCAAAAAATCTAGATACCGAAAGCCTGAATGTCTTCTGGTAAGTCCCCTTACAAATGTGTGCACCACATGTTGAAGGGTGAAAAACATAATATTAACAGTACTGAAAACAATATCGAATAATGTGTACATAACGATCAGTTAAGGCTATATGCTTCCCGGGTGGTAACAAAGTTTCTGTCGCTCTGCTTCAGCCTTCTAATGCGGTATAACTGCGCAGTGACGTTCGAAACGAAGGCAGAAGCTTGACAACAGGACGCCATGCCATTCGAGCAACATGGAAACTATTTATTCCGGTCGTGGAAGCCTTAGATTGCAACATGTCCATAAATTCACGTAAACAGCATGCAGAGAACAAGTAACAGCTCAGCTGTTTCTGCAGTGTAAGGCATGGCAGCATAGACTAATAGTCTCTTAATATATTCCTCCAATCATTTCTGTGAAGTGTGGAGCCTGAAATATGTAACAGATGATGCGAGTGACGTGCTGACAACTGTGAAACATATCTTCCAGAATTTAAGACTGAGTTTTTGACTTATCGTAACGTTTTTTGTGTTAAGAAGTGAACATTTTTCATACTTCCTTTAGTATGCTCCAGTGTTTATCAGAATTTTTCTCTTTAGTCCATCTTTGATAATATGCTCTAAACTGTTACATATGGTGAAAAGTTATCAGCCTCTTTTTTAGTTTTTACTGGCACTTAAATGAACCTTCATTACAGGAGGAGCTTCGCTTTGTTCATGTGAAGTACTTGGTTCGGATTCCGCGTAATACTGTACGCTCAATTTGTATGATTTTTATGATAGGGTCACCTGATTGCTTTGTAAATCGAAGCTTTGTTACTTAGATGGCCGAGAGATGTTCTTCCCAAATTTCATATTTTTTCTTTTTATATACCTGATTTGTATTTGTTACGATTAAAATGATTTCATGAAATGCCACTATTTCCAAAGAATTTGAAGGAATTCGCCGATCGTCTTTTGAGGGAACTGTCCCGAGATTCATCTTGAGTGATTTCTTTAAACCATAGGAAACCGGAATTTTGATGGCTAGACAGGAATTCAAAACAAAATACCGCTCACCTATCAGTTGCACGTAGTGTGTGATTGGATTGTTTTTTCCTGTCGGAAAACTCGCCGCGATGTTATTTTACCCCTTGGACAATCTGCTGATGCGGCATTGGAACCTCCAAGTTTCGAAGCTGTAGTTTGGGACTGGGAGCGGTGGGCCATTTGGAGATTTATCGGTAATTATAATTAGTCGATCATTAGGAAGTCTCCATGCTGCCCTGTGCAAATTAATTATGAGGGAGTTTAAGCAGCTGATAATGATGTAACTTATTGCGCGCAATAAATTGGGGACTGGAAGCGAGAATTGTTTCCAGACTCGGGCTGCTTAGCCGAACATGCGGCCACAGTTTCTACTTCACTAACTGTAGCCTCAACACAAAAGTTGGTTCAAGTCTTTCTACAGATCTGATGACGCCTTAATCATTTTTACATAATCTAGCATTCCAAAAAAGAAATGTCGACAGTAAAATTATAATAATGTGTAAACAACCAAGCCTAATTAGTACACGTTTAAGTAAGGTATTTGGAAAGTCAGGCCAACGATTTATTTCTGGTAATTATGACTTCCATTTTCTTTTGTTTCCCAAAATCACTCCAAGCTAGTTTAGTTGATGAAAGCTTAATGGTGATACATCACACTCATATGTTAATCATTCTAAATACGAAAAAATTTATTTATTTGTGTAACGAATTATTACGGTACAATACTAATGTTTATTATTGCGACGGACGAATAAGTCGCGCAGAAAGTTGTAATTACTTCGTGATTAAGTATGAAAAAGTGTCACATATAAGTTGTATTTGGTTTAACTTGTGAAGTTGTTGATGAAAAAGTGATGGATGTGTATTTGGAAGTGAATGAGAAAAAAAAAAAAAAAAAAACATAATGAAATAAACATTTTCTTTCAGGTGTCATAAGAGAAAGAAACGATGTTATTTTTGTGTAATTCGAGAGTCTAAAAGGAGACATAAGTGTTTTCGTTCTGACTGGAGATGAATAACGAGACACATTAAGATGAAACTATAACATGACGCCGTCATCGAAATAAAGACGCTTGATCATTGCATACAAAAGTTAGACGAGTCATTTCTGTCGGGAACTGTATCCCGCGTAGAGCCCAGGGAACGTAGTTTACAACTTGTCGGACAAGATAAAAGGTTAAAAAAGAAATTTTATTAAGGATCCTGCAAAAATGAACTTTTTCGAAGATTTAAAGACTAATGAACAATGTTTAAAAAATATTTATGACGATAGTTGTTGAAAAACTTTTTATATATTTTGCTAAATTGGTATAAAGAGGATTATGACCAATTTGTAAGCCATTGTAATTTAATCGGTATAATAATTCAGGAATTTAACGTTTCTTTAAAAGAAAATGGATAGGCTATACTAATAGAAATAAAGATAAGATTTTGTAAATAAATATAACTGATATTGAAAAGTAAAATTGTTTGAAAAAGATTTGCGTACAAGTTTTTTCACTTGATGAAACATATTTTTCTTTTCGTATGCACATACTGACACTAACTAATTTGGTCCAGGTTATTACGGTTCAAAAATGATACTATTCAGTAAGTTGCAGCCGTTAATGTGTATAGAAGGTAGAAATATAATTTTTGTTATTCACATAATGCAATAAATTAATTTACTGTTGTAAAAAGAAAAAAATCAATGTACATACTATTAGTAATTTAGCGAGTAATATTGAAAATAGCTTGCAGTGGTTGGCAGTTGTAATCATAGGCGCGGAGCTTGACGATCGTGTTGTTAAGAAACCCGCTGTCAAGAACATTTGAAAGTCTTACTGCAGCGTGTATTGTTAATGTACGACACATTTGTTAGGTAGCGTGCATAAACCACGTAGCTCCATTTTGGCCTCAAGTGAACCCCCCCCCCCTCTCCCTCACGTAGCCCTACGTGCCTTTTGCCTCTATCCCCCCCCCCCCCCCCTACGTAGCTCGTAGCTTTTTTCCCTATCGATTCTAGAAGACATTATTTACCCTTTCTCTTGTCAGACGATTGTAAATTACTTACGGAGATAATTATTTGAGGGAAATAAATATTCACATGCTGTTGTGAGTTCTGTTCCTCATTTTAACTGTGAAAAATGTTATGAAAGGAACCCCCCCCCCTCCCGTCACGTAGCCCAGCGTAGCCTTGCAGCCAACCACTTCCACCCCTGGACCGAGCCACGTAGTTTGTGCACGCTCCCTTACTTAAGAAATAAGTTCATCGTCGTCACTAGGCTGTCCGGGAGATGCCGCGTATTGATGTGTGCAGCCGACGTTTCGACATATTGCTGTCTTCTTCTTGGGCAGCCCAACGTCGGCTGCACACGTCATGACGCGGCGTCTCGCGGTCAATCAAGAGACAATTGACTCTGGCCGCGCAAGATTACGATCATCGTTGTTGGAATAACAATTTGTAAAACAAATTATGTAATCTACGCCAAATACCGATAATGTTAATTGTATGTAGGGAAGAAGGATATTTGAAATGTGGTAGTGTAAAATGTTAAAAACCCCTGAGTGGGTTACAAATTTAGAAGTAATTTTAGAAGTAAAACTGATTTGGACGGTTATTAGTGATGTTAATATATGAATTGGACCACGTAGCAGACGAAAACAGCAAAATGGCTAATAGCATATAGTCAGAAACGCAGAGTGTGAAGAAGAAGTTTACTTGGAAAATCGGAATGTTATATGGAAAAATCACACGGAGCGAAGTAAAAGGTAATGATTTTAATGTTGGAGAGTAGGGGAGACCGGGCGAAAAACGCACCTCGGACAATACCGATACATTAAATTTAACAGTGTGTTGCGCCCAGAGAGTAGTTGTTTAGTGTCGATGCGTAGTGGAAGTCGAGACATCTAGTGTCGAATCAGTTTGTTGTCGTCAAAGTTACTGCTTTTTTATATGCGGCGAAAAATATGTTTGGGCGAATTTTGATGTAAATTCTTACTTCTACGCTAATTAGGGTAAATCTATCGACAGTCATTTGATTATCCTAGATAATTAAGTCTTCAGAAAATCAGAAAGTATCAACATGGTGTCGGTAATTCCCCAAATCCATATATTTTCTAAAGTGGTATTCAGTTGCCTAAATATTCGTGCTTTTTACTTCCAGATGGCATAATAAAAAAAAAGAACTGTCCTGAGGTAAATGGAGCGAAGAAACCCTAAAACTAGCTTTTGAACAGGATCAAACTGGCAGTTCAGTTAAAAGCGAAGCTGCAGACTTAAACATTCCAGGGATTACCTATCACGACCGTTTAAAATCGAATGATACTGATAAAAAAAATATCAATAAACCATACCAAGCAATTAGCTAAGACGTTCTTTTACATTAAATGAATAGCGACGACTTGCCTCTTATTCAGTTGCAAAATTGAAAATAAAACACGATCATAACAAAGACAAGTAAACGACTGGAGAGGACTTGGTATCAGGATACAGAACAAAAAAAGAGAGACTCACTGCCCTTTTATGCTGTTTACTTTACTCTTACTTGAAAAAAAAATACAATTAGACTAATTAAATATATTTTTACAAATGTCAGTAAAAATATATAGTAAATTATATTTGTTTTCGAAAATTGCTGTAAGAAGCAATTTTCCAACAAATTGCGAACTAAACCTTCAAATAAATTTGATTTAAAAAAGAATGAAAGTTGTACGTAATTTACTTGAGGTAAGAGCTCACAAATATTTCTACTCAATTTAAACAAAAAACCCGTTGTCAGAAAGTATATTTTAAACATTTATTATTATAAAAAGGAAAGTTAATCTAGAATGGAATTGCGAAACATAATAGTTTAAGTTCAAGATTTGAGAAAAAAAATTAAAATTTAGTCTATATTTTACAGCAAATGCCAAATTAAATATTACAAAGTAAATAATTTAATTAAGACTTACCTTAAAATTCTTGTAATTATCAAGTAGATGGGAGAAATTAATCAATAGAATAATATTTTGCACTTGAAAAAAACACCAAGTTTGAAAAATTATTAAAAAAAAACACCAATTGTCTTTTTTTTAAATGGCCTTCACTCGGTGAAAGGTAAGACTTTAATGAATGGCTGAGAGAAAGGGCGAGCTCGTAGGCCAGGTACTGCGATCACCAACTTTCTATACAATCCCACAGGGAAAGGACGTCTCAAGGATTCCGCCGTCACTGGGATGCTCCCTAGAGGACGTCCGAAGACGTCCTCAGCACTGAACGTGTTAAGTTTGCAAAAACATTCCGCAGCAAGTCTGAATAGGGTTCTCGCCTTCAACATGTAAAGTTTATATATGTTTTCCTAACTTTGATGCGGTCTATAAAAAACAGCCTTTTCCGGCTATCCGCGTGTATAACATGGACGAGACTGGATCAGGAGCATTCGTGCATTCAATGTATAGATTCCCAAGCAAATGGATGTTTCCACTCTTAGAAAGAGGAGATCCAGCAGATGCCATGCACATATGCTGGCTGGTCAAATGTTTAGTAATTTTTCTTTAAAAACACAATCGAACAAACAAACAAAACGAAATCTAAACTCAGAGTTTATTTTTGAAAGGTCAGGTTATATCTAGGTTTTCATTACACCTAAACATTGTATAAATGCTGGGATAATTTGGTATAATAAATAAATTTAAGTTTCTTTGTGATTTTGCTTATCACTTCCTAATAATCAAACCACGTCGATGTTACCCAGTAGTCATGTCGATATTTCCCAAGTACTTGAAGAAATACCGTCACTTGATAGCATTCAACTAAAAAATTGAAATAATTCTTTCCTTATATTTTTATTAGAATTATATTATATATTTGATTGGAAAAGTTTAAAGGTATTTTTATATCCTAACATGGATAGTAAAAACATCATGGTAAAAAATATAAAATGTAAAATCATTCACTCAGTCTTCGATAATGTTGTAGGGAACCCTGATCATATGACTAATGGATAGTTTAGAGAACATACAAGAATATATGATAAATGGAAAGGAGCACATGAGGGATGGAAAACGAAATGTGGAAGAAGAGGCTCTTATATGTGAGGGATGTAAAGATTAATAAGAAAATAAGGAGAAACGCGATAAATGATAATTAGAGGGAATATTCAAGAAATTCCGATAAAGAAGAATTTATGTGGACTGTACCAGTAACGAAGATGCATACAGGACATCCGCGATTTTAAGATCAATTTATTTTATCCGAAATCGTATGGTTTCCCCAATCACTTCAAGAGAATACCACGATGGTTCCTTCAAAGGCCATGGCTGTGTTGCTCATTCCATGCACTCTAATGACCTAGAGGTCGACGAGGCAAAAAGCCAGTATAAAAATGCAGAAAAGTTGAGGAAGAACTACATACAACAGTCGGTATCGGAGGGTAGGAAAGGTAAAGTAGTCGTCTTAATACTGGAGAATCAAGAAAATTAATTCCGAATGAATAAAAAATAAACCCTGTTCGTTGGTAAGCATATTACTTGAGAAAAGCTTGATTAATCTGGCTATTTTTACCCTTAATGTTTTTAATAGTCCGAATAACATTATAAAAATAAAAAAATAAAAAAAAACATTGGAGAAGTTGACGGAAAACTTGGAAAATTCGTTAAAATATTTGATAGTGCTTTTTCTATGCACTGCTAAGCCTTTTTTTAAAAAAAATTTCATAATAGTCCGAACACGGTTTTTAGAGAAAGAAAAATTGGAAATGTTGTCCAAAAAATCGGAAAATTGAAAGTATTTTTTCAATGGGACGACGGTTGGACCGATTTGGCTATTTTTTTAATGGTCGTAACAGTCTCAATAAGGTTTTTTGAGAAAGTAAAATAGGAAAAGTTTCGCAGAAAATTGAAAAATTCGGGAAAAACTGAAAGTATTTTTTTATGGAATTTTTATATGATTTCAAGACCATAAATCACTATTCGAACGATAACTATGCGTAATTATTTTTTTGTTATTGTTTTGTTCCTTATGTTCCTGTAATGGAAATAACTGAATGTTTTCTACTGGGTAAAAAACTAGAAAATCTCCAGAAACGCATTCCAGTCTAAAATAAAATCACATTTATGTTGTTTTTGTGTTGCTTTGCGATCTGTCAAACAAATATAGTTATTTTATTTCTATTCCATTGATATTAACTGGGGAAATTTGTTTGATGATATCACATAAGTTATTACCTCAGTTAGGAATGACAGAACCCAATCTTCTGATGCACTACCACTTACTCAGCAGTTAATAGTAAAAAAAAAGATATGATTGTGATAAAAAAATATGAGAACGACGCACTCATGAAAGTTGTGAATGATCGAACTAGAGGAATTTTCTTCTTGCTCGCTTCCTGTGGAAGTGGAAAAACTTTTTGATCTCACTGATTTTGGCAACGACTCACTCGCAGAATTAAATTGCACTTGCTCTTTCTTTATCAGGAATTGCAGCTACGTTGTTGGGAATGCTGTCAAACAGTTCACTCAACATTCAAGTTGCCGATGAATATGCAAATCAATGAAACTCCAATGTGCAACCTTTCGAATAACCGTGCAATGGCCATAGTTTTTTGCAGCAATGCAAATTGATCTTTTGGGATGAATGTACGATGGCACCTAAAAACCCTTAGGAGGTGTTGGAACGAACGATGCAAGATCAAAACCGGAGTGGTACTGCGATGATTAAAATCGAAATGAAAATTAACCACCTTGAGATTCATTAAAATTTCAAATTAAATGGAAGAAAGTAAATCATTTGGTTAGCATGAAATTCTGACTTAATTCAATTATGATTTCAATTTTGGAAAAAACCGCCATTCTTCCATGTCGATTACATTTCGGGCCCATCACATATTTCCTGCATTTCCCCGATGTAATGCTGATAGAATTCATCTTGGATGTAAAGTTTCCCATTGGCGTATTTATAAATGTACTACTCCTCAAATTGAATGATGATGGACACAATCGTTAATAAATGCAATGATGACTCAGAAATACGTTTGTTTCTAATTTTTACTTTGCCAAATTCACTAAACAATCACCAAAAAATTATTGAAATTTGGACAGGACAACGTCTGTCGGGCCAGCTAATAACGAATAAAAAGAAAGAGAATAGATATTACTGAAACCTAGTATATTAAGAAATGATGATGAAGTACAAAGTGAGATAGAAGAAAGTGATGTAGCGGATTCAGTAGGACTCGATGACCTCAATGACGGAGGAAAATATGTACAGTACATGTAATCACAGTGCAACGTGAGAATTTTTCAAGAGAGTTTAAAGAAAAATATTTCGGTACCTGAAATATTGGTTTGAAAAAATAAAAACCTGCTTTACTGGAAAATTCCGATAAAGGAGAATTAATAAAACTGGATTATCATACCGATAAAATGAGGAATATGAATTTATTTTTGCAGTTATGGAGACCTTTTGAGTTGTATTTATAAGGAAGCAATTCACTAAAGCAGAGAGTGGAATTTCTGAGAAAGAAAAATCAATATAACGAAATCAGAAGGAGAGCACAGAGGAGATAAACAGAGTGGATGTGAATATGATAATGTGTAGATTTGAGAAGAATAATAAATTCACTATCTTAGAGAAAGCAGATGAAAACAAAAACAAAATGGAAATCTATCTTTATATATAAAGATGAATGTATGTTTGTTGGTTTGTTTGTTTGTTCTTCATACAAATCCACAGTTTTCATCCGATCTCGATGAAACTTTGCACACTTATCCTTTGAAATAAGTAGAAAAATACTGTCTACATTTGGTTGGAAAATTATCTGTATAAATAACACATTTTGTCTCATAACTTCGAAATACGGCGATAGACAGACACGTTGAATATGGACGTCTCCGTGCCGTGTTTTCGTGTAGTGGAGTGCCAGCTCAGTGGCTAAAGCGCTTGCTTACGAACGTCGTGGTCTACGGTTCAAATCTCCGTTGAGGCTAAGATTTTTAAAAATTGTTTTTGATCGTAAGAGTCACGGTTGGGCCGTCGGTTACTCGGATTGAATTTTAAACTGTAGGTTTCACAAAGGTAAGGGTGCAACCTGAGGCAATTCGTAGGTAGTCTTGCAATACAGTAGATGTACACTTTTTTACTTTATAATGATCCATCAGGGGTGATTCGTAGTCAGTGTGTGTGTAACCTGCAGTAGGAATACTATAAATGCGGAAGTAAGTCTCTGTCTTTTTGTTACGTTTTGACGACTAAATGGCTATATCTTTGTGGTGGAATTTTATAAGGAAAGCTGTATGAAGGGCACAGGATATTTTTTCCAGTATGATTAACAGTTTTAGTCACGAAATTTTGAGATCATATCGAATAGTGACAGAAATATGTTGGAAACTGATTCTCTTCAAGAGACAGGTTCGACGGTAGAATGATATAGTGATAGCTTTCCTGTCAAATTATGCCGACTCGATATTGTTTGGGACCAATCCTTGGTTACCAACAACTTTCTATAATTAATTCTGGCAAAAAAAAAAAAAATATTTTAATCCACGCGTACGAAGTCGCGGGTACGAGGCTAGTAGTGTATAAAAAGGAACCAAGGTGCCGATTTGTTGCGGGAAGTGCCAGTGATCGAGAGTAGGAAGGAAATACAACCGTAATGGTGCTAAATCTGAATATACACGGAATAAAGGAATTTCGGCTTATATGAACTGGGAGAAAAATATCTTCGATTTCACAGATATATGACAACATTAGACAGCGAGAGGCGGAAATGGAGTACCGGTTCAAACTATGTTAATAACGTATAAAGACTGAGGAGCTATTGTTATTGGAGTTTACAGGGATTAGCATGGAATATGAATCTGGTTGTACTGTGATTGAACAGAAATTGTGTGTTGGGCATGCATTTATTCTTTAAGTACAACGTTAAAATTGAAGGAATGTGAGATATTGATTAAAAAACAGTATATGGAGTGGCGAGTTTATTGTAAGGGGGTTTAAACGAAGATGAAGAAAATTCAACGAACTTTGAGGATGAATTTGATGTGCTATAAATGCCCGAGCAATTTCGAGGTCTGGGAGCAGAGATTGTTCGACGAAGAAATGATTTCCAACGCCGAATTATGAAGGAAATACTGCTAGAAATAGAAGATGATACGGGAAACAAAGGGGAGAATTGGAGGTGTTTGGCAAAGCCTAGTTGAGTCTCTGTGAGACAGTACCAGTAGGGTGAAGGATTTTCAATGACACTTGAAGGTGAAGCGTCACACACCATTTTTTCAAGAAGTCGTATCCTATTCCACTGGTAAAGCTTAACTGTGAATCATACTTTTGATTAAAGTCAGAAATTTGGAGATAAAATTATGTTATCTACTTTCAGTTCATATAGTGTCTGTAAAAAGTATTTATAATGCAGGGAAGATACATATTACTTTTTGTCATTGAAACTATTTCTAAGACGATTACTGAAATTAGTGAAAAATTCTGCTGTAACTTCCAAATAATTTTTACCGTATCGGCATTTCCTGGAGAGCTTACACTTAGGGTCTACTATGTTTGGATGCATTATGAGAATCATTTAATTTTGTTTTCATAGATGTCATTAAATTCTATACTCTTCCAAAATATTTTTCTGGAATGAAAAGCCGACTTTTGTCTTTGGTTGCACCCACTCGAAAACGAGTACCTTATCTTGTATTTAGTACTCCACAGGAAATTCTGAAAATATAAATACTATGGAAAGAGTTTACTAACATTGAACATGCGTGCAAATCACACATAATTCACATAACTAATGTTCACACACCTAGTCATCCTCTATTTGTAATCGTACTGGATGTGACAACATCCTCAGTGAGAGGATTATGTTTTATTCCTTTAAATAATTTTAAAACATTAATATGTGCGATACACGCAATACTCGTGTTCCTTACAGAATCGGAATAATAACTTCCTCTTCACATTTCGCAACCGAACATTATTTGTAAATACTTAACTACTACCAGCATGTTAGGACAAAGAAAGTAAATAATTGCTCATGTATCCATGGTTACAGATACACTCCCCTGCCGATATCTCCTTTAAACAAACTAATCAAACGTATTAGATCCTAGTATTTGCTTTCTTCTCAATTACCGAGCGTGGTGGTGTAACGGTTAGCGTTCTGGCCTCGCATTCGGGAGGACGCCGGTTCTAATCCCCGTCTGGGCATCCAGATTTGGGTTTTCCATGGTTTCCCAAATCACTCCAGGCAAATGCCTGGGATGCTTCCTTCAAAATTCCATGGCCGAATTGCTTCTTATTCCTTGCCCCACATCCTTTACCGTCTCTAAAGACCTCGCTATTAAGAGACATTATGAAGTTCAAACAAAAAAAATTTCTCTAATACTTTTAAGCGGTTTCAGCTAGTTCTTTGTGCATTTTTGAGCTAATCTTTTGGGCCAACGTTATTCCACCGTTTCAGTAAAGAACACAAGCTTTTTCCCTGAATTACCTCATTTATATTTACACTTACGTTAGCTGACGCAGCTAATACCGAATATTCAATTACAGCCTTCAATTCCATGTCCGGACTCGAATACGAAACCCGAGAGCTTCAGCCCATAGGTGGAGTGATAATACACAGTGGTATATTTTCAAGACACCATAGCCTTTTTTAGCGTCACAGTTAGTACTCTGGCCACCCGCTAGTTGCTAGTTATTTAAAGAAGAAAAAGGAAACTGCCTTCGCGATTTTTAGACACCTGAAATTCTAATTCCATTCCAACGCTTCCGCGAGCTATTGACTAGGTTGCTGATCGGTGTGCGGTTTACTGTAAACTGGAAGTGTCTCTACTGCCAAGTGGCCACCTAGCGGCGGAGGGACAGGCTGGTTCCTCCCCGTCTAACGAGGCATTCAGTCGCTGGACCGCTAACTGCCGTCAGAATTGTTGATAGACCTACTCAACAACCAGCCAGTTGGTCTTAATTTGGCCAGTAGCGGCGACTGCAGAATGTTGGCCTTAGCTTGGGTGGCGAGCACGACCCTTTAACATTTATGTGGTGTTCCGTCCAGCACTCGCAGCTCGGTTTCTTTGATGTTCTTTGACGATGATATCAGGAGACACGAATAGGGAGAGATGAAAGAGGCAGTTTTGATATTTTTTCCTGTTTCATTTCAAATAGCTTAATTATCTGCCCTTCGCGAACAGTTTCACTGAAAGCTTCAGCTTAACGCAGTGACCACAACGAATTAGAACAAGTAAAGGAAAAGAGCAATACTTTTATCGCGTTTGTCGAATTTTCACCACGTTTAAGCCAAATCTAAAAGAATTTAGACAGCAGCCGGTATTACCATCTATACAATTATCAAGTTGCTATAAAGAAAGTAAATAATCATAAGATACAAGAATGAGTTAAGAAGAGTTTCAGACAAGAGTACAGTAATCCTCAATAATATTCCACTTATATGTGGAGGAAGTATTCGAGAAAGTGGAAAAACAATTAAATATGTCTTGAGGGTTCAAAGAGAAACTTCCATTCGTAAAGTGAAACCAGGTTACTAAAACGATATTTACTATTTTATTTTGCACTTTAGTATCAGAATATAAACTAGAAATCACATAGCGTTTGCGTGTTCGAAGTTCAGTGGATAAAGCCAGAAATTTTTAACGGGGCTTGATGTTGGAATTCCACGTTAAAGTCCCCTAAAAACGTGGCTACCCTACTGATGTGCGCGATCCTATACACGTAAAATATGTTCATCGCACGTTACCCGTTTGCAATGTCACATGGTAAACCAATAACAAAAACTATTTCAGATTTTTTTTCTTCGTGCTTTACGAGGCGAGATTTTGGTTTATGACAATGTTAGTTATATTATTTTTTGCTTCATATCGACATAAATAGTTTTCAGCTTGCAGAATCTTTATAGTACTTTAGTGCAGCTACATTAGTTCGATGAACTGAACCGAATGAAACCTTTAACTTCAGTAGAAGTCTGTTTCACTAAGACCGGAGTACTTAAGTGATTTCTAGAAAATTCTCTTCACAGTGTGGTATGACAGAGTCATCCACAATGAATATTAATAAATAATTAATTAATATTCAGATTTTCCATGTAATATTCATTTATCTAAATTGTAAATATTATAAATATTAGGGTTAATTCATAGGTGAATAATTATGTATTAAACCCGGGCAGCCAGATTTATTATTATATGATTTAATTTCTGTGCAAAACTTGCCATTCAGAAAATATTAAATGTGGGAAGTTGGAACTGCAGTTTTGAACGTTCAGAGAACGAGACAATGCTCAGTGTCGCCAACAGGCTGACGCCTACGCTCACAAAGGGGTCGCGAGCGGCAACCGTTAGCTGCCGAGTGTACTGAACTCACCCCTCCCCAGTGTCTCGACAAGTTCAAGCAAAATGTGCGGGAACGGGTAGCAAATGTTAGCGACGACACGAAGCACATGATGATGGACATATATCGATGCACCAATCGTGAACGGATACAGGGGTTCACAAGTGTTAATTCAAGGCTTCTGTTCCATGTGCGGGGAGAGGAAAGCTGGCTTTGCCGCGACAAGAGGGCACGACGCCATATTCGACTTGACTTGCTGCCGAGACGAGCTACAGTGTGGACGTGTCACCCGACACGCCCTTAGCCGTTGATCAGTGACTGTGTCTGGTCGCATAGTCTGGCTCAGATGGGCTGGAAGCCTAGCGATCCACCTGCCAGAGATTGCAAGCTGATGTCCTAGCGCGGACATATCCGCAAATCTGGCATTCGTTGCAGCAGTGGCACAGAGCGTGTCACACCTCGTCGAGAAGATGCGATTATGGTAAAGTACCACGCATAGGTCCACAGTTCCATTGGGTTTTAACGAGGCTTGCTAACCCGTAAACGGCTCCTGAGATAAGACTCTGCTCCCATCATAACAATTACTGAGCTATCCAACGTTTCATATTTTTAACTTCAAATTCGAAGCATCTTGCTCATTGTTTTAAATTCAAACGATGCTTTTAACTTTAAACGGCGCCCCTGGGATTCTTTTGTAAATGTTAACTTTAAGTTGTGTGCCTGTAATGCCACTTTAAAACATGTTGACTTTGCAAAATCATTGAGATATTTAAATCAGTTTTATGTTTGCTTTTATCAGGCGGATTGTAAATGTCGGTTATTGCTTGTTTGTTGTCTTTGGATTATGTTTAGCGAAACGTTAACTATACCCGGCCTTGTATAAGCCAGAAGACTAAATAAATTTAGTATAATTTTGTGTGAAACTAACTTCTTGTAGAAATCATGGTTCTAGTTCACCATTTAACCAAATAACCAACTTATTGGATGTCATACATATTATTAATAATTATATTTCATCAATGTATTGACTCCCCCCTCCCGAACCGGCGGTCCAATACAACAGTGAAGGGAATGATATACCTAAAGAACTCTACCCTCTCCACAACATTGCGTCTCATCAGTTTATCATCACGTCTATAATTAAAACCAAGAAAATGTTTTATTATTTGGTGGCAGGAACCTTTAATCTTGAGCTTATACAAGTTGTGAAGAATCACATGAATATCAGACAACAGTACTTCTTGAATCATCCATTATAATTGCTATGTCCGCACGGCGGCCGAAATGTCACACCGCGGACGGGCGGTTACCCGGAGAAGATCACGAGCGAACTGAAGCAAGGTCCAAGTTGAGATGCACAGAGTTCAAAGGAGTAATTGAACGTGAACCGAGACGCGCGATGATCGAAGTCCGAGATGAGATGCACTGAGAGACGGTGACGATACTGGATAGCAGTGAACACAGCACTGTCCTAAGTGGGACCGCGCGGCTGTATTTATACTAGGCCAGTCCCTTCTGATCTGCCGCGGAGGAAACACAGCTATGCGCCGTCTATCGGTTGTCCACCACCATCTCTTATTCCGGGCATGTAACGGTGTCGGGCCGGGATACCAGAATAATATTCTACATTTCCTTTCAAAACTTGACAGAATTTTGTTTCTACTGCAAACCACTTGTAAACAAGTACGTTTTACAAATCTCTGAACAAAACATAAACTGTTATCCCAGTATAGTGACTACACTAGTTCAAACACAGTATTTGAGATGGTACATAATACTTGCATACCCGAAGTTTAAATGAGTCTTCAGCTACATAGAACCGTCTCTCGTAATTTAGCTCTGATTTTGATCTATAAACCACAAGCTACTCTATACCCTACATGTGTTCTCACTTTCAAGGTTAAATATATATTGTGAACAAAAGTGTAAATATTTCAAACCAAGTTATTTTTAACTTTTTACTGTTACTGATGGTCCACTAAGGTTGTTATTATTAATATACAGCGCTTATGTTATCACAAATGTCGAGCGATAAGAAGGAGGCGCGGTTTCGAATCTTCAGATTTACGGCCGAAAGGTCCCCGGTTTGAATCCCTGTCATTGCAGGCGATTTTCTGGTACGCCAATAACTTTTTTCTAAAAAAAGATAAACATCTACTCTCGAATTCGGCTCCCGGCACTTTAATAATCAGGAGAATGTGCGTTCAAATCCCCAGGCCTCCCTATATGGCATTACTAATAATTAGTACAATACAAATAAAAACAATGTTTATATTTGGTGGGTGAGCGGAGGCGCCCCGTGCGCTGGGGAGGGGAACAAGTGCGATGAGTCATATGGGCGCCACATGTTCGTGGGTAATGCGATCACCAGGTTTTCGGGGTGGCAGCTGCGGGCACGACGTGTTTGGGGTGGCAGCTGAATCGAGGTTAACTCGTGGCGACATATGCAGTGGAATGGGGGACAAGTGTGGTGAGAAATTGAGGCGGCAAGTAATCGTGATGGCAACTGAATTGAAGTTAATTGGTCCTTTGTGTGCAGAGAGGGTGGGGGATGACTCGTGCGGTGGGGTGGAGGATGACACGTGTGGTGGGGAGGGGGATGACACGTGCGGCTTTTTGTTCCCTTTGTTATGCAAGTGAGGCTAATTGTTCCCTTGTTATCGACTTGGTGTAGAACTCTCTATCCTATACTACTAATATTGTTTATTGTAATATTGTTTTATTGCATTTTTTTATTTTTCCCTTAAATTGAAATTATTATTACTTCTCTCAAACTTGCAGTTTACCAAGTATGAGTGATGAATAACATGTAAATAAGACATTCATGATTCCTAGACTCAAATCTGCTTTGGAAGGTCGTTAAGGGTTTTTATCAATTGGCGCTTTTAAGAAATTGCTAGGGAAGTTTGATTTAAATCCTTATTCTGCATCCTGATTTTCAACTTGTTTTGTGTTCTAGAAGGAAATTCCGCGAAATGAAGACAGTTCTAAAGGACTGTCAATTTCCATTTTGTTTTTCCTTCACAATCCTGTGTACCAGCCGCTTCTGTACTACCTCGATGCTGACTAGAGAAGTAATGCTCAACAAGCAACAGCACGTTACACTAGGTAAGCAGTGAAGAGGATCTGTTAAAAAACGTTATACGAATACTTCATTATAAAATAGAGAAGTAAAGGAATTAGGTTACAAAACTTTGGTCAGACCATTGCTAGAATCTGGTAGTGTAGTATGGGGCCCACATATGAGTAGCTAATACAGGAGATGGAGAGGGTGCTAAAAAAGGGCTGCTAGATTTGTTTCTGGAAATTACCTCAGAATGCAATCAGAAACAGATATGATAATACAGCTGGATGGGATTCATTGCAAGACAGGAGGAGGGTGAAGGGGGTCCTGGGAGTGTACAGGGCGTATACTGGCGATGTGGCATGAAACGATATTGCAGTAGGTGTGAAAAGTAGTGCATGGAAGGGAAAAGATGACCATGACCACAAGCTGGCACTCGATTTCAGGCACAAGGGTGTGGGAAAATACTCTTTTTTAGGTAAGGGATTGGAATAAGTTACCGAGGGACATGATGAATAATTTACGTTAACGTAAAAGAGTTTAAAGATAAAATTTGTAGAGGGCAAATGTAGGTGGGTGCAGAATAAGGGGAAGATAGATGTTAAGGGAAATTGCCACCGGAGCGTGCGCTCCATTGCAATTTAATTAATTTAATTTAATTTTTTTTAAAATCTGAACGATTTATCCTGATGCCTTCTAAGTGCGCCAAATGTGTTTTGTGATTTGCAATAGGTGTAGGCTACATTGCTGTTTTTTAGAACAAATTGCATTTTATATTTATCATACGAAGCATTACAGGCAAGATTCTTCCATATAAGTTTCTCCAACTTTTAAATTAATGGAAAACCTTTTCTTTAACATAAGCGTTTTCTTAGTTTTGCCTACAAACAGATATTATAATCCATGTGAATTTAGTGATTGAATGGCAATGATAATTTTATAGTTATAAATTATCTTATAAAATTTTTATGAGAACTTGTAAAATAATTTTCCAACTAAGTATTATCTCACAAATTCTGTTACAAAAGAATGGACAATGCATTTAAGGCCTTCGGTGGAAGTCGAGGAGGAAGAGCATTTTCCCTAAGCTCATAACTGTACAGACAGTACATGCTCCTGGCTCACTATCCACTCGCTGAATCAGTTTGCAGAATTATTACGTAACTTCAGCTTCAAGAATCTAGGTTCTAAAACAGACCATTGCCGAGAGCAAATGAGCTAAAACACAGGACTCTGCGAACAATATCTGCCAGTGCCGGTGTGTCCTTTCCTACCTGGTAACTAATTACCCAGACGCTCACGTCAGCAGCACTTACCCGCTCCGACGGAAGAAAAGTAACCAAGAGTCCCCACAAAAACGCTTACTGCCTCCTGCGGCAGACGGTTCCTTGTTTACGACTTGGCCGTAAAGGAGAAGATGCCGCCACTTGTTCCATCCGTAACATCTTCAACACCGGTTCGACAGCTACAGTCTGACAGTACCAACTACATAGCGCCGTTACTGATAGATTCGTTTGTTACATCAGACTATGAAAATAAGTGTTACTATCATGGAAACGGTGAACTTATCCGACATTAAAACCATAATAACAACAATTAGTGTGGTTCGGTTGCTAAGGTGCTAATGTAATCGATTACAATCATAAACGTATAAATTATAGTTACTTTTCATTATTAAGGTTTTCTTGATCCAGGCTTTTTTCGAAGGGTACAGATCTGAAACGGTAATGCATACGATCCTTGCCATGTCAGATGAAAAAGGGAAATAAGAGTATATGAGTTTTACGGAGAACTGTCCTGGAGTAAAGGTATGAGTAATGAACGTGACTGCAGTGTTCTGAGCTCTGGTTTGTGTATGGTGTGTCTGCACTTTGGGTTATTGGTTCTCAGGGCTGTTATAATCGATGACTGTAGGAGCGTCAATACTGTATCAGAGATTTTACGACCACCAACATAGTGAGAGAAAGAAGAAGATGAATGTCTCACATTCATAATTGTAGAAACCTACAATTTACTTCCAAACCGTCGTGAATGAATAATTATAAGACGTACACAGGAGTATTAAAACTCCTTTAAATTTCTAATCCTTTCATTAAATATTGTGATTATCATCAAAGGAACATTATTCGTCAAATAATACTGTCTCCGAGTATAGATAAGCAGTCCTGTTTTTTAGTTTTTATGTCACCATATTTCGTAGAAGTTGATTACAAGAGTTGAATCCTACGTATGCAAACGGAGATATATAGAAGGTGCATCAGGCATTAAGGAACCAAATTCCGACGGAACGTTTCTGCCAACACATGTTTGACCATACCCTATATGTGCCAGTGAGAACAGGACAAATTGTTATATTAATTTTGCTGTGGATCGTTGGTATATTGTACTTCAATTATAAACCATATAAATAATCAGTAAGTTACCAGAGAATGTCCCTATTATTTGCGTAAGATAAAAGAAGCGGTGGAAAGGTCAGCACTGGACTGTTATCCATATAATTAATTTAATTTAATTGCGATGAAACGCTTGATCCGATGGCAATTTCCCTAATCACCCATTCTTCCCCTTTCCTTCTCTCACCTACTATTTCCGTACTTTAAATTCTTTCAGCTTTTTTTAGTAAATTATTCATCATTTCTCTTGGTAATTTATTCCGATTCCTGACGCCCTTACCTACGAAAGAAAATCTTCCCACACACTTATGCCTGAAATCGAGTGCCAATTTGAGGTTGTGATTATCTTTTCCCTTCCATGCAATCCTCCTAATTCTTCACCAATATGTTTCCACGCCTGATCATCAATATACGCCTTGTTTAATTCTCGTGAACCTTCTCCTGTCTTGTAATTAATCCCATTTCAATTTCTTTGTCATATCTCTTACTGATTGTGTTCTGGGTGATTTCCAGAGAAAAATCTACCAGCCCTTCTATGCAAACCCTCCAACTCCTGTAGTTGATACCCAAAACGCGTGTCCCACACTACTCTGTCATATTAAAGCAGTGGTTGGACCAACGTTTTGTAATGCAGTATCCTTACTCCTCTAGTATATCCCCTCATCACTCTCTCAAACAAGTGAATGATGTTGAAACTTTTTCCTGCTACCTGTCCAATGTGTCCTGCCAGTTTAGTTTGTTATCAAATGCAATGCCAAAATATCTACATTTCAAGTCTTCTAGAAGTGATTCTTTCCACATATTATAACAATGATCAACCGTTACTTTTTATCTGTTTACGTTATAATCTGCTTCTTCTTTACATTTATCTTCATCCCATGTTGAGCTTTCCAGCTAGATATCTTGTCCAGATCACCCAGCAGCTGTTAACAGTCTTCTACCGTTTTGATCCTATTATATGGCAGTGTGTCATCTGCAAATAACATAACTTCTGATAGTAAACCATCAGCACAATCTTCCATTATAATGACGAATAGCAATGGTCCCAATACGCTAGCGTATAACACTCGCATTTTCACATCCACTTCTTTCCTGCCCCAACATTTTACTTCCTTCCTTTTAAAAAATTTTCTACCCAGCAAATCACTTTTTCGTCCCCTCCAATAGTTTTTGCCTTATTTAGCATTATTTAATGGCTCCCTTTATCTATGGCCTTTGAAAACTCTAGTGCTACACTACCAATGTGGCCTCTCTTGTGTAATTCATAAGAAATATCTTCTATTCAGCCTACTAACTGAAATTCGCATGAATATCCTTCTCTAAATCCATGTTGTCGACTTGAAGCCCACGTTCTCACAGATACCTCTGATATGGTAAAACATCAATCTCTCCATTAATTTACATACGTCTAATGTTAAACTGATTGGCTTATAATTTTCGACCCTATTTGTCACCCCTCCTTTGTGGACCGGTTCTACTATCGAACTTTTTCAGTCCTCTGATAAGCAGCAAGCATCAAGACTCAATTTAAATATCGTTTCAAGATAGGATACAATGTCACATTCTGCTATCTTTAAAACATCCATAGTAATATTGTACACACCAGCCCCTTTTTTTTAGATTTCATAGTTACTTCATGATGTCCGCAGAATGAACTCAAATTTCTTAGTCTGCTTGTTTCTAATTGTGTGGATAAGCTCGTTCTCCGATTTACATCATATACTCAAAATCTCTGCGTTTTTTAAATCCTTAGTAACTTCTTTTTTTTCTGTCATCAGTCTTTTCACTAGTTTGATGTACTCTTACATCCCCTTTATCCTGTGATAACCTCTTCAATTCTAACTACCCTTACAACCGATATCCTCAACTATCTGCTTCATACAATCTAATCTCTATCTTCCTCTCCAGTCCTTCCTTCGACTGTTCTCTCCACTAACAAATCAACCAATCCAGTATGTCTAAAAAAAAATGACCTACCAGCCTGTCCCTTTTTTCAGTATGATTCTTCCACAAACTTCTTTCCTCGCACATCGTTTCCAAAACTCGTTTATTTCGTTCTTTGTCTGTCCACTTAAATTTCAGCGTTGTGCTTTCAACATCGACCATCGGTTTTAATTTTTGCTTTTCAAATAGCGGAATTCACTTACTTCTTCTATTGCATCCGATCCTATTTTTATATTTATTCTGCTGTGACTGGCATCATTTCTGATACATTTCATCAATTTTGCCTTGCTTTGATTTATATTCAGTCCAAAATCTTCCTCCAGTATTTTGTTCAAGCCATTCAGTAATTTCTCAATATCCTCAGCCTGTTCTGCTAACAAGACAATAGCATCAGCAAATAATAACATACTGATTTTTTTCTCCTTGAACACTTATACAAAATTCAAATGTTTCTTTTCCTTCCTTTAGTGATTTCCTCCACACACGAGTTGAATATTAACGGCGATAGACTAAAAACCTTGTCTCACACCCTTTTTAACTGATACATGTCTCTCGTGTTTCTCTACTTTTATTTTAGCCACTTTTTTTTTTTTTTTTTTAAACAGTTTAACGTCCCTTTTTAACAACGTGGTCTTTAGAGACGGAAAAGGATGGGGGCATGGAATGGGAAGTAATTCGGCCATGGCCTTTTTGAAGGAAGCATCCCGGCATTCACCTGGAGTGATTTGGGGAAACCATGGAAAACCCAAATCTGGATGCCCGGACGGGGATTCGAACCGCCGTCCTCCCGAATGCGAGGCCAGAACGCTATCCGTTACACCACCACGCTCGGTTTTAGCCACTTGATTCTTATATAGTTTATAAAGTATTCTTTTATCTCGATACTTTAGACCTTACTTCTTTAAAATTTTGATCTAGTCCCACCTAATATTATAAAAAGTTTTTACTAAATCAACAAACGCCATAAAAGTATCTTTTTTTCTTGATCCGCCCTTCAAGTGTTAATCTTAAAGGCAGAAGTAAATTAGTTCTATCTGGTGGGTAGTTGACGTAGAACGAGTGTTCTGACATCTAAGACTCTCTGTTGCTCTTCCCGTCTTTTTTCTTCCCTCAGAGTCTAAGCAGATTTCACCAATTAGGCTTCTGCCAAGATTCTTGGAGCCGCCGCACATTCGTCAAAATATGTGAAAAAACAAAACCAAAATCTATATTGTTTACAGCAACATTTTCCAATTGGTTTCCTATAAGCACATCTACGCGCAAGCTTCATTGCATACCATTGGTCGTAGTGCGCATTTTTATACAGAATCACAAACCCTCATGCTCCAAAAGAAATTTATGCGTCTGGTATGGGGTCTCTCGACGCCGGGCACATCTTTCATTGCTGCACTCGAGTCACGCCTCCTCCTACAGCTTTGACTTTTAAAGATTTCGTGTACTCTGTACGCCCAAAACACTCACACTAAACTCTAAGAGGGATATCGAGAACATCCAAAAAGTAGAACGAAGAATTATCAGGAAAATTATTGGACCAACCAAAACTGAAGAAGGCTACTGACTAAACTCAAACAAAACAGTAGAGTCCCACTCAAACATAGCCAACGACATCAGAAAACGCAGATTAAAATTATACGGTCACATCTACAGGATGCCAGATCACAGATTAACTAAGCAGATATTCAAACTCATGCAACCATTAAAAATGCCTATCAGTTGGTTCGATCAAGTAAGACAAGACCTGGAAAAAGCTAAAATCAAGAGTTCAGAAATGATAGATCGCAAAATCTTCAGACAAAAAATACACGACTGGGTAGTCATGCCAGAAACCAAAGCCAAGAAGACCGGCACAACATGGACAGAAGAGAGAAAACTTGCCTTCAGTAAACGAATACGAGAATACTGGAATGGCAAAAGAAACTCAGACAGAAAATGACTACGTTTTGCGTGATCTGTATAGGTCTATTCGCATAAAATAAAATAAAAAAATAATAATCGCCACAGAATGTATCCCTTACTGTTCATAATAATAATTAATTTACTACTCGTATATTTGACATCACTAACACAAAAGAAATTAGGTTTTATTGCTTACATCATCTAATCTGACCCGTTTACAAGCTCATTTTTTATTAATCTTTCTTATAAATACAGGTCTCCATTCTACACTTCCACTAAACAGTGTTTTATTACACACGGCTATTATTCCTCGCCCCATCTCTACACAACGTGGAAGGAAACATTCTAGACTTTAACTGCAGAACTGAAATGTAAAATTCACAAAAAAAGTGAAGTGTTACATGACATTACACGATATGACAGCAACAGAAATTAAGAATCGAAAATCTTTCTTCGATAAACTTTCAGGAAAAAAAAATCTGGTGCCTCGTTCTCCTCAGTCACGCTCGTTATGCTAACGAAACTAAAACTCGTGATTTGGTATTTTAATGCGAGCGCAGTTCCGCATCCTCGGCGAAAGACGTATCTGTCTTTTGATACCGGAGCTATCCGAGGGAAAATTTGCATTCGAAATTGCGCGGCTGCGTTCGTCAATAGTGGTGTCGTCTTCTTGGCATAATATCCGCTGGAGGGGGCTCTGGAATAAAAGGAGACGGGCACAGTCGAGTATGGGTGAATAACCTCAGATCAGTAGTGAATGGTAACTAAAGAAATGATCTAGCATGTTGTGCTCTAAACGGGAGCGGATATTCTACTATCGAGACAAACAGAATAGCAACATCAATACATTTTTGGTCTCGCGGTATAGTATTACATCATACATAATACAGTTCTAGGAAATCGTCAATCAAGTTACGAAAATTGTCTTACACGCAAATTGCAGAAACTTCATATATATAAAAAACAGAGAAGTACCGAATGGCAATACTGACGTTCAATTAATGGGTTGACGAGCAACAAAAAGACTGATGCGTAATCAGAAGGCTGATGTGCAACAATACTTGATTTGAAACCAGAAGGCAGGAGTGCTAGCGGAAGGCTGCTGAGCAACCAGAAAGCGGATGCACAACCAGAAGAATGATATACAACCAGAGGATGAATGTGCCAAAGGAGTGTTTTAGAACCTATTTGAGGAATAATTACCATAACTTTCAGTTAACAAAGGACACCGTTGAAGAGATGTGGCATCGATTTATACATATAGTCAGGGAAGGTATGGAAGGACATATACGGAAGCGTAAAATAAATGGGGAGAATGATCCACCGTGGTACACATGCGTAGTCAAAAGATTACTAAAAAACAAAGGAGGATACACGCACGCTCAAGAAGGAAGAGGTCTCGCAGCGATTTAGGAACTTTGGCTGAGTTAAGAGGACGTGTAAAGAATGTGATGCGTGAGACCTTCAACGATTTTCATTCAAACACTCTCTCTAAGAGTCTCGCAGAAAACCCAAAGAAATTTTGGTCGTATGTTTGAAAAGTCAGTTGTACCAAAAGCAATATTCCAGCACTAGTTCGTGAAGGGTCCGAGGTTAATGAAAGCCGCTATAAAGCTAACGTACTAAATACTGTATTCAAAAATTCATTTACTGACGAAAAAGGATAGCATTCCCGTTTCCCATGTCGTGTCGAGTAGGAGATGGAATCATTACGAATATATACTGCAGGTATCATAAAGCAATTAGAGCTCCTGAAGTGGGGGAAAGCACCGGGCCCGGATGGAATTCCAGTAAGAATATTTTCAGAGTATGTGGCGGAAATCGGGCCATTTCTGTCTGATATATTCAGTAAATCATTAGAAGAGCGAAAAGTAACTTCAGACTGTAAAATAGCGCAAGTAACTCCGATTTCCAATAAAGGTGATCGAAGCGATCCTGGAAACTACCGTCCCATATCTTTGTATAACATCTGTGTGTAGTAGAGTTATGGAGCATATTATATATCCGAACAATATGAATTTTCCAGATGAAAATAATTTGATTACAAAAAATCAACACGGATTTCTGAAGAAAAGGTCTTGTGAAACACAGCTGGCCCTATTTACACACGACGTAATGAAAGTTATTGATGCAGGTAGATGCAATTTGTTTAGATTTTCAGAAAGCCTTTGACTCTGTGCTACACAACCGCCTTTTAGCGAAGCTACGAGCGTACGGTATATTGAATCAGCTTTGTGAATGGATAAAGGATTTTCTAACTGGTCGGTCGCAGTATGTCGTTGTTGAAGGAGAAAGTTCATCTAATCTAGATGTTACAGCGGGTGTCCTTCAAGGAAGTGTTATATGACCACTTCTTTTCTTAATTTTTATAAACGATCTCGGAGACAAAGTGAAAAGCATTTTTAGATTGTTTGCTGATGATGTGGTTATTTATAGGGAAGTAAGGAATTTGGCCGATTGCTTAGAAATTCAGCGTGATCTGGATGTTATTTTGGCATGGTGCGCTGAGTGGCAACTCACACTAAATTGCAAAAAGTGTAAGACAATGAGCATAACTAACAAAAAGAATCCGATTGTTCAGAAATACGAAGTAAACAGTTCAGTTATTGATATGGTCGATTCTATGAAATATTTGGGAGTAACAGTACAAAGGAACATGAAATGGGACTTACGTATTAATACGTTAGTAGGTAGAGCTAATTCTAGGCTGCGGTTCCTAGGTCGAAACTTGAAAAATTGTAATGAACAAACAAAGGAGATAGCGTACAAATCTCTTGTGTGTCCACATTTGGACTACTGTTGTGCCATTTGGGATCCGTTTCGTAAGGGGTTGATTGAGAGTATAGAGAAAGTACAGAGAAGAGCCGCTCGATTCGTGACCGCTTGCTACAGTCCTTATGAAAGCGTTACAGAACTGATTAGTAAACTAGGCTTCCTGTAGTGAAATACTTCGTCCACCACCCTATTTGGGTCGGAATGACTGGAAAGATAAAATTAGAGAAATAAGATGCCGGACTGATTCTTATATGAATTCTTTTTTCCCTCGTACCATTAGGTATTTGAATGCACAACAAAGAGGATGATATTAAGTTTGGTGCTGAGTATCCTCAGCCACCCACAGTTTTGTGGATTGCAAAGTATATATGTAGATGTAGAATAGACTGATGCGCAGCCAGAAGAATGATATACAACCAGAGGATGAATGTGCCACTATCAGGCTGATGTGCAACCAGATGAATGATGAGAGACCAGAAGACAGATGTGGCACCAGAAGGCTGATGTACAACCAGAATTATGATGGGTGACTGTATGGCTTATGGCACCAGAAGGCGGGTACACTACTAAGAGGATGATTTGCTTCCAGGAGGCTGATGAACAACCAGAGAGCATATGTACCATGAGAAAGTTGATACGCAACCAGAAGTTGATGCGCCACCAGAGGGATGATATGCAGCTGTGGCAAGAGAAGGATGATGCGCGACCATAAGGGACATTTGCCACCAGGAGGCTGATGCGCAACCAGAGCAAATGTGCCACCAAAAGGCTGATGACCACAAGGCAGATGTGCCACCAGAAAGCTGATCGCAACGAGAAAGCTGTCTGATTCCTGCAGGAGGCGAGAAAGGCACTGAATTTTATTTGCAGTGCTCTTGTTTCAGTTCATTTGTGTACTTAAGTGTTGGTCGCGTGAATAGAACGCGTAATGTGATTTCTATAAATATAAATAAGCAACACGTTGATACCAAATATTGCAAATTGCTGTTAGTTTTATGGAAAAATATGTAACCCTGTCAGGTGTTACACTTGTCTGTGATTTTCATTTACCAAGAATTATAAATACAATATTACAAGTTATGAATTTTATTAAAATGAAAATTTTCTTTAAATTATAATTAACATGAATTAACTATGTAACAAACAGAGCTTTTATTCCAAACAATTACTACTATTTAAATTTTATCATAATGTAAATAGACGTCCCTCTTGACACGAAATCTTCACAGGTACTTAAGTACAATGTATCTGATGATGGTGGCAGAGCAAGCCGCCGAAAGCTTGTCTTTTGATAATATTATCCGGCGGAAAACCTGTGAAGATTTCGTATCAAAGATACGCCGGGAAAGCCTTGTTTCCCAGACATCTCTCTTATTTTAATATGTACTTGAGTGCCAGATCTTCGCTCGGCATCTTTCGATTTCTGTTCAATATCCAAGATTTCGAGGAAATTTTGATTAAAGTAAAAGGCTTGAAGGCTTCCTAGGCGTTTTGAGGTGCACAGTTAACCAAAGAGAAGCTTAACTAACATCAGTAGGCTTACTGGTACCTGAATCTTCTACGTAATGAGGTTAGAGCCGTTTTCTAGAATCCAAATACAAAAATTGCTAATTTTTTAAAAATCGTGTTAAAAACTTGAAAAGCAAAACGTTACCTACATACGAAATTTCATCCAAATAGCTAGATCCATTTGCGAGACAGCCTCATAAATTGCTTTCAAAGAAAAATGCTATTATTATGTTAAGTAGAAATATTAATGCCAGTCAGGGATTAATTAATGGTTCGAGATTTGTGGTAATTCAGGGGATTCTATGATAACCCTTGATGACGGATTCTCATGTAACTCGACGAGAAAAATTGAAAGTAAATAATATTTTTTTAAAAATATATTCGCTTAGTTCTGGAGATATCGTATCTCAAAATTGACGTGGCTGGACCAGAAGATAAATTTCGCCATAGGCAAGTTCGATGATGAATTCGTATGAAACTCGTAGAGACAAATCGAAAATAAAGAATTTATTTTTCTGATAACCCAAGTGAACAGGTTAGGATTAGATCCAGCCTGGACCAAGAAAAAAAAATCCATCAAACCACTATGTCTATACGGTGGAAATGTACTTTCAATGTTTTATTTTGTTCCTAATGGTTGTTGTTAGGTTGAAATACGGCCTGGATCAGAAGAAACGTCCCCAAAAGCACAAGGAACTATACCTATAACTGATTTTTGACATGCTATATCTCGAAAAGCGAGATGTCAAGAACATTTATTCTTTATTTTTGATATGTTTCGTCGAGTTCTATAAGAATTCATCATCATATTGTGACGTCACGGTAATGATAGAACATCATCGGTGCTAAATTCATTCACTCCGATAAAACTATGCTCATACCTCGCGTGGTAGTATTTAATGAAAAACTAACAACCACTTTTTACGGTCAAAAAGTAAACGATGATTACTTTATAACTGGTACCGGTAATATTGTTTTCAAAGAATTTTCTGTAAAGTATCACCTCTGACAAAACCAATGATAATTTTTTAATTATCTTCTTTTTTAAATATTTTACAATTAAACATGCAATGCTAATATTTCCACGGGTCAGCCAATATACAAGAACTGTTCGTTCGAATATTCTTTGAAATCAAAGAAACTATTTGTAGGGTTTCTGGTTCCTTAATTGTCTACGAGATGGCGCTAGTGGCGTTTTCGAGATACCGAGTGAAAAAATCGTTCGTGTCTTGTAAACTCGCTTTTTTGTAGGGGAGACAACTATTTAGGTAATCTTAAAAGTCAAAATGTTGTTTAAATGTCAAATTTCATCCAGATCGTCGTAGCCGTTTCCGAGATCCGAAATATATACTACATGAATTGCACGTTTAAAGATATAAGATTAATATCTATAATTTGAGTACAATAAGAAATAAACAAATTCACATTCAGCCATCACCACAAAGAGTAGAGATTGTGGTGAAACACGATAAATGAATTACATTAAAATAAATTTGGTTAAATATCCCACAACTCTGAAAAAAAAGACTCGGGTTCTTAGGGGGCGTCCATTAATTATGTGGGCACAAATAAGGAGAGTCCGGCGAAATCTCTCCATCGGCGGGGGAGCGGGGAGAGGAGTCGACGGAATTCTCAAGTGAACTATTTGTTTCAAATTGCCACCCTTCAGAGAACAGAAAAAAATATATCAAATATTACGAGGTCGATCTTACGTTGGGGAAAGGAGTGGGGGAGGGAGTCCAATTGGATTAATTTGTAAATACAGCAGGTCCACCAGAACATAGCGACGTTACTTCCACCTGGGAATGAGAGAAACTTAATATATGGAAACCCCAACTCCGGAAGGTATTTCCGCAGAATTAAAAGGTGACCGTAGGCAAATGCACAAGTGACAGTAAAACGAAAAAAAAATGCGTTGTCGCTTCCCGTCTAGCGCTATTAGTTGCTGATGGCAGCACTCTTTCCTCTTGGTCAGCATCTTCTCGTGCGGAGGTGTGCGATCTGCCTCTCCCTCTCAAGATCCTAAGAGGCGTCGCCTCCATTGCCTTCGCGATGTGTTTCGCCTCACACGTGGACAAATTTTGCTATAACAAAAAACATTCTATTCATTAAGACATACATGCTCACTCCACTACAGTTCCATTAAACCGTACTGGATGGTTTTATCTCCATCACATAAATGTTAATAGAAATTATTTCACCGAGGGTCTATCCCACATCTCAATATTTTGCGAGAAAATAATCCCAGCATACAGCTTGATGATGGATCTCTGGTGTTCGTAAAAAATATTTTCAAATGTCCAATATCACTTGTGAATTTTTATTGGCCACTCGCGTCGCTGATACAGCAAGCGAAGACAACTTGCTTACGTGGCCTTCAAAATTTGAAAATCTGTTGATTTCTCAATGAAGACATAGTGCTTTCTTCTGCTCCATTCATAAACAGGGTTAGCTCGCCACTGGTTTTTGGAACGAAACTGGAGGTCTGGCTCCAAGGCGTAGTTTCGTACTCAGATACAGAAAGTTGACCCTTACCTCGCTTCTGTATCCTTCATTCACACTTATCGATAACGCGTATTCGAGTTTTGTTCCACAAACGATTTTTTCAATCATTTTCTTTATTTATAATAAATGAGGATGATAAATGTTTATTTCCTAAGAAAATGTGAGCACATTACAATGTATAAATATATTTAATAACAGTGGACACGAAAATATATTTAATACGCGTGGGAAATTGATAACACCAAATTTGTCACCATCAACAATGCAGGATGCTAAGGCTCTTTTGTAATGGTGAAATGTTTGGGGTTTTACTCGTGGCATAGGTTCAGAATATTAAACTAGAGTGTTGTGCACCAGTGTATCACCTGTTTTAGTGAAGTACTCAATGTTTCAAATACCTTCCATCAACGTTACCCGAACAAGGCGTCTTCGAGTTTATCATCATAGACTATACCGTATTTCACAACTACTTAGTACACAAAAAGGAAAATCCATTAGTCTAAGAGTTTATCATCATAGACTATGCCATATTTCAGAACAACGTAGTACATAAAAAAGAAAATCCATTAGTCTACAGTATATTCAGCAGTAGATAACAGTGGAATATGGTAGAAAACATATTGAAAAGTGAAGAACATTACGTAATTGACTCGCTTAGCGTGATCTCTTGTGCATTATTTGGCAACGCGGTTTAATAAAATTATTTCACTCAAACCATTCAATAATTTAGACAGATCCAGTATCGTTTAATCAAGAATCTACCATGTATTCACTGCCTAAACAAACATTAACTTCAAACAAATTAAAAAGTCTTATAGAAAGGGATGAAACTATTGCAAACTAGGATTATCAAATGCGCACGTTACCATTACGCGCTGAGAATTCCAATTAAATAATAGATTTATGCAAATATGCAAATGTATGTAAGACATAACCTTCGTTGCTCGCATTGACACGTACCGGGTTGGAGCTGAGTGGCAAGCACTATTGTTTTTGTTTATGTCTCCTCTTTTGTGTAAATGTCTGAGTTGGAATTGGAGCAAATATCAAGCATTAAATTTCTTATTACACTGGTTAAGAGTGGGAACTGAGTGCATGAAATGGCTTTGGGGGGAGAATTTAATGAAGAAAACAGTGGTATAAAAATGTATTGGACGCTTTTCTGAGAGGAGGCAACAAGTGACATAATAAGAGCTGAGGGCAGCCGGTAACGAGACATAAAAAAATGCTGATATTCCTCAACAATCTATTGAGTGTATTGTTCGAAAGTACTGTAAAAACAGTGCAAAAATATGAGATGAAAACAATTGGAACTGCAACACAAAGTTCCAGCATCAAGCCAACGCACCTGAGTTCAGTGCACAATCTGTTCGGGTGTGTTTGGCTGTAAAACAAATACCTATGATAGAACACTTTCCTTACTCACCTGTTCTTCTCTCGATTATTTCTTTCTTTATTGGAAAATCAAATAAATTTTGTTCTGATACGACGGCAGATTTGAATAAGACCAAACAATAACATCTTGCTCTCTTCAGTGCAACGCTGTGGTAATTAGCGATCTAACTTGTCAAATGTTTCATTATGAGTGTGAATCCTGAATGTTAATCCTGATTTCCTGTGTCTGTAATATTATTTTTGAGGCGCTGGAAGGAAAAGTTATTGAACCCTATCTGATATTAAACTGAGATATTACCAATAATGAGGCTATCGGTTAAATTGCTTCAGATAGTGAAGTAGGCTCTGGAAACGGTGTTAAGGTTTACATGTAGAGCTGTGGAAGTGACCACAGCTGTTTTCAACACTGAGGTATGACCATTATTTTCAGGATACGTTCGCGAACAGAACTGACTGACTTTGTATATCTCAGGACACTGAACATCCATTCTTAAGAGGTAGAAGCTATACTTTATCAACACCGTTTTAAAACACTTATTGTAAACAAACAATATTATAACTTTTGAAAAAATAAAATAAAAATGAATAAACTCTTCTCGGGCTTCCCGCCGCGTTAGGATATCACACTTGTCGGACGTTTCGAAGGCGTCTATCTCAGCACTCATTTTCAACCAAATGTCAGTGATTAACTGTTTGTTTACACGCTGCCGCGGAAACGGTGGAAGACAAAAACCAACACAGTGCGATGACGTCATCCACTCTTCTGCTCATTACCGAGGCGAAACTGTTTCAACATTTTAATAGCCGGGTTCCAGGCCGCACTGAGTTGATAACAAATGAATCAGCTG
This sequence comes from Vandiemenella viatica, assembly GCA_031002005.1. Taxonomy (NCBI): domain Eukaryota; kingdom Metazoa; phylum Arthropoda; class Insecta; order Orthoptera; family Morabidae; genus Vandiemenella; species Vandiemenella viatica. The sequence goes on from JARYHS010011408.1 coordinate 182,620,937, forward strand.
ATCTGATTTTTACAGCTTCTGTAATAACGTGGGCCCAAAAATCTTTGACCGGGGCTAACATTGTAGTTTTTTCAAAATCAAATGTATGACCTTCTTGCACACTGTTTTCAGCCACCGCAGATTTCTCTTGTTGCCCTATAAAATGTTCATTTTCTACCGTTAATAATGTGGAATTGTTTACTTCGCATGAAAAGACTGAAAAATTCTAGCAATGATATTGTGGATACAGAGGGCGACGCATAAAATGAAAAAAGCATGAGCTATCCAATGTGGACCGGCTTGTAGCTGAACGGTTGAAGCCGCTGTATCGGTGTGTGCTTCCGCGGCCGCCGCGCCGCCCTGGCCAATGCACGCACGCCGAACAGCGGCGTCAATTTATTACTGCAACTGTTTCCTCATTTGTCTGACACCGATAATCCCAAACGCAGGTGGCCTCCGCACGCATCCACCATTTAATTCGTCTTTAACAACACAAATCAATCACGGACCTTGTGTATTTATTTACAATGCGCATTGCAGAGAAAATAGTATCAGCAGTTTTCTGTCAGTAGAACCTGTTACTGTGTTACTAGGATAACAATGAGGATGGGTGCATGTATTTGTATTCATATTCAGTTTTATGAATATTCTGACTTTTTTTCTCAATAACGTTAAATCGATTGTATAAAAAGCTCTGGTGCATCCTCACTTAGAGTACTGTTGTTCTGTATGGGGTCCCATACAAAAGGGGATAATGGATGCAGGACAAGAGCCGATTCATTTTCTATACTATTTTTTTTCCACGAGCGGTTGGGGAGTGGAATAGGAAGGTGTTATCGAGCAAGATAACTTAGATTCCGATAGGAGTAGGTATCTATAAACCCCCCCCCCCCCGGCCATCCTGATATGGGTTTTTCAAGGTTTTCCCACATCACTCCAGGCGAATACCGGAATGGTTCCTCAAAATAGCCCGTGGGCGCCTCCTGCCATATCCCGTATATCCTTTCCTAGGCACAAATGGTTACACATTAGGATTGGTGTAATGCACCATCCACCTGTAGTATATTGAGAGATTTTAGTTATAATATATTCTAACTTTCGCTCGGGATAATTTTTCTCAAGCTGCAGCTATGTAATGTAATTCCACCCAACGAAGCAGAGCTCAAGGTTGGGCAAAGTCACTTCCCGTGGGAAGCAGTCCCCCTACCAGGGTAACCCAGAAAGCCCTTAGCAAGGGATTTTGGACGAATAGGACTATGTCACATGACTTCCCCCCACCACGTTTCTACTCTGGAGAGCGCAGTCTGGAACAGCCTCGGGAGCAGTCGATTCGCCGATTCAAAGGATGGACCACGTCGCCATACGGCATGCAGATTTTATTAGGTAATGGCTGATGCAATTTATACCCTCTGGCTGGCTGAGAAAGAATATCCCGAGTGACAGGATTTTATTAGTAGCAGATGCCTTTTATGAGAGCTAGTTCATGCAGTATATTTCAAGTGTATTTTTATGTGCCTATTTTTATTGAAGCTATTAAGTCACTCCATTCTTTCAACAACATGTTTTCATTTGCATCGCTGATTCCTGCTCATTACTAGCAATAAGTGTGGGCAGAACGTAGTCACTCTGATCTTATGGCCACATATCTTCGAAAGCTAATCGAGGAGTGGTTGATCAGAGGCGAATCCAAACTTTGGCCGTGGTGACTTGCCGCTCAGTTACTACACACCACCCACTTTTATTGAATTGCGGAGTAATAATAATAATATTAGTTTATGCTCTTTTTGTTTCACGTATTATTACAAGGGATGATCAAATGAAAAGGTACGAAACGACACGGTTGGTACAATTGTAGACTTTATTCAAAATATACACCATAGGCCTGAGCACAATGATCCCACTGATGAACAAACCACAGGATTCCTTGTTCCCAGAATTCCTGTGACCATGACGAGACCCAGTCCTTCACAGCGTCCTTGAGTACGTCGTCCGAGTTGAAGCGCTTCCCTTTCAGGTGTTTCTTCAGTGGACCAAACACATGGAAATCGCAGGGCGACATGTCCGGACTGTAGGGTGGATAGTCCAACGTCTCCCACTTGAACTTGGCCAGTTCCATGTGTGTGACTCTGGAGACCTGTGGACGCGCGTTATCATGGAGCAGAACCACACCCTCTATGAGCAGCCCCGGTCTTTTGTTCTTTATGGACCTGCGTAGGCGTCGGAGTGTCTCACAGTACACATCCCCCACCTGTACGCCATCCTGTCCTCATACGGACTGCCTCATCATTTGGACGCCGCTTTTGATAAGAGCCTCTGCTCTCTAATGCGCATGCGGGCGCCAGCGCATGTTCCGATCCCAGTCAGAGAATCCAATCACGTCCCGAGATGTCTCGCTACGTTCTCCCATGGCGGAATATGCAAATATTTAACTGTTACGTTTTTACGTCGTTTCGTACCTTTTCATTTGATCACCCCTTGTATCAAATCGAAACATTACGTAGGTTTGGTCATTCTGGATGACGCCGATTACATCTCAGTTTTATACGGTTCCTCCTAGCTCTTCCAGGCGAATAATCCGTTATAAAGGCTACAACCGTATTTCTGACCGTTTTTTACCCATATCCGTCTCACGGCTTTGATATCCTCGACGTTAACCAGCCATAAAACATAAAAACATACTATGATGGAGTTCATAAATGGCTTTATTCATAGTAATTACATTCTTCTGTACAAATAATTCATATTTCTCTTTTTCAAATATGAAATATTGGTACCTACAAAAATAACAAATTACTAACAAATAATTTAGAACATCAAGAAAAGAAACTACACAGTTTGTATGTAAGTACAATAAATTAAACGATTTTTTAATTATAAAAGTAAATCGCAGTTGGATATTATTACTTAAAATATCTATGCTCTACTTTTCTTGCATCAAAATCTGAAGTTAACAGACTTATACAAGGTAATTAATTATTTACATAGATACATGCTAAAATTCTTTATATTTTTATTTTAACAACCAATTCTGAGAGCCGTGAGTTGAACTGTGGAAAATTTTGTCTGTTCTTTTTTTCCCTGTTGCTCCTCTTGCATCCACTTGAGATCCTGTCTACGCCCAACTTACTAAAGACGATACAACCCAAGACAGGTAAATGGGTCTGACTTGGAGACCATCAGACATGTTAAGAACGGATTTTCGATCCCTTCATATTTGTTGAAGGGTACCCAACATATATGTCTATGGTATAGTCGTTTCTCAAAATGCGCCCTAGTTTTTGAGATATTTGCATGCTAATAAACAAAAAATTCTAAATGTCGGGTATGTAGTAAATTATTTCCCTTTATTTTCATATGGCAGCGTGGTGTATGTGGTAGGGTGTTAGTTTCATTATTTTCTGATCCCGAGTTCAAATCCCCGCTGAATAAAATATTTTTATCTATTTTTATCTTCAAAAATTGTCAAGCTTGACTTATTTATTTTGTTAAAAATTCCCACAGTCACTTAGAAGAGTGCTGAGCGAATGCTAGTGCTTTCACTCTTGTCCTTATAAACTAAGCAATTCACAAACAATACACATTAAAAGTTTCACAGAGTGATAACAACTCTTAAAACACCCATTAATTCTTCAGAATAAGTTACCCGGACGGAAGTTGAAGACGCAAGAATAGAATCTCCGTCATCAAGGCGATCCGTATAATCCGCATGAACACCCGCCCCCTCCCTCCTAAAGCTAGAGTAACAGTTTTGGACTGGCGATATTTTTTCTTTTCTATGCTGATTCATAATACAGCTTGAGATACACATAGACAAGTAACATCTTACCTGCTGGGTACAACCGGCAAAAAAAAAAAAGGCCGGTTTCTGAATATACTATGTGCATGTTCCATTTGTCTGTCATCAAAGAGACCAAGGTATTCCTGTCTGCAGAACAAGGCTACTACGGGCGATAATACTGGAAGAAGCAAAAGATGCCATGTGCTTATGCTGAAGTTATCATCCAAGGTATAATGATAGTCATTATCTGAGATATGTTAATTATTGGTCACCATGAGAAACGATTAAGCGTGGTTCCGCAGTCGTCCACATCTATCGGAGGTCCCGCATTCTCCTTTCCTGGTTATGTTAGGTGGGATTTGCGCAGGTAGAACTCTGTAGTACTGATCTTGTAATTTTTTGCAGAAAGAAGGAAGGGGTCCGAGCACTCTTCAGCCGTTCTTTATTTAGGGGAGTAGTTTTCAATTCAGTATTCTTTGGAAAGTGAGCTACGTTGAACCGACCAACCATTTTGAGATTCATCTTCGAAGGAAAATCATGGTCTTCTTCGTGGGAACAAATATGGGATTTACGCAACCAATTAAACTAACGGATCCGCTTGTTCTCATACTTCTGCGTTATTATGTCTAACAGTAATATGTTACTGGGAATTAGTGAGACAACTTAAATGTTATAATAGAAAAAGTTATTAAAGTTGGAATTAAATTAATGGCTTTTAAAATGTCGTATATGAGCTAAAATCAATGAAGATAGACACCTATAAGTTTAAATCTTGGTGTGATGTTTCCTAGTATTTAGTGCTTTGATGAAGTTGAGCAGTGATAGGAAAATAATTTTATCATGGCCTTCTACCTTGAGCGATTTCGAAAAAAAACATGGAAAAACCGAAATCTCGATGAATTGACAGCGATTGTAACCCACGTCCTACCATCGCTAGGCTCTAAAGTTTTTTATTACATAAAATAAACCTTTTCCAAGAAACACATAATGTCGCGTAGGTGTGATAGGCCGAGCAGAAACCTTCAATTTCACACTTAATACGACAAAGCTGAGGGAGGGAGCGGTAGCTGGACCGTCCTTGGCACCTGCCTACTTCTGTTCAAAAGCAGTATGCAGGCATTATGCAAGGAAAATAACTGAGCCTTAGCTACCGAGAAACTGCAGGCACTGCATTATCTCACTGATTGGTAATAAGACATTTACATAAATGTTCTCATACATCTTTAGTTACGGAGAGGTGACTTATCTCATAGGAATGAAAACAACACAAGTAAATAACTATTGGTTTGGTTTATTATACTTGAAGGCAGATTAGCATACACGTTACATGATTGGTTGCATTGATCAAAGGAATTATTTGTTATTAGCGATACTGTATGCTGACTGGCTAATATCTACTTATGCTTCATTGGTTATTGATTACTAGCGATGCGCTATACTGATTGTTTAATATTTATGTATAGTCCATTGGTTGATTTGGCTTGCAGGGTATGGGACATTAAACCCTATTGAAATGAGTGACTATCGGCGAATGAGATAAGTCCTTACTGGGAGGTTGACACACTGTTATGAAGGGAAACACGCGACCAGTGGATCAAACAAGCTTTAAGTACCTGTTAGGTGATGGTGATGAACGGTGCATCCATGGATGATCTTGAATGTTGTCGAGTCCAAAGATGGAAAAGGACTGCCTAGTGCAAAGTGCAACTAGTATGCAGGAAAACTCATTAAGGATTCTGGTGGGGTTAAAAGGTGCTTTTAATTGACTCGCTGAAAGCTAAAGTGGGGACGGTTAACGCGGAGTTTAATGTCAAGAGTGGGGACTGCATAGTGTGGCGGTTTCCACGCTGATATAAGCTTAGCGAAACTGTCCTATATGCCGTGGGTTCCCTCTTGTAAGGACTCCCACACTGTCGGGAAACTGCGCCGCTACGCGAGTAGCTGTAATTTCAGCGCTGGGTAGCTAACGATAAGAAACTGGTGTAGCGCGTCCGTAAGCAATGTACTAAGTTACAGGCGTTGGAAGCAAGGCTGGCTACGTGCCTCGGCCGTAGGCCTTGTACTCAGTTTCAATAGATAACGTTACAGCTCCGTGGGAATTGGCCCGCTAGTACTCCTGGAGTTGTGAATATCGGCAACTAAGATGAGTTTGAATAAAGGCTTCAAATCTATACCCTACACCTTAGAACAAGCGAACCCGCGACAATACATGTAAAAAAAATGAGAGCAGTCTAAAATATTGCTTTTTACTGGACTTGAAATAGGTGGCTTGAAGTCTTCATAACATGTTACCACACAACGGCCTTTTAGCGAAGATTAGAGCATGCGGTATATCCGATCAAATTTGTGAACGGATATGAAATTTCTAATTGGTTGGTTCAAGTACATCATCGTAGAAGGAGAAGGCTCTTCTGTTGATTTGTTACATTGAAATTTGTCTCTAGATTGTCTAAATACAATCGCTCGATTTTAATAGACATTGTCTAGGTACAGGCATCGCTCGACTTTTTATACATGGGTGTGCAGGGCCTAGAAAGATTTAATTATTTTCAGTAAGATAATACTTCATGTTTCCTCTAAAAACGTCTACAAACTGTTTCAGGTGATTTATCTTTTACATTTGTATCAAAATATATGTGTGAGGTTTTTTCTCCCAGTGTAGCTCAATGAAATGAATTTCCCTTTATCACAGTGACTGAGACTTCTGCTTCCCTCGGCGCTACCAGACGCACGGCCCCAGCAAATATTTGCTGAAGATGGCCTCCGGAATCGAGTCGAAAACAGGAAGCGGGAAACCAGTCTCCGTGATGAGCTGCCAAGTCTCGTGCTCTTGTAGTTACAAAAAGTTATGAGATCTTCTTCTGAGCCAAGTCTACGCTGCAGTGTGCATTCACTTCACCTTGTGAAACAGAATGGTTTCTTTCTGTGTTACAGATTTTATTTAGAACTAGCTGACCCGGCAATGCTTCACTATTGCTGGACTTGAGTAGGCACATAGATTAAATGAAAAAATATTTACATATAAATTTTAAACTGCTGTTTCATTCATTTTCAGTTGGAAAGGGTGAGAGGGGATGAGCTTTGGAAAACATGTGGAGGCAGTATTTTTCTGTTTGTTTCAAACTATAAGTGCGCAAATTCCCATTGAAATCTGATGAAATATGTGGTTTTGTCTAAATTATGGGGAGAAGGGGTGGGTTTTTTTAATTTTTTTGACAGGTACCTTCTCCGTCATCCCGTCAACAACTCACCAAAGCTTCACCGTAAACGGACGAACGGTTTGCGGGTTTGTTTAAATTATGGGGTGTTATGGGGAAGAGGGGGTAATTAAGGTGGTGGAAAGAGAGGAGAGGGATTGAGTTTTTGTGAAATTAATGTGTACAGTATTTCTCTCTCTTTTTTAAAGTATAAGTGTACAAATTCTTATCTAAATCGGATAAAAAATGTGGTTTGCCTAAATTATGGGGTGAAAACGTAAAGGCTTGGAAAGGGGCAGAGGGGATGAATATTCGGAAACCATACGTAGGCAGTATTTTTCTGTTTGTTTTAAAGTATAAGTGTACAAATTCTTATCTAAACCGATAAAAAATGTGGTTTGCCTAAATTATGGGGTAAAAACGTAATGGGGTTGGAAAGTGGGAGAGGGGATGAATATTCGGAAACCATACGTAGGCAGTATTTTTCTGTTTGTTTTAAAGTGTACAAATACTTACCTAAATCGGATTAAAAATGTGGTTTGCCTAAATTATGGGGTAAAAAACGTAATGGGGGTGGAAAGGGGGAGAGGGGATGAATATTCGGAAACAATATGTTGGCAATATTTTTCTGTTTGTTTTAAAGTATAAGTGTACAAATTCCTATCTAAATCGGATAAAAAATGTGGTATTGCCTAAATTATAGGGTAATTGGGGTGGAAAGGGGGAGAGGGGATGAATATTCGGAAACCGCATGTAGGCAGTATTTTTATGTTTATTTTGAAGTAAAAGTGTACAAATTACTATCTAAATCGGATAAAAAATGTGGTATTGCCTAAATTATGGGGTGTTATGGGGAATAGGGGGTGACTTTTTTATTTATTTTTTTTCACAGGAACCTTCGCAGACGCACACTCGAAAACTCTCCAAAGTTTCATTGCAATCTGATAAATGGTATAGGAATGCATAGAAGACGAACAAACAAACATTGATTTTTATATATAAGATTTAATAAATTAAGGCGAGGCTGTTATGCATGTCATAATTTTTACTGAAATGGAAGGCATAATACACACTTGTCAAATTCGAAAAAGTGTGAGGGAAATCTTGGCTTTTATGTATTTGTAAGTTTGATAAAGCAATTCATTTAAGGTATTTATATAACTTTACTAAAACATGGAATGTGCAATGGCCAAGTCACTATAATTATTTATTTTTCTAAATAAAATCTATAACACCGAGAGAAACCATTTTATTTTACAAAGTGAAGTGAATACACACTGTAAAGCGTTTACTTGACTCAGAAGAAGGTCTCATAACGTTTTGTCACTTCACAAGCACGAGACTTGGCCGGTTTAACAATAATTGATTTTCTGGGATTGTAAACTTTCCTGACTGTCTGAAAAAATGACCGTGTCTTCCGCGTAGCGAATGATGTGTATTCAGTTTCCAGTCAACAGCACTCCTATCTCCACATCACTCAATGCCTCCTTAAAGATATACTCTGAGTAGATGTTAAACAAACATATTATCATAAGATTTGTTTTCTTACTTTTTTTCACAGTTGGATTATGCGTACTTTGAACGTCTTCTTGTTTTTATATTTAATACTTCAGCAACAAACTACTTTTTTATGAATTCTCTGTTTTCCTTCAGCGACTAGTTGTGTTTTATAAAAAAGATACAGATGCTAATATGTTATCCCTTGCGTCGTGTTCTTCTTATTGACAAAATCTCTCAAAACGCTTTTTAATGCTTCCTTTGATCACATCACAGGATTTGTAAACAGCTTATCATCCATTGTATTCTCATTAGTTGTGGCATTAAACATCCATAGAAGGTATCTTTGTCCCCCTCGAAACGTCTGGTGCCTTCAGCAATAGGTTTTGTGCAGCTTATGTATTCAATAAAGAAATTAATTTCAATTTAATTAAAAGCTGCCAAATCTGGTTTTCTTAACATTTCATTCAGAATCTCCTATACTATCGAAAGATCTTGAACAGAATTATAATACGATTATATCACCTTGGACATAGTTGAGTAGGGGATTTTCCAGTAGACTCTAAGGTTGTTTCACCCGCTTTTCGAGACCATGAACATAGCTTTCAAAGTGCTTGACATTTTACCATTACCTCAATCATGAAATTTCTTGTACGAGTTATTTTGACATCTTGTTTATAACTCGTGAAACAATTAAATGAATCTTTCATGATCAGGCAGTTTCCTCACAAATTCTTCAGATGATTTCGGGAAATTCTCTGAGTAGTTACACTTCATCAACAATTTAATAATTTCAATGTTAGCTGAATCTATCTTCCCATAAGAGGTTTCTCATATATTTGAAAATATTTGACCATATTTTATTCATTGTACGTAATTGTCTTCAAAATTTTTGATAATTTCAAATCAAATTCCTAACAGTCAGTTCAGCTACTTTATCAAATGTATGAGATAATTTAAATTTCCATTAATAATGTGTAGCAACTTTTTTTCAGATTTGTTATAATCACTCCAATAGACCTATATATCCAGCTAGCTTCTTTTGGATGAAGGCCAAATATCTGCCATGGTGCTTACAAAATCAATCTCTTTTAAAGCTAGTTTTGAAATTAGACTGAACACATACACGTCAGTCATCCACAGAAAACAGAACACTTATGAACACGCGCTGTGAGCTATACCACGTGAAAAACCAGCCAATAGTTTCTCGGGAGATTCCTGCGGACGGATAAAACCCTCGTTACTAATCGATTAATCAATGCTTAAATAAATTAAAAATGAACCCACGAGTATGGCTGCTCCGTTAAGCGCCACTTTGATGAACCGTGGATGTGCAACGGGATCATGATCTATTACTGGCCCTTGAGTATGGTCATCCTGATTGCAGTTTCTGCTTGGTTTCCTGCAATCATCAAGGCGAACCCTGGAACGGTCTCCAATTTACGCATCATAAACTATACATTTCACAAAGAAAAATACACAGAATACAAGGTAAATACCAAAAGTAGTAGGACTGATTTTATAAAAAAAAATTGTATTGAAGATGTGTTTACAATTCCTTCATTCTCTTCGAAATAGCAACCTTGGGCAGCTACACACTTAGAATTACGCTGCTGCCATTGGCCGTACGCCTTCTGGAAGTCAGATTCGGGGACGCTGTTGAGAGCCCTCGTCGATGCTGCTTGAAAGTCCTGAATCGAGTCAAACCACTGTCCCTTCAGCTGCCTTTTCATCCGTGTAAATAAAAAAAAAGTCAGTTGGAGCCAGATTGGGACTGTAGGCGGGGTGTAGCATCATGGCAACGCCGAATCGGGCCAACAGATGCCTTCCACGTCCTCCCGTCCAACGAAGGCTCGCATGAGCAAATCAAAGATCAAGACAATGGTAACCGTGGTTTTTGGCCGTTGTGGGGTAATTCATTAGGAGTTCGTTCCCCCTGGGGAAACTGTCAATTCGAACTTTTAAGTGCAAGTGCTAACCCGCCTGCAAAACCAAGTGAATCGCGACTGACAAGTCATCTCCGACAACTGGACAATGCATCACGACATTGCGCCGTGCCATGTGGCGCTCTTCATGGGGCAACTGTTGAACCGATTCGACATTGCGACGTTGCTGCACCCCGCCTACAGTCCTGATCTGGCTCCATCTGACACTTTTTTACTCACACGGATGAAAAGGCAGCTGAAGGGACAGCGGTTTGACTCGATTCAGGACGTTCAAGCAGCATCGACGAGGGCTCTCAACAGCGTCCTCGAATCTGACGTCCAGAAAGCGTACGGCCAATGGCAGCAGTGTAATTCTAAGTGTGTAACTGCCCGAGGGTGCTATTTCGAAGAGAATGAAGGAATCGTAAACACATTTTCAATAAAATTTTTTTTATAAAATTAGTCCTACTACTTTTGGTATTGACCTTGTATAATTACACGTTATAATTACGGGATGTATTCACAGTATGAACACCATATGGCTTCCTGTGCTATGGAACACCTCACCCCCAACACTAAGAAGATCAGAAGCTCTCTTAAAAATCTGAAAAATATCCTGAAGAACTCTCAGCTGCCTATACATCATGACATTATTCAAGCAAAACACCAACGCTTGAAATCAAGAAAACCACCATGGCGCACACCAATCAACCTTACAGATTCCTCTTTCAACATCAACAAGCTGTGGATAACTCAATGGGAGCAGTAATCAGTAGACAATAAAAATCTAATTGAGGACCCCTCAGTAATATTACAAGGTTTCGATTTCGCCAGGCGGCAGTGGAGAATCATCAATCGGATTCGAACAGGACAAGGCAGATGCGCCTACTTATTACATAAATGGGGCTGGGTAGATTCTGCAAATTGTGACTGTGGAGCCACGTTACAGACAATCAGTCACATCGTTTCTGACTGTTCTCTTTGGGCCTACAAGGGAACAATGGCGGAAATACATGATGCGTCGATCAGTGCAGTTGACTGGATTTTATTATTAGATCTAGAGATATGAAATTGTGCAAGCTTGTGATATGCATATTTCCTATTGTGTAACTTGTTAAATAATCATACGATAAATAATAATAATTAGACGTTTTGCAGAGCAACATTTCTCCAACAGTGCATATACTCGGGATCTCACAAGTTCGGTTCTATCACGGATATGGTACATGTCTTCCCACACCTCATAATTACACACTGGGCGCCTATGCCCAGGTGCCAACTTCTCGTGGTCCACCAGGGCCAATACATTGACTGCTGGAATCAGAATCAGAACCTTACGGCGAATGGGACTCAGTAGTGAGTGAGGTGCAGGGTTTGAGTCCCGCAGATGACGCAGTTTCTTTGGGTGGCCGAGTGGATATTGATTGATTGTCTATCAGATGTGATATCACTAACCTGTCCGATAGTACCTTCTTCTTGATTTTATCTTGTCAGGGTGACTGTCTTCTGTCTTGACACCAGGTAATTGTTGATAAGGCAATATTACCAGATTGCGTAGACATCAAAGTCTGATATAGATGTTATAATTTTTGATAGAAAGTCTGCGTAAGTTCTTCGTGGCTTGCATGTTATTAGCCTGATACGGATTAGAAAGGTTTTACGTAAAGAAACAGAAGTTACAGCAAAGTTTCTTTGATACACCGACAGTTTCACAAACATTGAACGTAACTCCTGTCCCACGCAATCTTGAATTTAGACTCCAGTTGCCGAAATGCGGTACAAAGTGTTACCGTTGGTATTAAATCGTGAACTGCGTATTACATCCGTCGGACTGACTGCGACTCCCTGCAAGCAAGCGTACAAGCGTGCCTGCTAATATCAGCACATACCGACTCGTGTTACCTCGCCGGCTGTGCAGCTTAGAAGCAAGTTAAATTCATTTCATTATTAATGACTGTTACTGGGGTTTATTTGCTACCCTTACACATCTGTCAACAGCTTTCCCAGTGTGTTCCGAATGGCGTTTCAAAGCATTTTCCACGTTTATATATGATAACAACATATAACAATATCAGTTTACCTAACATGGTCAGGATCAGCGATTGATGAAATAAAAAAAAGCAAAATGACCAAATCGATCAGGATTTCGATTGTGCCACTCTAGCGTGAGGACCGGTGTAACTTAAAGACCAAGCCATTCCATACTGCCAACAGTGCCATATCTCGAACGTTCAGGACATTTTTCCCAGGCGAATGATGGATGGTTCCTCACAATAGCCCATGGGCGCCTCCTTCCATATCCCGTATATCCGTTCCAAACTATTACCTTTCCGGACAGGTGCAATGCACCCTCCGCCACACACTTTTAGTGAATCGCGCAGTAATATTAATAGTTAATATGGCATATGGCGAGAATTTCACATGTTTAGCCAACATAACTAAGGAACGGTTGAGGGTTTCGTTGTTTTGTTATGAAAGTGACAGCCAAGCAGAATCATTTATGCCATCAGTTATTTGGATTTTCAACTTTTATCAGTCATCTTCACATATTAGTAAAAGTAAAAAATGTTTTCACTACGGCAATTGAAAGTTATAAAAACCATAAACTAAAGATTTACTGGTTTCTGTTTCGTCTGCAATATCTAGTAATTCTTAGACTATAACTGAATACTCTGTCAGAAGACTATTTAATACTTTCATCTATTATTATTCCTCACATTCTTTTTTTTTAATTAAAAAGTATCTGGCAGAGTAAGAAAGAATACAGTCATTGCCTCCGCAATGAATGTTCACTTAAGCTAACAAAGTAAAAAATCTTCAGCTTCGGTAAGCAAAAATCAGTCTAATCCCAACAGCTGCTTCAATAAGTTTTAAACACAGTAGAAACGTCCTTCTGGAATTCAGTTTTATTTAACGCTACAAGAAAATGTATTGTGGCAAACTGCTATATATATATATATATACGAATAATACGAAAATTTAATTGTCTTGCATTTCTTTCTTAAGAGAAGAATTTTCTGTGATTTCGAATGCTCGCACAGAGTTCCTAATTTTACTTTTTTTATCACATCTCTCTATATATGTACAACAGTTATACCACTGAACGATAAAGGATGTTGTAGTAACAGATACGTTTCACCTGCAATAATGAATACTCTTGTAACGTCGTTGGATATGGCTAACAAAGCACGAGACATCATACCGAGCGCCAAATTGTTGTGTTCTTCCTTAAGGGCCACATCGAACAATCCGTGCAGAACGAGCTGCCCAAGTTCCCTGCAGGTTCACAGGCGGCCCTTAGTGGAGACAGCAACACAACGAGCAGCAATGAGAGCAAGCAAACCGGGTCATTATCGCGTCTAGTACAGATGGTTCTTACGGTAGTGCCTGTTCTTACTTAATTAACAAACATTTATTTACAACCATAAGTGGTAGTTTCTTTCTGTAGGTAGCGTCCGGATGGAGTTACGAAAACAAATCAAAAACCTTGATAATATTTAGAAATTAATTAAAATACGAAATCTCAAAACTATAAATACATTTTTGGAAAAAAATAATCCGTCAAGTTGGATTAACTGTCGAGTGCTATAGGTTCAATACACATTTTTTAAAAAAATATCAATTACAAGTTTTTTAAAATAAAAGTTCATTACTCTTTTTCCTAAATTGTATTTCAAATGCTATGTATAAATGAAACACCAAAAAAGTTGAGATAAAGTATCTGATCCTGGAGAATATTTTCAAAATTTTCGACGAAAGTGTTTTATTCACATACTTGCTATCCAATTCATAAAATGCTCTGTCGAATGATACAAATTACTTTTTTTACCAAAAACCTAAAGTATCAGATATGTATTACTCATTTAGTTATCTTGAGGAAACAATAAATACCAGAAGTATCATTATATTTATCCTGTAAATTTAAGTACTCTACATATCACTGAAAATTTTGAAAGAATTTCCAGACCAACAGCTTAGAAAATACAACATGCGAGTTAAATTTGTTTAATGAATTTTTTCCCAAAAGCTTGAGCAAATCGTAGGATAAAAAGAAAATTGCAAAACTTTACAGAGTTATTGGGTTACCAGCTTTCATTTGATATCCTTGATGTTTAAATAAATAAAAAGAAAGTGTAATAATTCCAACACCATCCTCCCTCACTGAACTCTCTATAATTTTTGAATCACCATCAGTTCTCAAAATTAATATTTGTATTCCTATGTAAGTTAGTCAGAATTAAAATATTGTGTAACTACAAAATTGAAAGCTAAGTGGATCAGACATTATAAGGTTTTGACAGATGGGGAAACGAATGAATCCGTAACGATATCGTATTCCATTCAGAAGGCACGGGAGATTAGAAAAAGATATGGTACTGTAAAGAAGATGTCGATGGAAAGTTCTCTAAACTAATGTAAGAGAAGTTCTCAAAATATAGAACTTTAGCAGTCATCAGTAGGTATTACTTCTGTCTGCGATGTTGGCTGTGCAGAAGCTATGGCGTGTAGATGGATGGCAGATGGAAACTATATTACTAGGTTATTAGTGTGGCTCTTGGGGAGGTGCAAGGTGACACGGCACAGGCCCAGATCCGTGCGCACTGGTGCATAGGAGGCTTCCTACAATCGTCAGGGCGAATGCTGGGACGTTCTACAATCTCCACCTCATTACATTTCACACAAAAATACAGTTTCCACACAGAACGCAGTTCACGCTTCACTTCACGTCTTCCACTAGCGTAGCGTTCAAGGCAGAAGCGGAAGATTCGGGCACTTTAAACTCTGCCACTAGGCGGCCGAACTATCCCATCCAGGATCTCCCTGCCAAAGAAACCAAACTAAAAAAAGAGTCATTATCTGTATTATGCTAACTGATAAGAGATAGTATTTTAGGTTCCACAACTTTGCCTCAGACGTTTCAGAGAGTAATGGATGTGACTATTCTTGGTAGATAGCAACTTTGATTACCGGTTATCTTTATATCAGCTTCCAAGAGATTAAGGGGTGGGGCTGTACGAGACCGAGGCATCTACAGTTCCAGTTTTTCTATCATTAGTTGTATGACTCAATCCCAAAGCAAAAAATTTTTATCTCACCTTCCTACACAGGCAGTAATACTCGCAAATGTCGTAGCAAATTAACGTTGGCCATATGGATATTTATATTTCTGTATAGCTAGTGCAACATTAGAATAAACAAGGAATTTAATAATCATTTCAAAGTGTCAGGCTTAATTCTAATCAACATATTATAACATTCAGCTGATCACTTCATAGTAACAAAAAAAAATTCACACTGTAAAATGACATTAAACAAAACGCGACGGTGCGATTTAGTATGCGAATTCTCCTTCAGTTTTCTGCATGCCACTTAACAGTTTATTTTTAATGTGAGCCTATCTTGAAAACTTTCTCTGATTTATCAGGTACTTGTTTTACCTCAGAGAGGTTTGTAAAGTGGTTTGCCACTACACACTGTAGTATGACTAGTATGACGTATCTCGCCATCCTACATTTATATTTGTTATTCAGAGATTATTGTATTAATTTATTCAGGTCTATATTAGATTATTAATACTGATCGTGGGTGACCCAAATTGTTAAAGTAATATGCAAGGTTACTTAAATGAGTGGAGCAAATGCAAATATGCGAGTGAAGAGCGTGGGTTGGTTGCCATTAGGCGAACGCCGGAAGCATACCGTCGGCCTCCCCGCCAGAACGGCGTCAGACAATGGGCTACCCTGTCCCCTTACGATCCTTCCAAGGTCGAGTGCATTGCCCCTTTCTTGTGAAGGCTAAGACCCCCACCAAACCGACTCGCGGGAGGAGACGCTCGCAAATTGCAGCGAGCTGTGACACCACGTGATTTCAGTATTGCTTGTTCCACCAATGAAATATAATATTGGGGTTTCAAAAGTTAAAGCAGGGATTGTTTACTGATCGCATGTTTCTCGGCAGCGAGAAGAGGGGAGCCATCTTTTCCTCGCGCGGAGAAGAGGCAGGAGTGAGAATTCTGGTCTGGTAAGCGGCGTGATACAGCTGGTCCGACTCTGGACTGGGTCTCCTGAGGCTGTTGGCTGGATCGCGGCTGGCGATCCTTGTCTGCGAGGCTGCAAGAACTGACCCGGCTGGTAGTGGAGTCGACTCCGCACGGTGACAGGCTGTGTCGCTCTCATCACGTGCAGACTACTGGATGTAATGTGTTCCTACGCCAGGCCTAAGTCCATCTGTTTCTTGAGACAGCGAAAGACCCGCAAACGACCTTGTGATTCTCATCACGCAGAGACCCTCTGAGCTAGATGGCAGATTTTGATTGTCACGAATTCAATAATGTTTCCTTTTATTAATGGCACGCGAGATTAATTTTCATTATTTCTGTGCACAATGTCAAGTTTCTCACGTTTGTTATGATGATATTTTAAGCACATTTTGTTAATTGCATACTTAATTCAGTTAAATGTTGCTGAATCAAATTAACCTTAAATTCAACCATTTTTTGCTTCAGTTAATCGACTAAATGTACGGTTTAGGCATTGTATTGATATTTTTCATTTATTTGTGTTAATGATAATTGTAAATATGGCTAGCAGTGTAATTGCCAAAAGATCAAAAAACATTTAGTTGTCAGTTTTCCTGCAATCCTGCAGCTATTGAAATTCTTGCCCACAGAATTAGTCATAAATTCAAGAATCATACTAATTATAAAGATCAAAATCATGTCACCCACATCCTTACCAAACGTATCATTACAACTCAAAGATGTTTGTTGCTTCAGGAGTTGATGTTAGCTAAAATAAATCTTAAAGCGCTGTACGAGAATTCCACCTATAATTTACTTTCTTCTGCTTTTTTGTGTCCGAAATCTAACTTAAAATTCTTCTGGCCAAGTCAACTGCAACTTCGTTTGCAAGTCAAAGTGCATCTTGTTTGAAATTTTGGACATAACAAGATATGAAGTGCGTGATGGATTGGACTTTACTCACAACGTTCGTAAGCAAGTAAAATTAAAAGTTTTAGAATCCGCATGGAAGATCTTTTGATGACTGATAGAGCTCTAGATGTTAAATGTCAATATTCCTGAATTTAGTTTAATTATAGTATTTTCAGAATCAATTTGGACATGTCGAAAGTCTGTCTCAACTTTTCGGTTTATCAGTTGTTCTGTTGGCTTCTACACGTTTTAACTGTTTCTCGTACCTTGATGAGAGATTCACTGACATGTTTAGCATGCGATGATGAATTCCAGAGTGATCTGGTATACACTCCTCTTGAAAAACACAAGGTTGTAACTTTTATTTGTTTTTTCATAGATCACTGTGATCTGGAAATTGAATAACATTTTATGTGTGCTGGTTGTATAATTTTTTTTAAATTGCACAAAATCATTAATTCATTGGCTAATGATAATGATTTGACTGGTTTTATATGTTAATCAAAACTAATCTCAGTAAAATGTGGCCGACATATTGCTTGGATCTCAAAGTCCGGGTCTGTAGACTTGATAGTGCAGTTGTTACAACTCGTAAATGACGTCAGAGGTGATGATTCCAAGTCATGAAAACTCTTCTTCGGTGATTTTTGATTGTTTTCTTCAGGTTTATTAATGATTCTTAGCTCCTGTGAATGTCACCACTTCGATATTCACCAGTTAAATTTAGTGTTGTAAACAACTTATTTGTCTGTGTGAACGAAGACTTCCCGGCGTATGGCTGACATGTAATCTTAACGGGTTCTCCACCGGATAGTACTAAAAAAAGACGAGCCATCTTCAGATCTGGTGTTACTACTTGACAACTTATTTCTCCAAAAATTTTTCTAAAAACTCCATATATCCCGTATATCATTGACATAAAATAATTACATATCAAACACATTAAAAATTATTTTTCCAAAAAATAACTTAGATCATTGAAAAAACGTGTAAAATACCTGGTAACCCACATCAGGGTACACGCGATATCTCGTGCTATTGATCTGTCCCGTGAATTTCAAATCAATCAGTTAGTATCTAATTCGGAATGTCTTCCTTACATTAAAATATGCAATCTGTGCACGAGCATCTGAATAGAGTCGAATTGGCGAGAACATCCAAAGAACTATTTGACTAAGTAGAGAAATACCAAGAGAATCATTTGGAAAAACCACCTTCCAAGGAGCAAATCTTAAAACAACAAACTCAAAAAAATTGTGGTGGGAAGAGTTTTTTTTATTGCTTTACGCCTCGTCGACGGCTAAGGTCATTAGAAGCGGGATGGGGTCGGAGACAAGGAACGGGAAGGAATTTGGTCATGGCCTTTCTGAAGGAAGAATCTCGACATTTATCTGGAACGATTTGGGGAAACCATGGTAAACCCAAATCTGGATGCACAAACGGGGATTCGAACCCGCGTCCTCCCGAATGGGAGACCAGAACGTTAACCGTTCACCCACCACGCTCGGTGTGGTGGGAAGACATTGTTCTTTGTAATAGGATTGATAACTCGTCTTCCTGGAAGAATAGAATTGTTCACACTTGAAGCCGAACCAGAATGTTCGAGACGTAAGATGAGTGAGGACGGTGGTTGGAAGTTTCGACTTGCAGCGCGCGGTGTCGGCAGTCGATAGGCGGGCGGTCCGGCGGGCGGGCGGGCGTCCGAGGGCCCGGCCCGGCCAGTCGCTCGAGGCGGCCGCTCTTGCGGGTATCGATCTATTTTGGCCGGGAGGCTGCCGCCGTGTCGGCCCCACGGTAGGCACCTGCTCACGCGCGCTGCACGAGGACCACTTCAACTGGATACTTCGTCTTAAAAATCACCAAACAAAATGCCAATGATGCTTCTGTAGTTTACACGAATTTATATAACTCGTTAATTGTAGACATTACTAATGCAATTATCAAATGAACTAAAAAACTGCCGGTTCCGACAATGTATTCGTTAGAGCGTTGGTCGCACGTACTAGAGACCTGCAATTCAAGTCCCCGGTCACAGTTGTTTTTATTAACAAGGGACACCTTTGACCTCGAACGCTCAGAACCTCACGAAAACATGTTTAGAATAACAAGTGATCATAAACGAAACAGTGGTGTGTATCATTTCCATGCAGAATATAAGCTCAATATAAGAAGTATTTCTGATTTTGTAAGACTACAAGATGCCAAACCACAAGTGAAGATACATGATCGTTATTTCATCATGAAACTTCACTCCGTGATTTACAATCAATTTTCTGCACCTATGTATAAGCCATTGAAACTGTAATTAGTGTGGGGTTTGATACTGGACTGGGTGAATGAGAAAGTGATTTGGAATGTGATAAGCTGGTTTTAATGAGGTGTGTTCATTGTTCTCTTCCACCTTGTTTTAACCACTTCAACGAAATCCCACATCTGCACTTTGAGGACTAATATAAGCACTATCAGGTGTGTGGAACTGCTGTATATGCGTATTTTGCGCTGTATTAAGTACTTTAAGCAGGGAGTTTTTAGTACTGTTGATTGAAAATCTAATGATACACTGACGTCATTAGATAACGTATAATTTCCTTCATCATCTTCTTCCGTCTCCAGTTTCCCGGGTGCGGTGTAAAAGCGCTCGCCACTTTTGCTGTCCAATTACGTTTCGTTTTCTTGGATTCTAGACCATGATGCACCTTTCTCCTGTAGATCCAGTTTCACAATAGCAATCCACCTTCTTGTGAGCCGGCCTCTTGGACTGTTACCCTTCAGTTCTTTTTCCAGCCATATCCTCGCTGTTCTTGTTGGCTCCATCCGCTTGACATGTCCCAGCCATCGCAATATTGCTTTTACAATTTTTTCTTGAAGGGTTTCATTATCTGGAATCAGTTTACGGATCACTGCATTCCTGATCTTGTCTCTTCTGATTTTTTGTACCATTGATCTTAGGAACTTCATCTCGGCCGCCTGGGTAGTGGTACATACTTCCAGGCTGTACGTTGAAATCGGCAAGTAATATGATATTGATATCTTGTTACATTGTTTCTCTCCATTAAAATATTACTTGAGGTAGAATGCAACGTTTTGCATGGAAATTGCACACACCACTGTTTTGTTTATGATCGCTTGTTATTCTAAGCATGTTTCCGTGCGGTTCCGAGTGTTCTAGATCTGAGGTATACCTTCTGAGCGGCATATCCCTCTTGTGTTTCCATTTGGGAGGCACCATCTTTCCCCTTAGCCCTTAGGTTAAGGGATTCGCTTCAGAAATTCTAGCCACATTGGAATTGCCGTCGAAAAGTAATATCTTTTGTGAGAAACATAGAAAGAGTACTTATGAGAATAGAAATAGGAAACTACGTGGCAGGTATGCAGGTATGCAGGTATGCAGGCGTACTAGTTTTCTTCCAAAATTTGTATTTCACTTACTTTTGTGCAGCTGAATAAAGAAACGTGTAATAATTTAAAAAAAAACTAAGGCACTATGAGTCAGTAGATTACTTCATCTTCGAGAAAACAACTCAATGAAGCAATGAAACGAAGATTTAAATCATTCTTTGTGGAGCACAGAACCTCCAGTGAGATTTTATACAAGCGGCAATTCGAAAGATGTTAATATCCGAGGCGCCTAGGGGAAGAAAACTTCCCTAGCAGGAAAACCGTGGTCACTATCATGCCTGTAATTGATTGTTAACAAAAAGCCCAAAACAGACGCTTTTCTTCTTGCTGTTGACTTGGATGTTGATCTCGCGTCCTCAAAGATACTTGTCAACTGTGTGTCGCTAATATATCCGCCACATGCCCCTGCTGCATCAGAAGATCCAGTTGTTTAAGGTCTTAAGTTACATTGCAGTTACCACTGTCTGGTGGCTCGTTGGTTAAGTGTCTCAATGGAAAACTAAAGGTCCCTGTCTCGACGGGGATATTCATAGACCTTAAGCCGACCTTCACCTCTGGCACAGTTTCCTGTGTAATGCGAAGTATGTCAGAACACTTCCATGGTTTGGATTCCACGTTAAACTGTAGGCCCCTGTACCTGGTAGCACTACCCAGTTAGGTTAAGGCTGATAAGACAGGGGCCATAACGTCATTACCATCACACGGAATTATTATTATTATATTGCAGTTACCACCATTTATCCTGAACAAGGGTTGCCACATGTAAGCAATCATGGAAGGTTCGCTCAATGCAAGCTGCTAATTATCCATGCAGGTGCGCCCATATGTAAGCTATACATCGGTAGCTTAACGTGAGCTATCCTTACAGATTCACCCATATTCAGCTACGAGGTATCCTGGAAAATGGCCAGCCAAATGTTAGCTGACCATTCCGTTGGTGGACGAAGGCGTGTTATTTAGACGAGAAAGGCCCAAATTACCCACTTTCAACACATGCAAGCTGTTAGCTCAGATAAACAAATTGAAGGTATTTTGGCATAGTCTGTAAATGAAAAACTCACTATTCTGGTCGAAATACTAGTGAATTTAATTAATATCTTTCCTTGACACAACTTTTATAACATTTATGTTATACTGAAACAAGTTTCCAATACATTTCACAAGCTATTTTAGCTTGTGTACAGAGAGCATGTGCTCGTGGCATACAACCTTCTACAAGCGACATGACACGAACACAGGAATCGCTGCCAGTTCAGCTATGCCGCCTAGTTCAACTCATCAGTCATTGCACATTAGTTTTTTTCCAAATTTTCCAGGTAACTTTTGCGATCTGTCTTTACCTAAAAATCTTATTCGGACAATAATAAATATTCAAAAAAAAAAAATGGTTTATAGTAAAAAGAATGCTTTCAGTTTTTCCAGAATTTTGAAGGCAACTTTTTCAGTGTTTCCTTTTCCAAAAAACATTAAAATCATTTTAAAAAATTAACCAAATCAGCACATACAAAAAATTACAATTTTCCGGAGAACTTTCCCACTTTCTCTGTCCTTAAAATCTTATTCGGTCTGTTATCGAGATTTTTAAAACTTAACGAACTCAGTGTGTACAAAAAAGTACTCTCAGTTTTTCCTAAATTTTCCAACTTTTCTTTCTCTGAAAACCTTATTCGGACTACTATGAACATTTAAAAAATTGTCCAAGTCGATTCATAGAAATAGGTACTTTCAGTTATTCCCAAAATTTCCATGCAACTTTTCCATTTTTTCTTTCTTTAAGAGCTTTATTCGGACTATTAAACACATTTTTTAAAAAAAAAAATAGCCAAATTTGTCCATAGAAAAAAAAAACCACTTTCAGTTATTCCAGAATTTTCCAATTTTACGGGCAACGTTTCCATTTTTCCCTTCTCTAAAAACCTTATTCGGACCATTACGTTCGTATAACAGAAATTAACCAAATCGGTCCATAGAAAAAAAGTATTTTCAGTTTTTTCTGAATTTTAACATTTTCCGGGGACCTTTTCCAACTTTTATTTGTGTAAACACATTATTCGGACTATTCTGAATATTTAAACAATATAGGCAAATCGGTCCTTAGGAAAAATGCACTTTTCCTCAATCCTCAAATATCCCGGCAACTTTTCCAATTTTTCTTTTCCTAAAAACCTTATTCTGACTATTATAAAGATCTTTTTTCAAGAAAAATTAGCAAAATCTGTTCATTGAAAAAAGTACATTTTTTCCCGAATTTTACGCTCAACTTTTCCAATTTTTGTTTCTGTAACCTTATTCCGACTATAAGGAAGATTTTTTAAAAAAAAATAGACAAACCGGTCTAGCCATTCTGAAGTGATAGGATTACCAACGAACAGAATTTAATTTAATAAAGAAGTAGTTTGCTTATACTTTCAGCTCTATGACTTCGTTCTCCTAGCATCTGAAAATCTTGTCTTGGCAGTAGTGTCCCCAAGTATACCACCAATTTGTACCATTTTCACTTAGTTGCTGACGCACGGTATTAAAACTTCTTGTCCTGCTATTTCATCAGATACTCAGATAACAACAAACTATTATAAAAATGAGATTCAAGTACTACCACCGCGCTTAGTCAATAATCTAATTGTCCACGGATTTAGATTCTTTCACGCATTTCTTCGTACATCTTAACACAAACTTCTAATTATGACACTATAAACTGTTTCATTATTTTAATTTTAGGTTTCAACACTTTTGATTTTGTGATATCAAATAGGATTTGTTTATCTACACAGATTAAGAATGATAGTACTTCACTAAATTGTCACTAAACAATGAGAAGGAAAGCGAAAATAGGTTCTACCTCGACATACACATTAATTGGTTTTTGATAACCGTAGAAGTCAAGATTTCTTATTACATATTTGATAGTTCGTCTGCAAAAAACCAGCTTTCTTGGTTTTATAAACACTATAATCCAGATGTATGAGTGGAGACTTTCCCGGCGTATTGATGCAGTAAAATCCTCTCAGGTGTCCTGCCGGATGGTGTTGCAGTAACACCGCGGTGACAGTCAGCTTGCGACAGCTACAAGATACCTGATGAAGACAGCAGAGCCAGCAGTCGAAACGTCGTATTCCTACAACACCATACAGTTGGACACCAGCGAGGATTTTTTTACTATAATCCAGCATTCTTACAGTTGAGAGACAAGTTGTGTGGTATAGTCTATCTAAATAAACAATGGTCTTAACACCTATAAGGGTCTAGACTTTATTTCAGTCGTTGTTACGGTAAAGAATCTATAGAAAAATTAGGTGTTAGTGAAAGTCGTAATCGTGAAATATTAATGTTTCTCGAGGCAATGAAATTAATTATATACACTTTTGGAAAACCAGCGCAATCAATACATGGAAAAAGCGAATGATGAACGAAATTCCAAGCGTAGCGCAATTCTCATATCACAGGGCAGCTTTTTGCGCTTACGGTGTCGCCAGTCCCGTTAGCTTCCTTCCCTCTCCCTGCATAAATCCTTTCGGAAAGCTTAAACAAATGAAGAAAGTGGATAAAAAGAAATTCATTACAAACGTAGCAGATGCTCTAAAATTTTTAATGATAGTTGTCGGTCGAATTGAAAGGGTAAAGAAATTAATTATTAGTTTGTGCACTTAGCAACTCTTATTATAAAATGCTTCGAAATGTTCTTATTTCCCTACCGCTATGAATTATGGGTAGTAAATGTCATAGTGAAGAAATTCACTGCAATCACTACGAATTGATGTATGATGTTCTGGCTTCGAATGCACTATTACACCCATTTTAGTTTTGGCGCCGTTTTAGTTTGGAAATGTTTTTTCCACACCCGCATCACACTCCCGTCCCATTATTCTGCCTTTACTAGCCTCTGCCCTTTCTTCGGCATTAGTTTGACAGCAATTTCAGTAGCGGTTGATAGTTTTTCCGAAGATTCTGATTCTGATAAAAGTTCCAAGATTCTCCGGATTATACACAGTGGGGTAATTTCATAAGCAGCCACAAATCTACAAGGCTGTAACTTCGAATTACGGTATTGCACTCAATATCAGTTCTCTCATCGCTAATATCAGAATTCTTAGCTCGCCTTCTGCTTCGTCATCCTTCACCGAAACGAATTCCTAGCGCAATCGATACAAGGAAAAAGTGAATGATGAACGAAATTCCAAGCGTAGCGCACTTCTCATATCACAGGGCAGCCTTTTACCATTACGATGTCGCCAGTACCTTTAGCCTCCTTCCATCTCGCTGCAGATATCCTTTCGGAAAGCTTAAAATAATGAAGAAAGTGGATAAAACTAAATTCATTACAGACAGAGCAGATGCTCTAAAATCTTTAATGATAGTTGTCGGTCGAATTGAAAGGGTAAAGAATTCAAAATATTTATGGGAAATAATTCAAGTAAATACCTTAGTGAAGATTGTTATAGAAGTAAGGATACGCAACATGGAGAGAGTATATGGAATTACTAAGAATTTTTATAGTAAAAAGTGCTCGTGTAAATTTTTAAAAATACGTCACTATAAAAGAGTGGAAATGAATGTTTAGTATTAAATTATAGACTAGAATAACTTTGAATTATTGAAAAGGAAAATCGTAAGAAAAATATTGGGTTTATTGAATAATACAGTACCATGTCCAAATATATCAGAACATTGAACGTTTAAAGGATAACATAATCAATAAGAAAAAGGAGAATAACATTTTTTGGGTACATCTGTAGCAAACAAAAAAGATATTCAAATATTTTTTAGATAAAAAAATCAACTGTAAACTGGACTCAAGAGGTCAAGAATGATTTGGAAATAATTAATATAAGTGAACAAACCACTGTGGAAACAGAGAATTTTCGAAAGTAGTTACATTATATGACAGGATTCCGGGACAGAGAGGGGATGAAAACGAGTGCAAAGTGATCTGAAGAGAGATAGACAAAAAACAGTGCAAATTATTAAGGAAAGGAACAAAGATAAAGCAACAGATGAGGAATTTCAATTGTCATGTGGTCCCTGGTAGGAGTTAACAATAGGTAGAAGAAGAAGATAGGAATCAAAAATCAAAAAGAAGTTTGTGTAACAGCTGTAGAGGCAACAAAGTTGAGGTCATATCGAGATCTAGACAAAAATTACAACAAAATTGTTTTGTAGAGGTGTAGTTTTGTTTTTTATATTCACTGATTCACTGCTAAGTATAGGGAATAGTACCGTGGGAAGAGATTTAAATGTCAAACATTTACTATGGAATTCTAGAATTACAAACCCAAGCGGTAATCAGCTACTTCTTGTGGCAGTTTCATCGGTCCAGAAGTACCAAACTAAATACCAGAGGATCCTCAATAACTACTGGATGTTATTGTAATTTTAATAGCAAAGAATAGTACTCCGCGTATGGTACAGCAAGATCTTGTAAACGAGTTATCTTCAGATTACAACCCAGTAATAGTCGAAATGCAACTGCACGACCCCCTCAATTCTTCTGATAATAAGAAAACAGATCGACTGGGATGTATACGTGAAATAACTTCACAACCTATCATAACCACCTACAGATTGGACGGACTGGAACAAACCGACGGCACTGTAGGTTACCTAACGAAGGCAATCCAACGAACAGTCCACATAATAATGACGGTAAATCTACCATCAACAGCATTGACCTGCCACGTGACCTGGAAACACTAAAAAACTTCCATCTCAAAACAATGGCAGATCTGTAGAGACCTGCAATACAGAAGGCAAACAAATCAATGTACAAGATGGCTACAAAAATTGCTGAAAGAACTAAATACTAAGCGTGGGTAAAAAAAAAAAAAAAAAAAAAAAAAAAAAAAAAAAAAAAAAAAAGATGGTACCTCTTACAATTCAAAACAGGATTGCTTGGACACTCATGAGGAGAGTAAGAGCTCCAAAGATGACAGCAAGACTGCCAACGATGGATTCTTTCCAAACCATTAGGCAAAGCAGAGATCCTAGACGATAAAATTAACAGAGAAAATATTGTCTCATACAATGATTTCATCACATGGCAAGAATCGTACAAAGATGGAGAGTTAATGTTATCATGGCGTGTTTTTGGAACATATAATGCAGTCAAATAAGATGAAAAAAAGGAAAAACCTCGGAATCAAAGATAATAAGCTGTAAATATGCATAAAAATTTGTTTTGAAATTTTATAAGGTGTCCCAAAAGCCTCATAGAATCTCGTGTACGCGGGTCAAGATATTCAAGGCCTAAGGTCACAAAAACGTTTCTTTCCTTCTTTTTTTTAGTTAGACATATCTCTTTTACTTTCATTTAAATGTTATTTTGAGTTATTAGAAAAGTTTTAGAGCATAAAATTCTCTACAAATTTCCTTATAGGCAATATATCATAGATTTAACCCTTCTTGAGATAGAGCGTGGATAGTGAGGAGCGCTTAGCCGCACGGACGATAACGCTACTGTACGATACGTTAAGTATAGAATCCAATACACAGTACAATTTATATTTTATTGATAATGTTATAATTATGAATAAACTGTAATTATTTACCTATTCATAAATTGTATTTATGGATACCATATTATTTATAAATCATATATTCATTTATTAATATTAACTTATATTAATAATAACATATTTAAATAAAATCGTTGAAATGAATTTTAATAATGTATTTACTTTCCAAAAGTTCATTATAAATCTATTACTATTCAAGTTTTAATGTAAAAATAATTTTTATCGTTATTATTAATGTCAAGTTTTTCTGGATGAACCTTCATCACCAACTGTTCCCGTAAAAAAAAATAAAAAAAAGAAGTTATAAACGTGTTATCTATGTTTTGTAGCCAACCAGCTAATAAAGGAGCAGAGAAGGGAAAAACCAGAGAAGTATAAATGCATGATCAATAGAGTGAGTACTCTTGAACTGAGAGACAACGTTTTTAAAAAAAAGCATAAAAACTAGGCGATTGGTTAGCAAAATCAGTAAAAGATCGTGTACTTTTTGATTATGACTTGCCAGCTGCCGAAGCAAATACCGTTTGTCATATTGTTTCCTTAAGTTGAGTACAGTCTGCATATAAAAAGCATCCAGATGACAAAGTCATGATAGCAATGGAAAAAAAATTATACATAAAATATACATTGAAAGAGCTTAAAGATATACCTACGGAGTATGTCCCAGATGATAAGACAATAATTTATAAATTAAGAGAAAATATTTGACTGACATAATAATTACGATGTAGGTTGGGTCATTCCCTATCTTATTTTTTCGCGGTACACTGGCTAATGTATTAACAAAAGCTTGGTACGAAAGAAAATAGAAACACAATAGAAGAACAATTACTGGTTATAGAAGCTACTGCGGCGGTTATTACGGAAGATATTCGATCATCTGAAGTTGAGATCAAGTCTTATCCCGCCTCAGAGTCAACTGCTGGACGGTTTAAATGAAGAAAAACTAAAAACTTTATTACATTTTACAAGAAGTAAATAATTAACTTTACAAATCGTACTGTGTGTTGTATTCTACAGTTAACATAATAGCGTTATCTTCCATGCGGCTAAGCGCTCCTCATTCTCCACGCTGTATCTTAAGAAAGGTTAAATCTATTAAATGTTGCCTATAACGGATTTGGTATAGAACTTCATGCTCTACAACTTTTATAATAACTCAAAATAACATTTAGAGTAAAGGAAACGAGATATTAATTATCAATATATAAAAAAGTTTTTGCGACCTTTGATCTTAAATATCTTAACTCGCGTGCGATATTCTATGAGAGTTTTGTGCCAACTTATAAAATATCAAAACAAAGCTTTATACAAAATTACAACTTCTTATCTTTCCATCCGAGGTTGATTCCCTATTTGACTAGATTAATAGTCATGAATGGTTTTCTACCGGCTCGATTCATGAGTAAAAAAAAATTTGTTCTTCTGTTTCCGCCATGTGTAGAGGGAAAAAGACGCCAGCTACACGTGTATAAGCGGTATGAGCAAACAGTTTAATGGCTGTCGAAGATTTTCATTGGTAATTATAACTCAAAACATCCACGTTACTATTGCTGCTAGTCTTCCACAAGCTCATGACGCTATGTCGCAAACAAAAAAAAAAAACAAAAAAAAGTCGGGCTTGTATATTCTGATATACGCCACTTCCTAACTAATAGACTGAATCCATTGTACAATGCAGTTACAAGCAGAAATGGTTTTTAAAGTATCATGTTTTTAAGTGGTAAGGTTACTTACAAAACAGAGAAATTTTTACGATAGATTAGCAAACATATGTTTTTTCAGCGTTACATTTTAAGAAAACCGCAGTTCAACACAACAGCCGAAAATTGTTATCAGGATGTGACTATCACCGCGGAGAATTGCGTTAAATTTACCATTCAAAGAAAACTGCGAAAACTAATTAAGAATTCACCCATACAAAAATCCCCAGGCCGTGATAACATACCCAATATAGCGCTGACATCATTACATCCAAAGGTAGTAAGGTATCGCACGTTAATTTTCAACAGCAGTCTCTGTACAGGGTTTTTCCCAAGAGAGTGGAAACATAGACTTCAATAAACCTAACAAACAAGCACCCCTGCCCTCTAGCGGCAGACCGATAAGCTTATTCCATACACAGTCTTCAGGTTTATCGCCTCTTCCACAGCTTTCAACGAATGGGTTAAAAAGTGGAGTGATGATAGCCATGAAAAGGGATTATGGTACCAGGCAATCGTTAACCAATTTACTTCCAAACCTTGGTACGATGAACTTGAGCTTCACAGCAACGCCGTTCAGCAGGCTGATAATAGGGCATACTCTGCTAAATGATAAAAAAATTCTTACTAAAGATTTCTGATTCTCCATTTTGTGACTTTTGTGATGAAGTGGAAGACATCTACCACTTCTTGCTCAGATGTAAGCTCCACTGCGAGCCTAGAAGAGCTCTGTTAGAAGACGGTCTACACCAGTGTTTCCCAACCTTTTTTGGGTCATGTCCCACTTTTAACATTTTTTTTTTTTGCCCCCCATACATAATTTTTAATTTAAAAAATTATTTGTTATTAAAGAAACTCATATCTGATGGTTTTTGAAAGAAAACACTTTAATATTGTCATAAAACACAGTAAGTAAAATTAAAAAACATATAATGAAATAATAAAATTCAAATTCAAAAGATTTTTAATAAAGATTTATTATGGCAATTTAGTGTGATCCTTGCGCTTGATGCTTGCTTCATAGAGATTTTATATTAGGCTCCAATTTAGTAAGCTTTAATCTCAAGTCTCCACGTTGTGTTATATCCAGTCGATTTTTTTTTTTTAATCAGTAAATCTTTTACTGCACTAAATCCAGATTCGGCTAAATATGAAGATGGAAAAGGTAATAGAAGTTTTCTTGCACATTCTGTTGCATTTGGGTATTTGATTTTAGTTTCTTCACAAAGCCATACCATTGCACCTATAGCTAGCATTGCATTTAAATAAACCGAAAAGAAAGCGTTTAAGTTGTATCAAGTCAATTTCTAAATTGCCCCCCTAAAAAAACCAAATTGCCCCCCTGTGGGGCGTGGGCCCCACGTTGGGAAACACTGGTCTACACATTCATGACATTGTATCCCAAATGAGAACTCTCGCTTCTCCCAGCAAGAAAGCGGTAAAATTAATTTGTTTATATATTATAAAATCTAAAGATGTGATTTAATTGTTAGCCTTTTATTCACAATGTATCTGGCTTTAGTCTTTGGCTAAGCCATAATAAATAAATTTTAAAAAAAACAGCTAGAAAATATAATACAGAAGCGACTAATTACCTTCCTTCATGCTACAGGAAGTATTCTGCCTCATTAAATTGTCTTCGCCCTATGTACTCAACCTCACACTAAATACTACACCTGATTGAAGATATTAGAAAGGGCTTTGAGCTTAAACATCACACTTTAGCTGCTTTCCTCGATGTAGTCCAAGCGTTTGATAAATTACGGCACACCGGCTCCTGTATAAACTTAAAAACACAGGAATTCCTTATATTTGTTTAAAATCTTAGAAAGCTTTCAACAGAAACGAACTTTCACAAAAATATCTACAGTACGTTCAATAGCAGCAGGAATCCAACAGGGATCTGTCTTAGGGCCCATGTTATTCAACATATACACTCACACAACTACATCCATATCACATATCCATATCACACGCAACAACCTTCAGAAAGCAATAACGCAATTAACCGAATGACTCAATCACTGGCGTATATCTCTAAATCCTCGAAAATTTCAAGAAAAAATCTTCACACTGAGTTGCCCACTAAATCCCCCGAGAAAACAAGTCATGGGAGATAACATCACGTGGAATCCAAATGGTAAATCAATTAAATACCTAGGAGTGGATCTTGACAGGTGGTTAACGTGGAAAATCAATAATAAACTGAACCAAGCCTATCCCAGATTACACAGATTGTACAAAATTATAAATCAGAATTCATCATTAAAAACAGGGTGCTGCCTATTAACTTACACAGTGATATAATGAAACAACTAACAATGCATGTCCAATTTGGGGATGTGCTAGCGGTAGCAAATTACGTATAGCACTAATATCATATATATTATTTCTATAAGGTGTTTTTTTGTCACGAGCCATTAACTTCCCTTCATACCTAGCCGAAATCAATCAATGAGGCATCATATTAAAGAATAAGGTCTCCACCGTGGTAACATTATATTTTAAGAAATTAATTTTTCGTAATTCGATCCTTAAAGGTAAAAAATGTTAATATTTCTAAAATACGTTTTTTGTGTCTCGAGCTTTTTACATCCCTGGATACCTAACCGAAATTGATAAATGAAGTAGGATTATGAAGAGCAATGTCTCAACTTTTGTGACATCAATTATTAAGAAAGAATTTTTTTGGAATTCAAAGGAAAGGGAAAATTAAAGGGAAAATATATCTATGGTTCTGCAACGCATTTTTTGGTCACGAGCCATTTATCTCCCTTCATATCTAACCGATATAGATAAATGAGTTATCATATTAAAGAGTAAGGTCTCCGCCGTGGTAACATTATATTTTAAGAAATTTATTTTTCGTAATTCGCCCCTTGAAGGGCAAAATGCCAATATTTTTAAAATGCTTTTTTTTATCTCGATCCATTTATCTCACTGGATATCTAATCTAAATCAATAAATGAAGTAGGATTATGAAGAGTGATGTCTCAGCTTTGGTGACATCACATACGTATGAAGGTAGAATTTTTTTGGAATTCAACCCATATATGAAAAAGGTATCATTGGTTCTACAACGCATTTTTGTGTCACAAGCCATTTATCTCCCTTAATATCTAACCCATGTAGATAAGTGAGGTATTAAATTAAAGATTAAGTTCTCAACCCTGGTCACATTATATTGTAAGAAAGGTATTTTTCTTTATTCGACCCTTGAAGGGCAAAAACATCAATATTTCTGCAACGCGTTTTTGTGTCACGAACCATTTATCTCCGTTCAGATCTAACCGATATAGATCAATGAGGTATTATATTAAAGAGTAAGGTCTCCGCCGTGGTAAAATTTTAAGAAATTAATTTTTCGTAATTTGACCCTTAAAGGGCAAAAATTTCAATATTTCTAAATTGCGTTTTTTGTATCTCGAGCCTTTTATCTCCCTGGATATATAACCGAAATCGATAAATGAAGTAGGATTATGAAGATTAGTGTCTCAGCTTTGGTGACATCATATACTAAGAAAGAATTTTTTTGGAATTCAACCCTTAAAGGGAAAAAGTATCCGTGCATTTTTGTGTCACGATCCATTTATCTCTATTAATATATAATCGAGATAGATAAATGAGGTATCATTCTAACGATTAAGGTCTCCGCTATGGTCACATCAATGGAATTTTCTGAATTTAACCCTTAAAGGGCAAAAATACCAGTATTTCTAAAATGCGTTTTTTGTGTCTCGAGTCGTTTATCTCCCTTGATAATTAAACAAAAATTGATAAAAGAGGTATCATTTTAAAAACTTAGGTCTTCGTAAGGTCTTCGGTTGGTTACACCATATTTAAAAAAAGGAAGTTTTCAAAATTCGACACTTAAAGGACAAAAGTATTAATATTTCTACAACGGATTTTTCCGTCACGAGCCATTTAAATCCATTGATATATAACCTAAATTGATAAATGAGGCACCATTTTAAAGACAAAGGTGTCCGCTTTAGTCACACCATAGTCTATAAAAGGATTTTTTTTTTTGAATTTGACCCTTAAAGGGCAAAAGTATCAGCATTATTTCTAAAAAATGATTCTTTTTTATTATTATTTTGAGAAATTTATCTCCTTCGATACTTAATCGAAATAGATAAATGACATATCGTTTTAGAGATTAAGGTCTCAAATTAGGTAAAATCATAAATTAAGAAAAATTTTTTCGGAATTTGGTGCTTAAAGTGGTCACGTGTATCAAACAGTTCAGAGCCAAGTCCCTAGATTGCAGCAGCAGTATCGCAGAGATCTAAATAAACTGTTTTTTTATACAATAAGTAGCTTATGGGATTTCTGTTATGGAAAATTTTTGTTTTGCTACACAATTCCAGAGTAAACATTTTATTCGCACAGCAGCACATATCACAGAGATGTTGATATGCTGTGTGCATTTTGTTCAGGTTGGATGTATTCTGTTAGGGTCAGTGACAGTTTGTCGTACAGTGTGATTTAAATTTTCCTAACTGTTTTGTAATATGTTTTGATGCGTACCTATTACACTAAACGAATAAATATTTGCTACAAAGTGCGGTTATACTTTTCATTATATTAAAAGCATTCAATGTATTTTGTTAGCGAAATTTTGGCACGGGTCGTCTAGTCTTAAAATAAAATAACTCAGATTAGCGGTGAAAGCGCCATGGTATGTTCACAATAATCAGCTTCACAGAGAATTACATTTATGTAATTACATTTATGGAATTATAAAACAACAAACCAAACATTTTATCAAACGAATGAGTGTAGTACCTGATGCGCTATCTTACGAACTACGGAAAAGAACAGGCCAAACTGGACTATAAAAAAACGCCATCCTCATGATAGTGAATCCGAAGAAGAAGTGAACAAGCAAATAAATTAAAAATACTGTATGGCCAGCCAACTTCCATTTGCCATTTCGTTTGTTAAGTGCAGATCAAATTTTAAGCGCTCAAAAATAAATGTATACCATAAAAAAGAGTAATTATTTATAACAAAATTCATTTTAACTGTTTTGATTACTATTTTACTACTGATAATTGTTTTTATTACTTTTTAATACAGATATACTGATATCCCTGTAGAAAATATTTTAATAAGATACTTATTGAATCACAGTTCAGTAGTTACTGAGGGGTCCTCCTACAACTATGATAATAGGTAAGGTTCTCTTTGTAAAATTCAATATTTCCTGTATAGCAAAATTTGCTGAAAGGATATATATATATAAAAAAAACCGCAAGTTACCGTCGCAGGTACTTTTACCTCATTAAAATGTATTTTATTAACTGCTCACACAAACAGATAGAGCGGGGTATTACCGGTGACTACAAGCTTCTTCCCCTTCTGACTTGTTAACAACGGCGAGCTACACAACTTCCGCAGTTTCTAGAGTAATTGTGAACATACCGCTTCTTGAAGTTTTAAATATTTATTGTTCGTCGCCGCACGAACCATATAAGAAAGAATTATGGTCATCGCTTCAGTGCATCTCCAAACCGTGACGAAAGACTACCGTTCTACCGTTTACACGAACTGGTATCACAAGATGTTAAATAAATGATACCTGGTCTTAGGCGTTCTTAAACCACTTACAGGGTGTCCATAAAAGGAGTCCCTGATTTCAAAATTAAATATCTCGAAAACAAAGATCGACAGAGGAATGCAGTAAACGGTATGTTTATTGTGACAGCTGTAAGAAGTGTATACAGCAGTGTGAAATAATAGTTACAAAAGCTGCTAACAGATGTACGCTGTACAGCTCATATCAGCATACATAAGTGAAATAATCGTATGAAAACAATCTTTGCAAACAATCACATCACAATGTATTCAAAATGTTCACCATTGGCACTACAGAGGTGGCGCAAACGAAGAATGAAATTCGCCATCACATTTCGTAGTGTCTCGACCGAAATGGATTCACATGCCACAGAGATCGCCGATTCCAGCTCGTCCAGCGTGGCGGGATGCTTCGGGTAGACCATGTCTTTCACTGTGCCCCACAAAAAAAAGTCACAGGGAGTCACATCCGGCGAATATGGAGGCCAATCCATACCTGCACCAGTAAATTCGGGATATCCCAAAGCAATGACTCGATTCCCGAAGTATTCCTCAAACTGCTGTATACACTTCTTACAGCTGTCACGATAAACATACCGTTTACTGCATTCCTCTATCGATCTTTGTTTTCGAGATATTTAATTTTGAAATCAGGGAGTCCTTTTCTGGACACCCTGTACATATTACTGAAGCGCAGAATCTCAGAAATTCAGCTTGATGAAGCCGTAAACAATTAACTTAACGCTTAGAAAATGAATGCGCTAACGACGTATGCTCACTAGCCACAACAAAGCAAAGAAAATTGGGATAATAATTTTTATAACTTATTAACTCCAACTTAATCAGAATACATTTGATTGACCTTACTTAATATAATATAATTATTTAAGTCTGAGGTCTCGACACAAATAACATACAGTGGAAAATAGTGAACTAGTTCACATCCGTTTCCCCATCATTGTTTTATTGTGAACAGAATATTTTTTTCTGACACAATGCAAAACAAACTTAATTTATTGATAAAATCATGCAATATATTTTCAAATCAAACTTTTAAATTCACATATGTTAATTCGAATTATTTTCTTTTGAGAGAGGTGCTAAAAAGGATTTCTTTGTGTCTTTTCCATTTATGATACATATCGATCAATCGACTGTGAAAACTTGCCCCAAACTGGTTGAGTTCAGAATTTATCATTTCATTGCTTTTAACTCAAGCTTCAGGTTTGACATACGTTTAATTTATTACTGCAATAACTGGTTATACATTATTGGTATTCTTTCCTTGAAAGTATATAATCTTGAGTTAATTTTTATTCACAATATTTTCAACCATTTAAAAAGTTAAACAGTTCACTTGCCCCTATGATTGTTCCTAAACAAAATACCTTTATTTGTTTACGTACTGTACTTACACGCAACAAAGTAAGCAGTATGTCCTAACAAATAAAATTTACTAATCATTTTTTTTTTTCAAAGGTATTCAAGAGTTACCACAGATTGGCAGTCCTCTCTAAAAGGAGTCTTGAATGAGATTTAATTAATTTTTCAAAAGTAACTTGCTAACATCTTACTGCAGATCAATTTAGTCTACATGGCATCAATGAAGTTCTTTTAATTTAAATTCAGTTGAAATGGAGCACACACACACATTGATAGCAATGTCTCTACACTCCCACGTTCCCATGAAATGATTTTTCACCACCTACCTTAAATATTGCAACTTTAAATCCTTCAGTGGTTTTTGTAAATTGTGCATTATTTCCCTTGATAATTTTTACAGTCCCTGATTCCCTTACCTAAAAAAGAAGATTTTCCGTATCCGTTTCGCATGAATTCAAGTGCCAGCTTTCGTTATCGTCATCTCTTTCCTTCCATGTACAACTGCTAATCCTTCTACTAACATGCATCCATGCATTTTCACGATTATAAGCCTTGATCAATCCAACCTCCCTCTTCCAATGACTTCAAATCCAGCTCCTTCATCATAACAGTCCCTGAATACATTATGTGATAATTTCTGCAAACATATCTTGCTGCTCTCCTTTGTACCCCCTCCAACTCCTGAATACGATACCCTTAATGTGGGTTCCACACCACTCCACCACATCCAATCAGTGGTCTGACCAAGTTCTGTAACCCTGGTACATCTCCCCATCACCAACTCCAATAAATGAAGGATTTTGAAACCTCTTCCTGTCAACTGCCCAATGTGTACTGCCTAGTTCAATATACTATCAAAAGCTATGCCAAGGTATTCACAGTTCAGTTCTTCATAAAGCACTTCCATTCCTACTTCACAGAAAATTTTCACTTCTTTTCTTCTTGGCATTCATTTTCATTCCATGTTCAATTACCCATGTAGATATCGTTCTCAGATCCTCTTGTAGCTGTTTTAATCCTATTTCGTAACTTTATGCTAACTGCAAACAATCTAACTTTTGGCTCTAACCCATCAAAATAATAATTTATTAAAATAATGAACAGCAGTAGTTAGTCAGAGTACGCTATCCTGTGGCACTTCAGTATTTACTTTTATATCTTTTGATACTACATTTCCCAAAGTCTTTTAAGAATTACTCCACCTAGAAAATCTCATTTTTATCAACTCCTATGGTTTTTGCCTTATCTGCCACCATTTTATATCTCACTCTGTCAAGTGCTTTATAGAGATATCCAGTGTTACACCGTCAACTTGAACTCCCTTGATAATTTCGTTACATATCTCCCATATAGCCCACTAACTGAGATTCACAGAGGTATCCTTTCCTAAATCCATGTTGCTGTTTCTACAAATCCGTTCCTTCCGTCACAGACATTCCTGATGTGGTTGCATACCCATCTCACCATCAACTATGATACCAGTGATGTCAGAATAATTGGTTTTTGTTTTCAACCTCCTTTATGGACTGAAACAACTATGATATTTTTCGTTCTTCTGGGAAGCAGCAAGTCATCAAACTAAATCTAAATAATATTACTTGATAAGGTACAATGTCATATCCCGCTAAATTTAATACAACTGTAGAAATATTATCTTCACCTGGCCCTGTTCTCTTTTTTAACTTTCTTTTTTCGCCCATGATATCCTCAGGATTTAGTTCCAGTTTTTTAGTCTGTTCTTTACTACTCATGTGTAGAAGCTCTCCCTATGACATTTCCTCTCCCACACCAGAATGATATTCCCTAACTGAATCTTGAAACCAATATTATTTATCATCTCCGCCTTTTCCAAATCTAATGTAAGTTCTTCCCCATCTTTACCGACAATTTTCTGCATATCTCCCCCACAGCTTTCTAACATAGCCATAGAAATTTTTAGATACATCACCCCGTGGCCCCCCCTACAACCGTAATATTTTTCATAATCCCAACTTTAGCTTCGCACTTTGCTGCTATTAATTCCTTGATTAGTTGTTTCAAAGTTTGCCTCGTGTCTCTTAATTCTGCTGTGTTCTCTTCTTACCAATCTTTCAGCCTTCTCACTTCCTTGTTATAGTAAACATGTTTAGTATTTATATATATATATATAAACATTTCTTTTTCCCTTCTTATTTTCTCCTTGAACTCTTCACAGCCTTTTTCCACTCTACTAGCTCTCCTCTTCCAAATACTGAATCTTTCTCTGACATTAATTTGTATTTCAGTTCACTGACACGTCATTTCCTATAAATGTATCTATAACCACCTACAATTTTGGCCACTGGTATACTAAACACTCTAATATCCATCATCACTGCCTATTCCTTCTGTAAACTAAGATCCCCCAAAATTGTAGTCAGGTTTTAAGAATTAGGTATCCAAAAAGTTTAGTGATTAATAATGCTTCGTTTTGAAGAATGCAAAACCTACACCAATAAAAAATGATTTTCCAACTGCTCCTTCAATTAGTCTCCATAGACCTCTTGAAAGAAAATTAGATTCTGCGTGAAAGAATTATACACGAAACCAGCTTGATGTTGGTTGTGAGAAGGATAAAGCTGCAGCAGAATGAATATTCAGTAATCCTGTAGCGAGAGCGTGCGCGTCGCTCTCGGCTACTCGCCGCTCCACGCGCTAGGCAGGTACGTAGCGCCTGCTCGCTAGGCCGCACGCCTGCCGCCCGGTCGGTATCGAGCGCAGGTGTCGGCCGTGACGTCACTGTCGGGTCACGCACGGCACCCGCCCTGGTCGCCTGCTCGCCCGCCGAACACAACCACCTGGCGTTGGCTTCTCGGAGAGTAGTTCACAGGGTGGGTGAATTTGATCTTCAGCCACTGTCTTACAGATTTCTCGCTTCGCGTAGGTTTCTACTGCAAAATCCTACCACGTAACAAAACAAACCGCGCCGAAAAATTTCACAACAACAAAAATCCACCATGGTCTTTTGCAACACACACAGTTTGTAATGCTGGTATCCATGATCACATGTAATTGCGAGATCTTCTGTATGGAAATTATTTGTTTTAATTAACGTAGGTTCATAATAACACCTTTTTTCACCAAACACGTATATAACGTCTTGACACCGTTTCCCACGGCTGCAGGAAATAAAAATTTAAATCCAAGTCTGTTATTAAATATAAAATAGTTTCAATGTTCCATGTCAATTGATTCACACCATCTACTGTTGACTGAGGCTTCAACACTGTTGTATGGATAGCACTTAATTTTTTCAAGGCATACTATTGTGTTTTTTGTGACATTTTTGAATATATTAGAAAGCGATTGTTGTTAAAATGCAATAAACTTCGTATTTCAAAGGGACAGTGTAAAATCATAGCATAAGGAAATTAGGAAACGTATCATATCATTATGTTACGTACAGCTCTTTCATTCAAATCTCTATTATTTTATGCAGGTTCATGATAACTAATCTTCCTTTTGATAAATTTATTAATAATTGTTCAAAATTGATTCGTATTATATTATTGAAGTATTCTGTGAATTATAAGGAGATATGCTTCTGAGATAATAAATAAACGATACTTTATATGATATATTCTTAAAAACACAAAACATTTGTCTTACTTCTACAACTTGCATTTAACAGTGTCATGTATGGAAATACACTTGCTCTGTACCAGTTCCATAACGGTATATCCGAAACAAATTGTTTCTCTGACAGCTATAATCATTCGCTTCATGGAAAAGTTTTCCTCTGCTATCTAAACGATGTTTTCTTCTGCCATCAGTTTTTTCATTGCTGTTATGATACAAAAAACTATTACAACCTCTACTTCATCTGAGTTTATTGTAGCTGTTATCATTTTTTCTACAAAACCAGGACATTAGCTTGCCTTTGGTTCATATTTCCTTCAAATTATTCTCTTCATATATGTCTGGTGCAATCTAGTAATCCTAACTATCACATTCTAGGAGGAAAATACAGTTGTAATCAGCAAATCGAAACATACTGATTGATTCTTTCTAAATGATTTTGATTCTTCCAAAATGATTTTGATTCTTTGATTCTTTCCTCCTCAAGCAAAATAAATATTAATGCACAGATTTCAACGTTCTGTCACTCATTTTTAACTGACGTCAATGTCTCTTTATTGCCATTTTTGTTATAGTCATCTGATTGTGACGAAAATTATAAATTATTCTTATTTGTTTGACCTCCTTACAAGTTTTAACATCTTGTACTACCTTGCAAAATGCACACTTTTTCCAAGATTTCGGATGTAATTACTCCGTCCATTCAGTATCCAGTAATCATTTTATTGATTTTTTTTAGCTTTCTACTAAGTACTATCATCCGCAGACTCTTTTAATTTTAATACGCAAACATCTATTACTAAATGCTTCATATTTCAAATTATAATTGGTGTTGTCGATGACAACATTTACACTACCTATAAAAATTTACTTATATACTTTTTCAGTAATCTGTTTTTCTTTGGATTATCTGCATTTCTATTTTATTTCGTTCATGAAATATATTTTTTACTGATTGTTTTAGTTGCTAAGTATTTTTTAAGCATTCTCTTCTCCATTGTTTATTCTGTGTTCCAAGTTTTGATAATTACATCCAACGTTTCTTTATTTCTTTTGCGCATTTCCCTATTCACTCTTTCCAATTGCTCTTAGCAGTTCATGAATAATTACCGATCCATACGAGATTCTTTCAGTTTGCCCATTTCATGTCTCTTTTACATGTTTCGTTTATCCCTTCAGCTTCAATTTTCCTGGTATTACTCCATGGTTTTACTAAGAATCTACATCAGATTTAGACTATATTTACATTCTGTTACGTGGTTCTTGAATATCAGTTCAATCATTATGCAATCTGGCTCATATGTTCTGAATTTCTTGGATAATTGATCGTGTGTACTCTTAAGTAATATGATTGCAATGACGAGTTTATGTTTTTCTCGAAATCGTTAAAGCATTCTTCCTTGCTCATTTTTTTCTCGCATACAGAAATTTACAGCACTGTTTCTATCGTTTCCTTCTCCAAATAAAGTATTCGAATGATCCACTATCCTTAGATTACCATAGAACTTTACGATGATGGTATTTATTTCTGGGTTATTTTAAAAGATAGTAATCTTTCCTTCATGATTGAACCTAAAGGAATATATGGTTAGTACATCCATTTCAAATTGCCTTAAAATGTTCTGCACATTACGCAATGATCGTCTATCGTATGAATTGTCACATAAAGTTTGTTGTGAGTTGCGAGATATCTGAAATGAGAGAAATCAGAATGTTGCAATACATCTTCAAGCTTCAACTAAACGTGAATTCACTTTCTCCCTGCAATTTTATTCCACTCTAATATTTATGAGCTCATTGGGTGGTAATATGACTGATGATTTACAACTTTAAAATAATAAGGAAATCACGCTGCAATTTTAAAAATCAACTAACCAGTATGTTACCTAAAATACGTGTGTTTTAATGTGAAGCTTTAAATATTTAAAGTTTACATATGAAATAAAATTCAATAGATATTATTACCTTGTGTTAAGAAAAATGTTTTATAGGTATGTTTACACAAGAGACACTTCAGAAGAATAAATAAGAATGTCTACAGAATTATTTGTCTACGCCTTCGATGTTTATTAGAGATCGTGGAAGAACAAAACTCGGAAACATTTTTGGTCAGGGGAAATACCTACCCTACTGAAATTCGTCAATACTTTCTAATTCACAGTTGGATGCTACGTTTCTAGGATCTTCTATCTGCATGACTGACTACATGAAGAAAATCTGTACCTTTAGGATTTCTAATGTGAATTATTCAATGCTTTTACATATTAAAAAATTTCTATACTCAATTCTAAAGTCGTTTGTCACAGGTACTGTCGAATTTTTCTTGTAGTTCTTCCAAACATAGTTACGTTTTCTCTCGTTGGCTGTCACGTTAACGTTCAGACTGCGAAATCATTTTCTTCCGAATTTTAAATACCGCATTAATTTTCCTGGAGGCCCTTATATTTTAGATATGTTATTATCTTATACTTTAAGGGTTACTTGCTAGATAGATAGTTTGATATAATATCTTTATGCACTGAGAAGCTACATTTCGTTTTCTCGTCATTTCAGTGTTTGTTGTCTTCTCCTACTATTTTCGTACACAATATAAGAAGCCGATAACTGTAAGTCTTCTCCCATCTTTCAACCTTGATAATGTTTCTTAACATTCCTTCTGGTGAATGACTTACATTTTAGCATACTACTTTTTGAACTGTCTATTATGCCTGAAGAACGCAATTTTTCAATCTTCCACTTTCCCTTCCCTTTTGCATCGTAGCTGCCCCTAAACACATGCGAAGTTCACCTGAATCATGACAGAGAACAAATGTATTGCGCGAAGTTCGGCTAGACCGTACTTGGATTCTGTTGGTGGAAGCTGTAAAACTCAAACATTAATACTGCAGTTGCTGAAAATTAATTACAAAGCTTTTCAAAGTGTAGACCAGTTACGTCAATACTTATAGCAGGGTGTTATAGACCAAAAGTAATAAAAAAGTAGTACGTTTTCTCAATAATCAAAAATTTAGTCTGAGCCTTAACAAATTCAATTACACTATAAAATTTCTCTGACCAACATTGCTTCAAAAACTTCCAAATTTTAAATCGTGTTATAAAGGAAAAATGTTTGAAATTAATAGTTGAAAATAATATTTTGCACGTATTTATGAAATAAAGATTAAATCTGGAAATAGTAGAAGTGGACAGCGTTGTTTTATTGAAGTACAATTTTGAACCGATGTGTTAGAATAGAAATCTTCTGTCCTCTCATTTAGGAGTACATTCCTGATTCAGACGTTCATAATTTCCTTTCTCTACGATTTTTTTTCAAAAATTCCTGCGTGTGTGTACCGGGATGACTTCTTCATAAAAGCAATATCCTATATCTTTGCCGTTGCTTATCCACAATTTTCCTTTGCAGTAATAATCTCGTCGTTAACGAGCAATAAAGCCCAAGGGAATCAAAAATCTATCGATCAGACAATCTGAGTACACTATGGTTTATTTGGCATTTATTTGGAAGTTCCAGAATCTGGCAATGGTCCAGTGCTTGCCGAAATTAATACAAATAAACCATGAAGAAACAGAGGTCTTAAACTCTAATCAACCAAAATATACCATGTACTTCCGAGCGCCTTATGAATAAATAGTTTTTGATGCTAACAACTTGCTGTAGTAACAAATTGGGTGATGTGGGAGAAAACGGGAGTGGACTGGAACGAAAATAAATATAATGGCGCAACATGATTTTTCAAAATTAATTACTTAGCTACGAACCAGTCACCATAATTTAAGATTACACATGGAATAACTAGTTTCTTCCATGGACAGAAGAGCTGCAATTGGTTCACGTACTCTGGAGTATTCTTATTAGAAAACGACACATCTTAGCGTCTGTTAAGGGTCTGAAAAAATTGTATTTTAACAGTACAATAATTTCTTGTACAGTAGCTGCAGGTCTTTAAAAACAGTGAAAAATGGTAGGAGCCTCCATCTGTCTGCGTGGGAGGTATACAGGTACCTGTTGTATAATTTTACTTCAGAAACGTATAAAGAGATAAGACAATGGCCACTGCTTGCATCATTGAGTAAAATCATTAATAAATCATAATGGGCGTACTCTGAATCTGTATCTCTGATTGGGTATTCTGCGAATTAACGTGTTTGTAACACTGTTGCTACATATGTGTAAGTGAATGGATTTACACCATGTGACTTATACTGACTTTTGGTTGCAAATGAATAAAAGCGTTTATTTCTTTCCCACGAATATAATGAACACACAAAGAAACTATCTTACCGAAAATTTGAAAAAGGCTGCTATTTTTTAGTACTGCTGTGTTTTGATTATTTAATCATGCGAATAAAAATCAGCGACCATCGATACGTAGTCAGTAGACTGAAAACACTTTATACCAAGCGCTCAATTTGTAATTACAAATAATCCGAATTGTATATTGAATTTACAGCTATCATGAGGCGCCGGATATAATTAATAAAGAATAAAACAAATGTATGTGAATACAATATCTATCTACTAAACCACAAGTAGTATCTATCAATTTTTATAAAACGCTTATTTGTCACGCCATGTCGTCACGCCATGACGTCGCACTATGACTTCGGGCTATGATGTCACGCTTTTCGCCGTCGTTGTCAAACTTACGACCAGAGATGTTCTAGATTATGCACGTTATTTTATATCAGTTCTATTTAGCTAAGCATCTGCGGATAAATTAATTGAAAGAAAAGTACGCGTTCTGTCTGAATGGCCAAAATAA
The DNA here is from genome assembly GCA_031002005.1 of Vandiemenella viatica. NCBI lineage: Eukaryota > Metazoa > Arthropoda > Insecta > Orthoptera > Morabidae > Vandiemenella > Vandiemenella viatica. The sequence continues at coordinate 182,665,178 of JARYHS010011408.1, forward strand.
TTATTAGTTGCTTCCATTTATTTAATATTCGTTCGAAGTAAAAGTATTCGTTGAAATATTTGACAATATATATGTGACATAAAAGCTTTAATTTTCGATTAGCGGCAGTTTTGATTAGATTGTTATTACAACCGGAACTTGACGTTATAGCAGAGGGTATGAGTACCTAATTTTTTAAAAAACAAAAATAATTTAAATTGTTTTCATCAGTGTCCTGTTACTTAAATCATTACTTCATTTGAATGAAAGTAGTTCGACACTGATCGCGATCTATACAGTCTATACTACAATTAAAACTAATATTCGTTGGCATAACGTAAGTTGTTAAGATTTATTTTTAATTTCCTTTACTTTCATTGATGACATGTTTCAGCCACATATAACTGCATTAGCCATTCAAACATTGTAATATCAATATGAATCACGGATAACAAAAATGAAAGATATAAGAACCCGTGAAAATTTTGGATCAAGTTTATATCGCGATGCATGATGACATTGAAATGCGATACAGAGAGTGTATTAATTTCGGTGTGATTGAAGCTATGATATTCTAGTAATAATATTAGATGAAATTGGGGATAGGCTGATATGCAACCTGAACCAAGTTTACAATTGAAACTGTTTGCTACAGCACAACGGATGATAAATTAGATTGAGCTTTATTTTATAACAATTCTATTTAGTTAAGCAACTGCAAAGCAATTAACTGCCAGAACACTACGTTAACCCGTCATTTTTGACGGGTTTTGAAGCTAGTAATAATTAGAATTCCGTATGGTCTATTAGCTCCACATTCCGCCTCTGTAGTAGCCGCACTAACCTAACCCGGCAATCCTATCATGTACAGGGGACCTACAGTTAAAAGTGGAATCCGAAACACGGATGCGTTCTGGCACACTTCACATTACACAGTAAGCTGTGCCAGAGATGAAGGTCGGGTTAAGAACCTATAAAAATCTCCGCCGATAGATACTGTCCCTTCCACTACATTTTTCATTTTCTGTATATTATTCTGATCAGTAATTTTGCAGCATGTGATGTTACAATTCTATTACGATAATTGTCACATCTGTCAGCTTGTATTTTCTTCAGAAGTGTAAAGATAACACTTTTATTAAAATCAGTGAGAATCTCTCCTGTTTCATAACTTTTTGATGTATGTTTGCATAGTCTTTGGATTCCTTCTTCTCCTAGGTATTTCAGAAGTTCTGCAGGAATCTCATCAATTCCGACTGCCTTATTAGATTTCAAATCATTTAAAGCTATATCAAATTCTTTCCTCAAAACAGAATCTTCTAAGTCATCAATGTCGACATCAACTTTTTTTCCAATACACTGTTGTTCAAATCGTCTCCATCATGCAGTTTCTCTATGTTGACTCTACCTTCTGAGCTTAGAAGAGGTTAGCCATTGGCAGCTTTAATGATTATTTCCCTTTTCTTCATTTCTCCAAAATTTTGTTTGATCAACCAATATGCCACATCTACTTTATCCATTGCCATTACCTTTTCTACTTCTTCACACTTTTTTTGCAGCCATTTTTTGTTTGTTGCTTTTTTGCATTTCCTATTTATTTGATTTCTAAATTGCTAGTATTGCTCTCTTCCTGCTTCATCCTGAGAATTTTTTGCCTCCTCCTCTGATACATGAGCTCCAAATTTCTGTAATCCAAAGTTTTCAGACATCTTTTTCCCTAAAGCCAATTATTTATTTCCCAATTTCCATTATTTCTCTCTCCTCTTTCTCCAGTGCATTCCATTCGTCCTCAATTGAGCTCCTGTCATAGTTAATTATCAGAACCAAGTGTACCATTTCTGGAAAAAAAAATTCTCGTCTTAATTGTTTAATTTTATTTACTTCCAGTTTGTTGTGCTTATATTGCTTCCTTATTTTCTTGAATTTCAGCCTGCGCTTCTTAACTATCAGATTATGGCCTATATCTGCACTCGGGAATGGTTTACGATCTAGAACTTGATTCCTGAATCTCTGTTTAGCCATGAAATAGTCTAGCTGATGTATGTCTTTCTTGGATGGTTCTTAAATTACATCTCGACCAGTTTACATCTTTCATAAAATTCCAAAACTTGTTTCCTCGCTCATTTCTTTCTCCTAAACCAAAACTTTCTATTGTATTCCCTTTTTTCCTTCTAGCACTATCACATTCCAATTCCCCATGATTATTAGATTTTTATCCCCCTTCACAAATTGGATTTATTCTTCAATTTCAGCGTATATATTCTCTATTTCTTCATCATCTTGCTATGATCTCAGCATATACACTTGTACTAACATGGTTGAGGCGGGATTAATTTCTAACCACATCAAAACAAATCTGTCACTAAACTGTTCATAATAACTTAGCCGTTTCCCTACGTTCTGATTCATTACAAACGCTACAGCAGTAACTCCATTGACAGCTTGTGTGCTAATTATCTTGCGTTTCCCAGACCATAAATGTTGTACGTCCTTCCATTTAACCTCACTATTCTCAACGAGATCTAACTTAAATCGTTCCATCTCCCTTTTTTAGTTTTATAAACTACCTGCCATATTAAGACTTCTAACATTTCACATCCGACTCGTAGAATGTTCCCAACCATTCTGAAGACTCTTCCCTGAGCAGTCCCCACCCTGAGATCCGATTGGAGGACTATTTTACCTTCGGAATATTTTATCCAGGAAGAAGCCATCATACTATATGTATTCTGAGACGATTATATTTCCTCGGGATACCCTTTGAGTCTTTAATGCAGTGGTTTCCCGTGGCCTTCTGCATCCCCATGCCGTTGATAATTTATGATTCATCCACCATTAGGGGCCGCCTTCTACCCCAAGAGCAGAAGGATGCCCTGGACCACTCCTCGCTCTTCTGCCCTCCTTTCGAAGGCCGATGGCAAGCAGTGGGTGACTCCTTATACAGGGAATCCTCGTCATTCCAAACAGGGTGTATCACGTGTAGGAGAGGATGACATTTGGTTGTAAAAAGCTAATATAGTTACTCCCAAACCCTCGCATCCCATTTTGTACTGTTACCCTCAAATACTTCATAGAATCAACCGTGTAAAGAACTGAGCTGTTCACAGCGAACTCATGAGCAAAGGGATTCTCTTTGTTACACTTACACATAATTGTTTTTGCAGTTTAGTGTAAGTTGCAATTTACAGCACCATTCCGATAAAATATCCGTATCATGTTGAATTTCTATGCATTCTTCAGGCCACCTTACTTCCCTATAGATAACTGAATCATCATCAAACAATCGCAACCTGCTAATAATGTTGTCACCGAGAACGTTTATAAAAAATTAAGGAAAGAAGCGGACCTATTACAATGCCATGAGGTACGCCCGAAGTAACATCTAGATTAGCGACCTTTCTTAGCGAAGATCCGAGCGTACGGTATATCTGATCAGATTTGCGAATGGATACGCGATTTTCTAACTGGTCGGTCGCAGTATGTCGTTGTTGACGGGGAAGCCTCTTCAAAGCTAGATGTTACTTCGGGCGTTCCTCAAGGAAGTGTAATAGGACCACTTCTTTTCTTTTTTTTTTTTTTTTTTTTTTTTTAAATGGCTTTCGGCTGCTGAGGCCATACAGCCAGCTCAATGTGAATAAGTCATCATGCAGTGTTTACATTCAGTATCTTGTAATTATGGACACCACAGGACGGACAGGACATTCACACAGACACACAACACTTAACATCCATGCCCGCGGCCGGATTCGAACCGGCGACCTTCGGCACGCGGAGCTAGCACTCTAGCCCCTGCGCTACCGAGACCGGCACACTTCTTTTCTTAATTTTTATAAACGATCTTGGTGACAACATTAATTGCAGGATGCGATTTTTTGCTGATGATGCACTTATTTATAGGGAAGTGAGGTGCTCCGACGATTGCTTAGAAATTCAGCGTGATCTGGATGTTATTTCGGAATGGTGGCGTGAATGGCAGCTTACACTTAACTGTAAAAAGTGCAAGGCAATGCACATAAGTAATAAAAAGACCCAGCTTGCTCTGGAGTACAAAGTTAACAATTCAGTTGTTGACACCGTAGATTCCCTGAAGTATCTAGGCGTAACAGTACAAAGCAACATGAAATGGGACTTGCACATAACTTCCGTTGTAGGAAAAAACTAATTCCAAACTACGATTCATAGGACGTATTTTGAGAAGTTGTAATGCTCATACAAAGGAAATAGCGTACAAAACACTAGTGCGTCCGCATTTGGAATACTGTTGTGGAATTTGGGATCCGTATCGCAAGGGATTGATTGACACATTAGAGAAAGTACAGAGGAGAGCCGCTCGATTCGTGACTGCTAGTTACAGTACTTACGTAAGTGTCACAGACCTAATTCGTGGGTTGGGCTGAGATTGTTTGGCGGACAGACGACGTCGTTTTCGTTTGAATTTGCTGGAGAATATGCGAAAATCTTTAAGTTACGAGTGCAACGAAATACTTCTTCCGCCAACCTTTTTAGGTCGCAATGACAGGAGGGATAAGATTAGAGAAATAAGTTGCCGTACTGATTCATTTATGTATTCCTTCTTTCCTCGATCTGTTCTGGATTGGAATGCGCAGAATTAGGATTGGTGCTTAGCACCCTGTGCCACCCACAGTATTTGTGATTTGCAGAGTATAGATGTAGATGTAGATTAGAAGAGGCTTCCCCGACAACGACGACATACTGTGTCCGTCAATTTAGAAAATCTCGAAACCATTCAAAAATTTGATCCGATATACTCGAATTTTCGCTAAAAGTCGGTTGTGTGACACGCACTCAAAACCTTTCTGAAAATCCAAGAAAATTGCACAAACTTTTGAAGCTGCATCAGTAACGTTAATTACTTCATAAGAAAATAGTTCCAACTGTATTTCAAACGATCTGTTATTCCGAAATCCGTGTTGGTTCGTTATAAGTAACTCATTTACATCTAGAAACTTCATAATGTTAGAACATATGACATGCTCCAGAACTCTACATCAACCAGATGTTAACGATATGGGTCGATAATTTCTAGGATTTGTCCGATCTCCTTTCTTGAAAATAGGGATTACCTGGTCAATTTTCCAGTCGGAAGATAATTTTTTTTTTCTCTTCTAAAGATTTACAGAATATATTTCCTCCATGTACTCTGAAAATACTTGTACTGGTATACCATCGGGATCAGATGTTTTCCCTCACATCAGGAATTTTAATTACTTTACGATACTATCAATTTGCATCGAAATCATTTCTAATTCCACATGATGTGGAAAAATTGTTATTTTTTTCGTATATTCGTCCGTGAATCAATTTTTAAATTCGGTGTTAAATACGGTAGGCTTATCCCGGCTATCGTCTACTTCACGACCGTCTTATTTTAATGCTGGCCTATTGTTCGCCATACCCCATCTAACTTTTCTAAATCACTACGGTATCTGGTCCTTCTTAAGCGTGCGTGTATCCTCCTTTCCTTTTTAAGTAACTTTTTTACTTCACGTCTATGCCACAGGAGATCATTCCCCTCCTTGATTGTCCGTGGCAATATATGCAGGTCCATACCCTCCCGGAATACACGTATAAATCGATGCATACTCTCTTCAATGGTCCCACATGCTACTTCGAAGGTAAGGTACTTACCCCTCAGGTAAGCTCTATAACACTCCTTTGAAGCCTTGTTGAATCTGTAAACGATCCTTTCTTTTTCTTTCTGCGCTCAATTATTAATTTTGTTGTAGCAATTACCCCTTTATGATCACTGATTGCTGAGGTGGTAGAAATGTCCGTGAATAATTCAGGCCTATTTGTTACGATAATATCTAAAATGTTTTCGTTGCCGTTGATGCACCGCGTTAGTGCAGTGACGAGATACTCAAGATGAAGATCTGAGAAAAGGTTAACAATAACTTCACAGGCAGTTTTATCTCTGCCACCACTAACGTGAACGTAATTAACCCAGTCGATATATGGAAAGTTTAAGTCACCTCCTAGTATTATTGCATGATCCCGAAATTGATGAGCTATATTATTTGCATTATTCCTTAAGGCCTCAGCAATAGTTACGACTCCATCTGGTGGACGATAGAAAGAGCCTGTCACAACTTTTGTCCAAGCTACATTGAGCCTAATTATTAGGATTTCACAGACCATATCGGTATCTATTTCATTACACGACCGGTGTTTATTAACAGCTGTAAATGCACTACCTTCATTGGAATCCAACCTATCCTTACGGATAACGTTCCTGCAATTGTGAAAATTTCTGCTGAACTTATATCCGGTTTTAACCAGCATTCAGTACCTAATACAATATCTGCTTCTGTGCTACTAATAACGCTTTGAAGCTCAGGCTGCATGTTATAAACACTTCTACAGTTAATAACGAGTACTTTTTACGGTCGAGATTGACTTATTTTACTCCTACTTCTTACATATGGTGTCGAATTTAATTGGACTGCCCGTAACTGTGATCCCGGTTTCGGGTCTTCCTCCATCAGCTTAACAAATCCTCCAGTGCACTGCACACTCCCGTGTAGCTGATTCACGTGTGTAGTGCACACCTGATCTATCCAAGGGAAACCTACACGACTCAACGCCAGGACGAAGATCGAGAAATCAGCAGCTATGATTATCGTAGAAACGTCGCAGTATCTGGTTCAGATCCTCGACTCGGCTTTGAACCAGATGTCCACAGTCGGTTCTATCAACGATGCTGCATACAGTTAACTCAGCCGAAATCTTGCAACGATTGGCCACAAAGTTCACCGTTTCAGCAAGCCGCCGGAAGGAAGAGAGGATAACCTCCAACCCAAGGTAGCATGCATTATTGATGCCGACATGAGCTACAATCCGCAGCTGTCTACACCCCGTGCGTTCAATTGCAACCAGGATGGCCTGTTACATATATAGGATAAGACCTCCCAGAATACATAATGAATGGATATTTGATTTCATCCCCGACCTATTCGCCATTTCCTTAAGGGATTCAATAAACTTCCTAACGTTGGAGCTTCCAACCAGTAGAATCCACCTCTGTGGTTGCTGAATCAGTCCCGGAGAATACATCAGACCGATTGGACAGTGGTTCAAGCTCACTTTCATGGGATTCAGACTGCCCCCGCATGCGGCGTCGACGTCCAGAAACCACACGCCATTTACAGTCAGGCAACCAATGCACAGATTCCAATATCGCAGCTTGGTCGGCAGGTAGGGGAGAACCTGTAAGAGGTCTAACATCAACAGTGTCACCAATAGCACATCTGCTGCAATCACTTACGGCAGTTTGCAGTTGTGTAACTTTCGCTAACAAAGGTGCAAGCTGAGTGTGAAGATCAACCATCTCAGGCCGCGTATGCACACAGCAATCAGAGTCCCTACACATATTACCCTTCAGAACAAAACTAAGAAGAGGATGAAAGATGAACTAACCAAATGATCTAAATAACACAATAACACATTGTTCACTCGCTCGAACATCGAAGGGCAAAGATCTAATTTACTACTTACAAACAACCAATAATCACGGCTTAAATAAAACCTAACTATGGAGACGATTAAATTTAATTCAGAAGGCGACTACTGTACTGAGTAGCTAATAGGACGTACCAGTGAAATGTGTTAACTAACCATAGTAATAAATAAAAGATCAAATAAGCTCTATATACGTTCCTACAGGAAAAATGGATTACAAATACTGTACGCTGCTGCTACCGAATTAACATAAAAAAAAGCTATCTACAACACTTTAAATTATATAAACAGACATGGTGGCACTTGTCAAGACGGTTGCTGGAGAACAACTGGCTGTTCCTTTGCATAGAGAGTAAATACTCAGGGATGAAAGCTAACTACAACACTTTAAATTAAATAAATAGAAATAGCGGCAATTATCACGACTGTTGCTGGAGACCAACTAGCTGCTGCTCTGCGTGGATAGTGAATATTCTGAGATAAAAGCTAACTGCAACACTTTAAACATTATTAAACCGAAATGGCGACACTTAACAAGACGGTTGCTGCAGATTAACGCCTTAAGCACTGACCCATCAGACAGCTTACACACGTAACGAAATGGATGTACACGATCTTCTTTAGTTAATTAGAAGCAATGATATTGCCAAATCAGCCTTAACAAGCACGTCTACTCATTACCACCACTCTCTACGCGTTATTGGCTGATCCCATCTAGATTACCACCAACCTTGTCCTCCATTAACGTACGAGTGGCTAACGCTCTCATCTATCATGCACGCCTACTGACATTCTCATTTGCGTTCCCCGAATGTTATATATCCAATCTGTTTTGTAACGGACACGTAGCAGGTGCAAGTAAACTGTCGAGCAGTAACGCAAAAAAAATGCTAAAATATGTTCACACTAACGAGGTCACAGGTATATTGTGTAAGAAAAACTTTTAAATTACATTCAACAAATTTGATTCTAATAGTACATAACGGATATTTTGAAATAGAGGGCAGAGCAAAGAAGCAGTTCTTCGTGATTTGTTTCTGACTTGGTTGTCGAATTCCTTTGAATATTAATCACAAAACTCATATCAAACTGACATTTATGAGCAGTACTGTATTTACTTCCATATTACAGCCATAATAATCAAATTTTAAACAAATTATATGCTATAAATTCTCAAAAACATAAAAATAACTATTTATAATATTGTTAAATTCGGTTTGTAGAACTGAATCTCAAACACAACGAACGAAAGGCGAATAAAATAATTTGAAACTTGTTTTAGAAGATGGGTTAGTGGTTATGATCCTGCCTTTAATCTGGAATGGTGCTGTTGCGATCCCTGGTTACGTGATGCAGATTCCCGAAATCACAGCAGACAGTTTGGGATGGTTCCTTCAAACACCGTTGCCAAATCATTTCCTGTTGCTTCACCAAAATTATCTCCCGACTCTAACAACGAGCCACTAACAATTAATTAAAAATAATTAAAAAAATTGTGACTTGTAACATAAATATCTTATATATATATAAAAATAGACGTGTTTTTTCCTATATTTCACTTTTCAGCCACCACTACCTAGCACAGATCACTGATGTTTGTGGGTGGAAGTAGCATGGAGTTTCCTGTCGTGCACAACGTTGGCCGAATGCCGATAGCTGTGGGGATGTGGGAGATATAATGATTAAAGTTGATCAGTGCAGGGCGATTTCATATTTCGACCAAAAATTCGTATCTTCGTATACTTCTCTTTCCTGCCACAACTACATAACATAGACTTTTGGTGTTTGTGTGTGGTAGTAGAATCGTCTTTCCTGTCGTGCACTATGGTTGTTAGATGTCGGTAGCTATGGGGATGTGGGAGATATGGGGGTTGAAAGTGGTCGACCTGTGGCAATTTCATACTTCTGCCAAAGACAAAAGTGTCATGGTGTATCACTTTTCAGCGAAAACTATAGATCACAGATAACTGGCGTTTGTGTGTAGTAATAGCACAGAGTCACCTTTCGATCACAACAGCGGCCGAATTTCAGAAACTGTGGTACTGTGGTAGATATGGTGGTTGTAAGTGGCCGACCAAGGATATTTTCGCATTTCGAATGTCTCCGCATATGTCACTTTTCTGCCACAACTACATAGCATAGAGCATTGGTGTTTGTGTTTGGTAGTAGAATCGTATCTCATGTAGTGCACTATGGTTGTTAGATGTCGGTAGCTATGGGGGTGTGGGAGAAATGGGGGTTGACAGTGGTCAACCTGTGGCAATTTCATACTTCTGCCAAAAACAAAAGTGTCATGGTGTATCACTTTTCAGCGAAAACTATAGATCACAGATAACTGGCGATTGTGTGTAGTAGTAGCACAGAGTCACCTTTCGATCACAACAGCGGCCGAATTTCAGAAACTGTAGTACTGTGGTAGATATGGTGGTTGTAAATGGCTGACCAAGGATATTTTCGCATTTCGAATGTCTCCGCATATGTCACTTTTCTGCCACAACTACATAGCATAGAGCATTGGTGTTTGTGTTTGGTAGTAGAATCGTATCTCATGTAGTGCACTATGGTTGTTAGATGTCGGTAGCTATGGGGGTGTGGGAGAAATGGGGGTTGAAAGTGGTCAACCTGTGGCAATTTCATACTTCTGCCAAAGACAAAAGTGTCATGGTGTATCACTTTTCAGCGAAAACTATAGATCACAGATAACTGGCGATTGTGTGTAGTAGTAGCACAGAGTCACCTTTCGATCACAACAGCGGCCGAATTTCAGAAACTGTGGTACTGTGGTAGATATGGTGGTTGTAAATGGCTGACCAAGGATATTATCGCATTTCGAATGTCTCCGCATATGTCACTTTTCTGCCACAACTACATAGCATAGAGCATTGGTGTTTGTGTTTGGTAGTAGAATCGTATCTCATGTAGTGCACTATGGTTGTTAGATGTCGGTAGCTATGGGGGTGTGGGAGATATGGTGGTTGAAAGTGATCGACCTGTGGCAATTTCATACTTCTGCCAAAGACAAAAGTGTCATGGTGTATCACTTTTCAGCGAAAACTACACATCACAGATAACTGGCGTCTGTGTGTAGTAGTAGCACAGAGTCACCTTTCGATCACAACAGCAGCCGAATTTCAGAAACTGTGGTACTGTGGTAGATATGGTGGTTGTAACTGGCCGACCATGGATATTTTCGCATTTCGAATGTCTCCGCATATGTCACTTTTCTGCCACAACTACATAGCATAGAGCATTGGTGTTTGTGTTTGGTAGTAGAATCGTATCTCATGTAGTGCACTATGGTTGTTAGATGTCGGTAGCTATGGGGGTGTGGGAGAAATGGGGGTTGAAAGTGGTCGACTTGTGGCAATTTCATACTTCTGCCAAAGACAAAAGTGTCATGGTGTATCACTCTTCAGCGAAAACTACACATCACAGATAACTGGCGTTTGTGTGTAGTAGTAGCACAGAGTCACCTTTCGATCACAACAGCGGCCGAATTTCAGAAACTGTGGTACTGTTGTAGATATGGTGGTTGTAAGTGGCCGACCAAGGATATTTTCGTATTTCGACGAAAGGCATGTGTCTCCGCAGATTTCACTTTTCTACCACGACTACATAGCATAGAGCATTGGTGTTTATGTGTGGTAGTAGAATCGTGTTTGTTGTCGTGCACTATGGTTGTTAGATGTCTGTAGCTATGGGGGTGTGGAAGATATGGGGAATGAAAATGGTCGACCTGCGGCAATTTCATATTTCTGCCAAAGACGCATGTGTCACGGTGTATCACTTTTAAGTGAAAACTATCAATCGCAAATCATTGGCGTTTGTGTGGGGTAGTAACACAGAGTCTCCCATCGATCACAACGTTGGCCGAAATTCGGTAACTGTGGGAGTGTGTGAGATATGGTGTTTGAAATTGGTCGATCATGAATATTTTCGTGTTTCATCCAAAGACTTGTGTGTATCCGTAAATTTTACCTTGCTGTCGGAACTACATAGCGCAGAAGACTGGTACTTGTGTGTGGTAATAGTATCGAGTCTCCAATCGTGCACTAGGGTGGTTAGATGTCTAAGCTGTCAATATGAATTCTTTACAATCACGAACGAAGTCGTGGGTACCAGCTAGTAAGAGAATAAAATTTAAAATACGGATTTCAAACACACTTCAGTAGAATTTTTTTAAATTTATTTTTAAATTTTTAATCTTCTTGTTCGCCACCTTTTTCCCAACATTTTGTGGTCGGTTACCTTTGATAACTAACACTCATCGTTGGCACGGTAGAATTTGAGGTTGGTTTTACGACCGCAATGCCATTGCTGGCGCCCAGTATTTTAAATCTACGGCCAGGTTGTGTCTGTGAAATGTGTAGCTATGTTCTGTGTGTGGTCGGTGTATGTTTGTGGGATGTGCACTCTACGTGACGGATATAGGAGATAATCCCGAAATTCTCTTTGATGGCTGCATTAAACCGCCTAAAAGCCGCAGTGAGGATGGTCAGCAGTCAGCACAGGTAGGCGCGATCTCGTGTCCGCCCCGTTGCACCTCTCCTATCCAGTCTGCTGCGCAGTGAGCCACTTGGCAAGGTCACATTTAAATGCTTAATGAGTCTTCCAGTATCATTAACTATACCCTGACATGCTACGCAGCAAAAGTGCTGCCACCATCGGAAAACGCACCGTCGTTACAGAGCAAGTGACTGTGGCTTTAATTAAACAGCTCCAATTTGTAATCTGCCCACTGAGCTGAATTCAGCCTTTCGACTTTAGGCTGGTCTGATGAATCACGCTGTGTTGAATACTGTTTACTGATGTTGATCTCGTCATGAAATATTAACGTGGCCAGAATTTTCAACGCTTTTGGGATCAACTACATAAAACATTACCAGAAAATTAAAGGATTATGGTATAAACAATGTGAAGTTGAAGTATTCCGGGTTTCACGCAAGGAATTACATTCCACGAAAAAATATAAGATTTCTGTGAAATCATAACAGCATTAACTCTAGTTACAGCTTCCAAGGATTAATTTTTCAAGACCGTGATATTTAACAACTTCAATATTCACTATAAAAGCCATTTATTATTATCATTATTACTAGTCCCAAAGCCCGTCAAAAATGACGGGTTTAACGGAGTATTATGGAAATTTATTTCTCTGCAGTGGCTTAACTAAATAGAATTGTTATAAAATAAAGTTCATTGTAATTTATCGTTCCTTGTGCTGTAGTAAAAAGCTTCAGTTGTCACCTTGGTCCAGGATGCATTTCAGCCTAACCACAGTATCCGCTAATATTGCCGGTAGAAAAGCAAAGCTTCAATCACACACGAATTAATACAGTCCCTGTGTCGCATGTCAGTGTCATCATGCATCGCGATATAAACTTGAGCCCAATTCTTTACAGCTTCTTAAACCTTTCATTCTTATTACCTGTTATGAAGATCGATGTTTTCACGGCTGACACAGCTTACATTGGCTCAAATATTGACCCCAGTTAAAATGAAGGATACTAAAAATAAATCTTAATGACTTACTCTATGCCATGTAATATTTAATTGTGGTTTAGGCCACATATATCGCGATCAATTTGTAACTTCTTTCATTCGAAACATGTAATAGAATTGTTATAAAATAAAATCAGGTGTAATTCTTCATGCCTTGTGCTATAGCAAACGCAGGTCTGTACCAGTTTCCTTAGCTCTTCAGTGTATAAATGTTAATAAATGTCACGGAGTTTCGATCCCTGCTTGTTCAGTACTCACTCTGTCGATTTAACCGTAAGACTGCTAAGCTGTATCAATTTCAGGTCCAAATCAAAAGATTTTGTGATTTATATACGATCAACTACTTAAAAAGAAATTTCACTTAGAAAGAAGAGCTAGCAAATGGCAAGAAAATTATTTCAAAGGCTGCAGTAATGTGTATAGATTTTTAAAAAAAATTATTTGCAAAATTTAGAATTTAACAATGTAAACTGTGTGTGTTTGATTGTAAGTAAAAATGATTGTACTGATCTGATTTTTTAGGTGCTAACTTAAAATAAGATGAAATCGTGCAACATACCTGGCAGTAAGAGCTAATATTGTCAAATCCTTCCTGGTATAAAGTTTACTTGTGTAATAGTTTGACAGTCTGTATTCCTATGTCGATGCTCTCTCCTGCAGGGCCGATGGCTCCACGTGGGAGTCGCTTTGTCAGCCACGTGCCTGTCTGCCCGCCTACCTACTGCAGGCGGCGCGGCGGATCTATGCTGATCCCTCTAAAGATAATACACTATTCTGCTATTCGCTACTGTTGTTGCATAAAAATTGAGCTATAATCTTACCAACCATGGATTTAATGCCACTTTATTATAAAACACAATTCATCTTAAGAGCAGAATAAAGTTATGCTTTATTTTTCACAGGAATTTCGTCCTCGCAAAGTGCTCTTCCTGGAAGTGCAGACAGTACACTGACGCCTTGTTTAATACCTCCCACTCTGGTTACAGTTTTTGACGCTCTGCGGTGTTAAAGCCTCACGGACAAGGTATATGAGCATGGCGCTCCGCAAACCAGTATAGTCCACCCACCACTGAGTACATCTGCCGCTACTGATGTTTGTATGTGGATGGGCGGTGCGCAAAACGTAAAGGACTTATTGGTTTCTATTCATTCATACCACATTAGCAACCATACAACACAGGTGACATATTCTACACCGGAAATATTTGCGGCCACGACTGCAAAAGACTTCGTCGATTTTTTCTTAGAATGCTTGACTTCCCCTCATTCTGCCGAACTGTTAATCTTCGTTTTATCATCATCAATTACTGTACGCTGTCTACATTTTCGTGAGCGATGGTCTATATTGATACTCTACTGTAGGGATCATCTTAGGCGCCAGCTTTTGTGTAAATTAAAGTTCTGAGGTTTTAACAGTGGTACAGCATGGACACATTGATTATTGTCCTGTGGCCTCATTATTTTCTTACAGAAATATGAAATGCACAACGGTAACGTTCCTGGCATCTTGAAATGTCATGACAGAATTCCACTCCGTTCCTTGTCCCCCGGTCCTCTTCCGCTACTAATAATCTCGACGTTGATGAGTCAAAAAAGAGAAAGAAATAAAACGCATATCTCATCAACTATCAGTATCTTCAACAAACTAAAAGTTCTTAGATTAATGTTATAATGTCGGACACTATTCGCAAGTCATCGTCCTGCTACAGAGCTGTAAAACGGATGGAGTCCTTCATTTAAACTCCTTCCGACCATTAGTAAGATTACAAAACTTGGTGTCTGAGCTAGTTTATGAGTTTCGCTGCATTTCTCAACAAATCAACAAGAATTGCAAGCCTGCCGGGAATGGCAAATGAGCCACCAGCAACATGAAGGTAGCAGAATATACTGTGAGCTATTTTATTCTATACAAGCAATATTAATATATTCTTCTCTGTAACTAAACTTTTGGAATACCATAATGAATCACGCTGCGCATTAAATAAATTATAAACACCTCCCTAACGGATTGTTGAGCCACGGGTAATTTTTAAATATCCTAAATTCACGTGGGCCGTCATTTAGTTGCAAAAGAGCATGTGAAGCAAAACACGTATGCATACCAAACAAAGCAGACAGATGATCTTTCACGAGCAAGTTGTGACACAACAGAATAATTTCATAAGAAAATCATATTTTTGTGAAATGAAATTAAACAAAAATGAGATATTTACTCCTTTAGCAAGGAAATGTAAGTTGCCATGGCAATAAGAAAAATCAAGAGATAGCTAGAGGTTTAGCGACGTACAGGCCGAACGGTTGCTTTGTTACCAGTTCACTGCTTAAGAACCTTGCATTCTTCGGATATTTTATATTTATATTTATTTATAATTATAACCCAGGAGCGCGACATGGCGACCGTGACAGGACTTGCATTTGTGTGATGTTAAGCTAGAATGCTGTATGTATGTATGTTTTCATTAAGACAATACATGGTTTTTTTAGTTCATTTCTGTATATTGTTAGTATTAAGAAGAGAATATTTTGTAAAATGTTTTGTAAAAAATTCTAATAGGAACAGAGGAAAGAGTATCGCTGGATGCAAGGTTATTCTTATAAGTTTACCAATGTCTTTTAAGCAAAGACATGGTGAACTTGAGGAGGCATGTGACACAACAGAATAATTTCATAAGAAAATCATATTTTTGTGAAATGAAATTAAACAAAAATGAGATATTTACTCCTTTAGCAAGGAAATGTAAGTTGCCATGGCAATAAGAAAAATCAAGAGATAGCTAGAGGTTTAGCGACGTACAGGCCGAACGGTTGCTTTGTTACCAGTTCACTGCTTAAGAACCTTGCATTCTTCGGATATTTTATATTTATATTTATTTATAATTATAACCCAGGAGCGCGACAAAGTTAGGCAGCTGCACTAATAATAACGAAAATTCATTTTCTCCTAAGACGCGAGCGGATTTTTCTTTTAGCAGCTTTGCTCTTCATCTTTAACCCCAGTGACATGCCTGAAACAATCGGCAACAAATTCTGCTATACTGACAATTTAGCTATCGCTGTCCAAACTATCACAATAAAGGAAGGGGAAAGCATTCTTAGAAATAACTTAGAAATCTTGAATGTATTCTACATGAAATGGAGACTTTGTCCGAACCCGAAGAAGACAGAAGCATGCGCTTTCCACTTGAGTAATCGAATAGCATATCAGCAGCTCAAAGCGAGCTTCTGTCAGCAAGAAGTAAACGCAATTTTTAACGAGCGTGGTGGGTGAACGGTTAACGTTCTGGCCTCTCATTCGGAAGGACGCGGGTTCGAATCACCGTCCGGGCATCCAGGTTTGGTTTTCCCATGGTTTCCCCAAATCCCTCCAGGCGAATGCCGGGATGCTTCCTTCAAAAGGCCATGGCCGAATTCCTTCCCGTTCCTTGTCCCTAGTCCCATCCTGCCTCTAATGACCTTTCGGCTAGGCGTAAAGCAATAAATGAAAAAAAGCAATTTTTAACGTTAGATCGTTCCTTAACGCTCAAAAAACACCTTGTAAACACAAGTCAGAATCTTAAGATACAGAACAATATCATGAAGAAGGTGGCTGGGGAGCTGATGCAGCCTCTTTACGAACAACAGCCCTTACCATGATTTACCCTGCAGCTGAGTATTGTGCTCCAGTGCGTCAACGGAGTGTTCATACTAGGAAAGACGACGTTCATCTGAACGAGTGTAAGAGTCACAACCAGCAAACTAAAATCCTCCCCTATACCCAGGTTACATGTCGTCAGTAACAAAACTGCCTGCCAATCTAAGACGTCAAGAAGCCACGCACGTGAATGGAGAAACTTGCAATCTATTAGGTCCTTAACGACCAATCCCTCACTCGTCTTAAATCTAGGAATTTACTATGGCCAGATGTTTCTGATTGCAATGTCAAAGAAAATGGCGCCTGTGGACACCAAGATGTTCAAAATTCTGCAGCTGGACTTCCGGTATTCCATCTGAAGAGAGACCGTGGGTTAAACTAAACCGCCTAAGAATGGTCAGCAATAGATACAACGCCATGCTCTGTAAGTGGGGACTTCGGGATTCTCCTACGTGTAACTGCAGAGCTCCTTCCTATACTGTAGAACTCACCATTAAGAAATGCTGTTTTAGAAAGTACGATGAAGTGTCCCAAAACGTTGTTTTCGGACGTCATCGACGAAAAGCTGGACGGGAAAATCGAAGTACAAAGCGTGACCGTAACACTGGATCACCCGCCTACTGAAGTGGTTCTTAGATGTAATGGTCTCAAAAATGTGCGGAAACATGCAGGCTTTTCAAAAAGACTTTTATTTGTTTATGATCATTTCAATCAAACCAACGAGCGAGGAGTCACACTTTGCCTCGGTTTGTTCTGGCGGAATAAAAATTGTGTATTTACCATCCAGCTGACGTTTATGTTGAAGTCGGTGCTGTCCGGATCTTCTCGAATTTCTGCGCGCAACACACACAGAACAAAATTTTATCGTCGCACTCGTTTAACACTGGACGATCACTTGCTTTGGAGCACATTCGATTATTATTCTTCCGAACGGCGTCTCCCTGGCCAGCTGCAGTCTTCTCCTCAAAACGAGGGTTTTACCATGAAACAAAAAACAAAACTAGTCTGAACTTATTATCAATTAATGGAGTTATCCCTCCATGCATGCACACACAGACACAATCCTCTGCACTTCACACATATAGGAAAGGAAGTATAGAAATATTGCAGATGTATGCGGCCCAAAAGAACATTAATCCTTAGTTGATGCGCAGTATTTTTTATTCCCACTGGGTGACTTTAATCACACGGCGTTTATTTACTTATTAAAAGCCAAAAGTGAAGTATTTTAAGCTTTAAAGAATTAAGAGCTATCGTAGAAAATTAAAATATTTCGCTCTGATAATGGCTAAAAAAAATTTTGGCAACTAGTTTAGAGATTATCTGATGAAAGAGGGTATTATTCATCAGAAATATAACCCGTACACCCCAAAATAAAATGGTCTGTGCGACCAATAGTTGAGAAAGCAAGATGTATGTTGTTCATGCAAATCAAGATAAAAGAATTTGGGGAGAAGCAGCAAACACTGCTGTGTACTTAAATACCAGATCAGTTGCATCATGAACTCGAAACAAGACACCATATGAGTTGTGATATGGCAAGGAATCTGATGTAAGCCATATTCGTATATTTGGGAGTGATGTGATAGTCCATGTTTCCCTCCCCACTCCCAAAAAAAAGCTTAAAGTAGGACAGAAAGTTACAAAAACACATCCTTTTTCGATACTGCGAAAATATAGAAGGTTATAGAATTTATGGCTGTAAAAAAAAACGGAATAATAACAAGCAGAGACGCGATTATCATGGAAAATAAAGAAAATAAATATCAAGAAATCATAGTTTTAGTGCGGAACTCTGGTCGAGAAGAACAGATGACAGTAACGAACAAACTAGACTCACTGAAGTCATCTACCATCCTGAAGAAGAAGGCCAAGATAACTTGGAAGAAAGTTCTGCAGTTTATACTGTGTAAATTAAGAAATTACCCAAAAGAATAAATGAACCAACCCAGAGGCATGTTACAATTTGTTTAAGTGGAATGTATAGAAGGCAGAAGGGAGTGATGACATCACATACTCAGAAGCTATGAGCGGTCCGGAAGCGCTAAATGGAAACTTGCTGTAAAAGGGGAGCTCAAGTCCTTTGAGATAAATGATGCATGGTAGGCTGTAAACTCTCCAAGAGACTCTAAGGAAGTGCAGTGGAAGTGGGTGTTTAAAAAAAATATGTTTGAAAGTGATTATAAAGTACGATACCGTACTGGGTTAGTGGCTAAAGAATTATGCCAAAAAGCAGGTGTAGATAATCATGAAACCTTTCTAACGGTGCTTAGATATTCCACAATGAGACATTTATTTGCAATTAGTGCACAATTGGGGTTAGACATTAATCACTTAGATGTAACTACAGCTTTTTAAGTGGATATCTAAAAGAAGATATTTGCATGAGAGTTGTAATGCTCATATGTATCCAAACGATCTGAATCGATCATCGCTAAACTTTCTCCTAAACTTTATTCAACCATTTCTACATTATTTGAGTCGAAAGTCCTAGCTTTAGGTTGTATGGTCAGGCGAATATACAAAATTGAGACTGGACCACCTCACAAAAAAAAAAGGGATATGCTTTAACATATTCATAATACAAACGAAAATATTAACTATATTTCGGAAACAAAAGTGTTGTGCAGACATTGAATGAACTTCTTTTTAGTTTTTAAAAACATTTAAGATTACGTGTCCATATAGAACGTAAAAAGTTACCGTTTTCAAACAAAACGATAATTTTGATCAAACCTTTGGGTCAAAAGAAACGAAGAGGTTACACCGATAATCTGTCACAAAATAACTAGATACTAATGGTAACATCAATATTTGCAACGTACTACATTTCTGGGTAAATATTGTTTTAAATAAGTGAGATGACAAATAATTTCTGATCTTTTATGTTACTTAATCATTCAGTGGGCTCTTCAGACTCTTAGAGAACATCGTTACCACGAAAACCACTTCCCCCCCTATAAAGCACCACTTAGCGACAAATGTGACTACGCCATGTAAAATTGTGTTTGCAGCTATTGGACTCTCAGAGTTTTTTGTTTTTGTTATAGAAGGAGTTTTTAGTGCAAATTTAAGCAGCTTTCTATAATAATGATATATAGAAATAAGTTTACTGACGATAAAATTCTGTCTATTTCGAGGACAACAGTAATTTAGCTATATGTTTTTCCGTATTTCAGCCTTTTTATGTTCCTAAATAAATTTAAGGGCAGTACTGAAAGAATGTTATATAAGGGCAAGCAGTCTGAAGAGCGCACTGCATAATTAACTAACTTCAAAGATCTGAAATTATTTGTCAACTCACTTATTTAAAAATATATTTACCGAGAAATGTAGTACATTGCAGATATTGCTGTTACCATTAGTATCTAGTTATTTTATGTGATAGATGATAGGTGTAACCTGTTCGTTTCTTTTGCACGAGGGTTTGTTCAAAATTATCTTTTTTTTGTCGTTTGTATAACGAATATGTTAAAACATATCACTTTTTTGTGAGCTGGTTCAGTCTCGATTTTGTACATTCCCATCAACAAGGTATAGGATTGCCCATGCAGATATGTAGGAAGGGATGAATAAGGTTTAGGAGGAAATTTAGCGATGAGCGATTCAGAGCGTTCGGATACATGTGAGCATTGTAGTACATAATTGCAAAAATAAGGTTTTAAAATTAAAAAGGTAGAATTAAAAGTATTTGTAAATGATGACTGGGAAATAACGACATAGGGAGTGGATACGATACTGGTTTCTGTTTTATAACGTCTGGTTCTGATATTCCTTGGGAAAACAGAAAACAAAAATAGCTGCAGCTCTGGCAAGCACCGAAGCAGAATATGTGGCTTTGTCAGATGCTTCAAGAGACTCAATATATTTAAGAAATCTGTTATTCGTAACCACGGGCAAACGTGTATGAATATTATCTAAAGTGGCAGTCAGAGAGCATTAAAGCTTAAAACTAATCACCAAATGCACAAGAGGTCTAAACATTTGACGTTCGTTACCATTTTGTTCGTGATACTGTATTAAATAAATTTATTGTACTTGAATAGATGCAAACTGCTGAAATGACAGCTGACTTTCTCACTAAAGCTCTGTGTTCCTCCAAACACTACAAACATAGGAGTGAAATAGGAATATCAAATAATATTGTGTAATGTTGTATGACGCTGTCACTTAAGTTTCATATCCAATATTGTGTTTCATCAGAGTGTTACTAGTGTTAAATAAACCTAGAATATCCTTTTCAGAACCTTCCATTTCTAACATTAGTTCCTCATTCACTCTTGCAAGCGATAATAATTGCGTATAATTCCTGTTGGCGCTAAGACGCGAATTATCAATTAGAGTAACTTAACGGTGGTCTCGTCGGAACGAAACTCTAGTTTTAATGATTACTTCTCATTTCACTTTTTTCATACACAGTTCATTACGGACTTCCACTTTTCTCTCTTTCTGAATGTATTTGCCATATCTTATATATATATATATATATATATATATATATATATATATATATATATATATATATATACAGGGTGTTACAAAAAGGTACGGCCAAACTTTCAGGAAACATTCCTCACACACAAACAAAGAAAATATGTTATGTGGACATGTGTCCGGAAACGCTTACTTTCCATGTTAGAGCTCATATTGTGGACGGCTGTGATACAATACGCCATTCTCCAGGGCTGCATCAGCGCATCAGGGATTCCATGCGACGGAGGGTGGATGCATGTATCCTCGCTAACGGAGGAAATTTTGAATATTTCCTGTAACAAAGTGTTTGAAGTCACGCTGGTACGTTCTGTTGCTGTGTGTTTCCATTCCATGTTTAATGTGATTTGAAGAGAAGTAATAAAATGAGCTCTAACATGGAAAGTAAGCGTTTCCGGACACATGTCCACATAACATATTTTCTTTGTTTGTGTGTGAGGAATGTTTCCTGAAAGTTTGGCCGTACCTTTTTGTAACACCCTGTATAAAAATAGACGTGTGTTTTCCTACATTTCACTTTTCAGGCACCACTATCTTGCACAGATCACTGGTATTTGTGTGTGGAAGTAGTATAAAGTTTCCTGTCATGCACAACGTTGGCCGAATGCCGATAGCTATAGGGATGTGGGAGATATGATGATTAAGTTGGTCAATGCAGGGAGTTTTCATATTTCGACCAAAAATTTGTGTCTCTGTATACTTCTCTTTTCTGCCACAACTACATAGCATAGACCATTGGTGTTTGTGTGTGGTAGTAGAATCGTGTCTCCTGTAGTGCACTATGGTTGTTAGATGTCGGTAGCTATGGGGGTGTGGGAGATATGGGGGTTGAAAGTTATCGACTTCGACAATTCCATATTTCTGCCAAAGACGCATGTGTCTTGGTGTATCACTTTCCAGCGAAAACTATCTAGCGCAGATCACTGGAGTTTGTGTGTGGTAGTAACACAGAGTCACCTTTCGATCACAACGTTGGCCGAATTTCAGTTATTGTTAGATTGTGGGAGATATAGTGATTGAAAGTGGCCGATCAAGGATATTTTCGTATTTTAACCAAAGACATGTGTCTCCGCATACGTCACTTTTCTGCCACAACTACATAGCATAGATCATTGGTGTTTATGTGTGGTAGTAGTATCATGTCTCCTGTCGTGCACTATGGTTGTTAGATGTCAGTAGCTGTGGAGGTATGGGAGATATGGGGGTTGAAACTGGTCGACTTGCGGCACTTTCAAATTTCTACCAAAAACGTATGAGTCCCTGTGTATACTTTTCAGCCAAAACTATGAAGCGCAGATCACTGGTGTTTGTGTGTGTCAGTAACACAGAGTCACCCATCGATCCCAACGTTGGCCGAATTTTGGTAACTTTGGGAGTCTGGGAGATATGGTGGTTGAAAGTGGTCGATCAAGGATATTTTCTTATTTCATCAAAAGACATGTGTGTCCGTAAATTTTACTTTGTTGCCTGAACAACATAGCATAGATGACTGGCATCTGTGTGTGGTAATAGCATCGAGTCTCCCATCGTGCACTGTGATTGTTAGATTGTCGGTAGCTGTCAATCCAAGTTCCTTACAAACACGAACGAAGTCGTGGGTACCAGCTAGTATATATATATATTATCATCTTTTCATCTTATACGTCTTGGTAAAGATCCTATAAAGTGAAACAATATTTCATATGAAGACGTATTGTACTCCTAAAACACGACAGGTCAGTAACTTCTACTGCGACATTAGCATACCAATCGAGAACGCATAACCTACATCTTTATTTATCTGCTTCATGTATTCTAATATTCCTCTACCTCTACAGTTCTTTCCTTCGGCCGTTCCCTCCACTAACAAATTAATCAATCCCGAATGTTTAAAAATGTGACCCACCGTTCTATCTCTTGTTTCTGTTAGATTCATACACAAACATCTTTTTGTTATATATGTCTTATCTTGCCTAAACCGTTTAGCAGGAGGCATATTACACATAATTCATATAGGTAATGACTTTTATAGTAATTTTATTAATAGTAAAGTACGTTTCAGCTGAGAACATAACCTTGTTATACAGTACATCCATTATCTTGCTAAAACCATTTAGAAGGGGGCCAATCTCATATAGTTGTACAGTAAAGAAATTTTATAACAATTTTCTTAACAGTGAAGCACTTTTTAAATTGATTCTAAACCATTTTCATAAAAGGCATAAGATTCAAATAAGGTTGACTTTCAGTCATAATCAATTTTGTTGCATTCATTTCCACTAAGAAAGCAGAGAATGATAACCATTTTAAGGTGTATTTTGTATGCTCTCAAAATTCTTTTAAAGGTGATATTGCAAAAATAAAGTATTTGAACTTTTTAAATAAAAGAGCTAGGAAGATAAAAGTGTGCTTAAATGAGAGAGAAAAATTCATTTAATAATAATAATATAACGATTTAGCAGTATTTCCATATTTAAAGGGAGAAAAATGGAATTTTAGTATCAAAGCTTTATAACGTCGCCATGTGTAACTTTTAAAAAATAATTAACTCTTTAATAAGTAAACCTATGAGAAAATTTGTCATGACTTAAAAGAGTTTAAATAAATTAATAATATTAAAATTCCTGAAATATCTGAGAAAAAATAGTGTACCACGAGAATGTGGGATTTTGGTAATTCACCAGCGGAAATATGCCATTGTTCTATGGCGAGTCAGCTAAAGATTAGCCAAGGCTGTAAAAAGCCAACCAGCGTTCCCTGGGGAGGCAGTTTTGAAATAGCAGTACGTGTCACGTCGCGAGGTAGAATTCAAAATGTAACTACTCAAAGTTTAACTATCTTACCGCGGAACAAGTTCGCGGACACGAACATCCATTTCAAGGAAACTTTAAGCTAAACTAAATGAAAGAACTTTTTTTACAATGGTTTAAGAATTCATTAGTAGCAGTGGTTAGAACTATCACTAACCTCACTCTGTGGAGCAAATACCAGTATTTTTGCCAGAGTGAATGCTTCTCCAATGTTGCGCCTTGAAGGATAACCTGCATCTTCTTAGGTGATTACCAAGTTCGATTCTGCTTTTTAAATATTTTAAAACAGCTTTAAATTCATAAAACTTTCGGAATATATTCAAATTAGTAACTACAGTGACTTTCTTTCTTTATGGATGACCTGTTAGCTATTACAGGGTAAACTAATAGCTTGGCGACCGGATTAAAGAACTATAGCATCATCGAGAAAAGGTATCGGTTACACAGGCAATACGATGAAGTTAATGCGAATGTAGCATAACCCCAAGCAACGTTTAAGCATTTCAATTTCCAACACATATTCATTTCGTACATTATCTGTCCACTTAATTTTCAGTATCACCACATTTCAAGTGCTTCAATTTTCGTTTTTCTGATATTCCATGCTTTTCTACCATAAAGTGTTGTGCTCCACACACAGAGTTTTAAAATGTTCCTTCTGAATCTTAGATCTATATTTGAAAATGAAAGATTCCTCTTTTTCATGAAAGATCTTTTCGCTAGTGCTATTCTGTTTCATGCTTCGATCATCAGTTGTAATTTTACTTCCAAAGTATCAGAATTCGTTTACTTCTAATATCGCTTCCGATCCTGTTTTTATATTTAATCTACTACTACCATAATTTCTACTACATTTCATAACTTTTGTCTTGTTTTATTTTATATTTAGTCCAAACTCTTCCTCCAGTATTTATTCATGATATTCAGTAACGTCCCAATATCCTCAGCCCATTCTGCTAACGGGACAAAGTCATCAGCAAATCGTAACATACTAATTTTATCTCCTTGAACACTTATGCCACATTTATTATTTTGCTTCTGCTACATACAAAATGAACACTGATGGAGATAAACTACAATCTTATCTCACACCCTTTTTAAGTGATGCACCCTTTTCTATTTTCATGATAACTACTTGATTCTTATTTAGATAATAAAGTACTCTTCTATCTCAATATCTTATACCTGACTTTTTTTTAAATTTTGAACATCTTGTCCCGCTTAACATTAATAAAAGCTTTGTCTAATGCCATAAATGTATATTTGTATTTCTTGATTCGCTGTTTTTAAACTTAAAACCTTATATGCTTTTCTTTCATCGCGGCTTTCCTGAACCCAAACCGATCATGACCTACTATCTTTTCTACTACCTTCTCCATTCTTCTGTATATTAGCCCGGTCAGTAATTTAGAAGGACTTTTGGTGCGATAATTCTCACATCTGTCGGCTTGCAACTATCTTTGCAAATGTGAAAATGATACTTTTATTAAAATTAGCTGGTCTCTCTTCTGTTTGGTAACTTTTGAAATCAGTTTGAATAATGTTAGGGTTCCTTCTTCTTCTAGCCATTTCAGAATTTCTGCCGAGATCTCATCAATGCCAACTACGTTATTTGATATCAGATCATTAAAAGCTCTATCAAATTCCATTTTTAAACAGGATCTCCTACATCATTAATGTCGACATCGCTTTCTTTTTCCAGTGCACTGTTGTTTGAATCATTCCCATCATATAGTTTCTCGATGTATTCCTTCCATCAGTTAGCTCTGTCTTCTGAGCTTAAAGATGTTTCCCATCAACAGCCTTAATGCTACTGGTTTTTTTCATTTCTCCAAAAAGTTGTTTGATCTTCCTATAAGACACATCTCCTTTACTTAAGACCATTTTCTATTTATTCGCCACTTCTTCTGGAAGCCACTTTTCTTTGGCTTTTTTCCATTTCCTGTTTCTTCGATTTCTAAAATGTCTGTACTGCTCTCTTCCTGCCCATCCTTAGCATTTTTGCGCCTTCTTCTTTGACCCATCAGCTCCAAAATATCTTTTGTGATCCAAGGTTTTAGGGCGGCTTGTTTCCTAAATACTAACGGTTCTTCAGCAGCTTTGATAATTTCTCTCTTGAATGAATTCAATTGTTCTCAGTTGAACTTCTTTCAGAGTTATTACTTAGACCCATGTACACAGACGGAAAAAAAAATCCCAACACCAAGAAAAAATTATTGTAGAGTAATGAAATTTGGACAATGCATTTGTCAAGTTAACATGTTTAATTGATTAAATTTTCAAGATCACAGGTTAATTTAAGCTCAAGAAAATGCATTTCAAATGTGAAATACTGTTAAATTAATAGCCGGTGTAACCTCCAGAATTTTGAATGCAAGCCTGCAAACGTGAATGCATTGTGTCATACAGGTTTCGAATGTCACTTTGTGGTATGGAGTTCCATGCTTGTTGTACTTGTGCTGTCAATACTGGGACGGTCAGTGCTGGCTGTGGATGATGCTGGAGTTGTCGTCCAATGATATCCCATACGTGTTCAATTGGAGACAGATCTGGTGATCTCGCAGGCCAAGGTAACATGTCGACACTCTGTAGAGCACGTTGCGAGACAACAGCGGTATGAGGGCGAGCGTTATCCTGTTGAAAAACTCCCCCTTGAATGCTGTTCATGAATGGCAGCACTACAGGTTGAATTACCAGACTGACGTACAAATTTGCAGTCAGTGTGTTTGGTATAACCACAAGAGTGCTCCTGCTGTCATAGGAAATTGCTCCCCAGACCATGACTCCAGGTGTAGGTCCAGTGTGTCTAGGCCGCAGACAGTTTGGTTGCAGGCGTTCCCCTGGCCTCCTTCTGACCAACACTCGGCCATCACTGGCACCAAGGCAGAACCTGCTTTCATCAGAAAACACAACAGATCTCCAGTGTTGGTCAGAAGGAGGCCAGGGGAACGCCTGCAACCAAACTGTCTGCGGCCTAGACACACTGGACCTACACCTGGAGTCATGGTCTGGGGAGCAATTTCCTATGACAGCAGGAGCACTCTTGTGGTTATACCAAACACACTGACTGCAAATTTGTACGTCAGTCTGGTAATTCAACCTGTAGTGCTGCCATTCATGAACAGCATTCAAGGGGGAGTTTTTCAACAGGATAACGCTCGCCCTCATACCGCTGTTGTCTCGCAACGTGCTCTACAGAGTGTCGACATGTTACCTTGGCCTGCGAGATCACCAGATCTGTCTCCAATTGAACACGTATGGGATATCATTGGACGACAACTCCAGCATCATCCACAGCCAGCACTGACCGTCCCAGTATTGACAGCACAAGTACAACAAGCATGGAACTCCATACCACAAAGTGACATTCGAAACCTGTATGACACAATGCATTCACGTTTGCAGGCTTGCATTCAAAATTCTGGAGGTTACACCGGCTATTAATTTAACAGTATTTCACATTTGAAATGCATTTTCTTGAGCTTAAATTAACCTGTGATCTTGAAAATTTAATCAATTAAACATGTTAACTTGACAAATGCATTGTCCAAATTTCATTACTCTACAATAATTTTTTCTTGGTGTTGGGATTTTTTTTTCCGTCTGTGTAGTTTGTAAATTAACAACATTGGCTTAGGAGATGGTTTTCATAAGAATCTCAGTGACATATGTGCAAGATATTTTGGATGAAATAGATAAGGTAGACCAAATTGAGAATATAGCACTGGATCTCTCCAATGCATCTGATAGAATGCAATGGTGGTAAATAAGTTAAAAAATTAGGGTCGGTATGTGTGATAGAGCATAACTGAGCGTTTTGCAGAGAGAGAAGAGTAAAGTCGAGGCTGATGAAGCATCACAACATGGAGTTCTAGTGTTTCAATTCTTAAGTTATAAATGATCTGCTATGTGATATTTGTATAATAAATGTCACAAAATTACATTTATGAGAATGTAGTGATAACATTAGATAAGGTTTCCCCTCCCTATAACACAATAAAACAGTGTGCTTAGAAAATGTTTAACGGTAGAGAATTAGCACTGACGTGCAAGAAGGACAATGGAGACAATAACTAACGAAAAGGTGGAATGGGTGATTGAGTTGGTGATGAGAGAGTTAAAGTTAGATAGAATGAGTAGATATCAGGCATTTTAGGAGCAAATGTATAGCGAATTTTGTCAGAGTACTTGCACGTCCATAGAGTGACGAAAATACTGTCAACATATCAAAAGTCAGTGGGAAGGAAGGTGTCTGTTGAAAATTTAGACTTTTTTGAAACTAGACAAACAAACGTATTTTTATGGTTATATGTTGGGGAATATTAGCATAATATTTGATAATAAACTCAGTTGGGCAGGACACATAAGGTAGGTGGTAGGAAGAGATTTAAAAGCCCTAAATTTACTGGAGATTGTGATGAGAGGATGTACCACAGAAGGGTTAGAAACCTTGTTTAGACCAGAACAAAATCTGTAACTGACACGATAAAAGAGCTGAAATTGGGATCACTGGAAGACATGAGGTAGGGGAAAAGAGTGTTGGTACTGTATACTAGTGATGAGGATTGGATGGATATCGACAGAAGAATTAGAACGCGGAAGGACAAAGTTGATCATGGCCATAAGCTGGAACTGGATTGTTAGCATAAGGGAGTGCAAAAATTTTCATTTTTGGGTAATGGAGTTTTGGATTGGAATATCACAAGAGAAATGCTGAAGTATTTACGGAAAATATTGAAAAAATCTAACATTTGTAAAGTACTTTTTAGTCTCTGATTGGCACAAGGCTGCATCAATGCATAATACCATTGGTTGTAGTCAGAATCGAGACATTGAATACATTGGATGCAACAAATGGGGTGATATTTTGAACACAAATATGTCCAAGATATCAGCCCTGAGTCTGGAGTCTCTGAGAGTGTGGGAGGATTCGTCAGGCGTCACTGCAGTCACCTGGGAGTTCTTTGAAACAAAATCGTGGAGGACACGGCCGTTTGAGTTGGTACTGTCCCACGTCAACGATTTGGCGTTAAAATCACCCTCAGAGGATAATTCTGTCTGCTGTGATCAGTGTCTATCGGTCCTGTACATTGTATAGTTTCTCACTTGGAATCTATGATTAGCAGTTAGGTGTGTTTCCGATATTAAGGCAGTGTCTATTTCTTGCTCCTCGAAGAAGTTCTCTAGAGTTATTCTTCGGTGAAGAACGCCGTCTGAACTCCAGTTCATGATTGTTAAGTTTTGAAGCTTATTTCTCGCCATCGAAAAATCCTACAAAAGTGCTAAAAATGACCGAGTTTTGATTCTGCGTCTGCGGCTTGTTTGAATTTATGGGGTGTTTTATTGATTGCTGTGAAAAGTTTTTTGATGTCAAGTGACTTTCAGGAGTCAAGTAATTCCTCGAAGTCTGCAAAGGGGGAGGAAGATCGATTCTACAAAGAAGTGTTTAAAATTTCACTTCCTGCAGGCAGGTCAGAAGTATTTGATCTTTAATTGGGTTTTGTGTTCTCCAATGTATTTTCAGATGAAGTTATCTGCTCGGAATTGTTTATTGCTGGTAACGGAGGGAATTCCTCACTTTTTAGGTTGAACTTACTGTTTTCAGATTTCTGTTGTTGCTTTTCTAATTATTTTTGTTGCTTTAATCTAGTGTTTTTTTTCATGTGTTAGTTAGATGCATTTCTCCACATTTTACGCATTTTGGAGTAATATGGCAATTCCTGCACCCTTGTCAAATTTTTGACATGTATGGCACTGAACTGGTCCAGTAGGTGCCCTCTGTGCCTCTACCCTGACCTTAAGACAGTGAAGACACCGTAAATTGTATATGTCATAAGCTTCTACTGTATAGTTTAAATGAACTAAGAATAGCGGCAGTAGCTTACTAACACCTACTTTCCTTACTGTGTCACTGGACAACGTTGTGAACAGGGAAAATTTTCTATAACAGTGCATCTGCTATCTCTCCGACCGGAATATCTGAGGTGGGGGAGGTAGAGAGGTCACGGATGACCACCTTAAGCATTTTATGGAGATCAGCATCAAAGGTGTGATACTGGTCGTTTTTCTTATTGAGAGCTTGTAAGATCATTTTAAAATCAACTAGGTTGGAAGCCTGGTAATTTATACAATTCCCCCAATAAGCAGTGTGGACGTTGCCTGTTAGCCGTCTCTCGATTTCTTTTCCAAAGACCATATAGCCTTTGGTTTCGTAGCAAAAAATTGGTGGACTCGTTCTCGTTGGGGTTGCGGAATCGCGGGAGCTGGTACTGTTTCGGGGCAGAAGCTAATGGTTTAAATCTATTGCTAGTCGAAATGGTAGGTGAACCTTTTGCATCCAGGGAAAGTGGCGAATCTAATTCAATTTCAGTATGATCTACACAGGTGCTACCACAAGCTACGGCATCTGAATTCCTGTCACCAAATGGCAGCACTGTCATACATTTTTTTGGTTTCAGGCCATAATCTTAGTATGTGGAGTTTTATTTTTGTTTTGAGTTGGTGATGCTTTCTGTTGTTTTGTTATTTGACTGCGGATTCCCATTACGGGACCGCGGTGGGCGGGGGTAAAGAAAGATTTCCCTACTTGCAGTTTCAAGTCAGTCGTCAATGTCCAACTGCCTGACCTTCTCTCCGCAGAGAGAGCCCTGGCTTGCAAATACATTGTCTAACCACCCCTACATCCAGCTCTCTGGACTCCTAATCAGTCAGTCTATCTGTCTCTTTGTTTTATAAGTGCGGAAAGATGCCTGAAGCAGCAGCGTCGTGCAGTGCCTGCGGACCGGAGCCATGGCACGGTAGTGTAGTGTACAGCTATCAACTAAAAACTGATGCTGTTAAAATAGATGCTGCTTCATGAAGAATGTGATTCCAGTCAAAAGCCTCTATTGCCTTCGCTATGACTCATGAATGTTAGCTACAACGTAACTCCCTATTAATTTGATCTGACCCCAACGCATTTATACCCCTTTCGAGTTATAAAAAGTTTCTGTATGGCAAAAATTTCAAGTCAGGAGGTAACATCACACGTAAAGTCACCTCAATTTTTTACATGCTTCAGAAATCCATTTATACAGGTGACATTACATCATTTGCATCGGAACGTCGTTGAATGAAGCGTATGGAGTGTTTAAAATAAGCCACAACTTTTCTTTTAAATCATGGTATCAGTATCAAAACCACAGACTATATTTTGAAAAAAGGAACTCAAAGGAAAATTCTTATTTAGAATAATGCTGAAAATTGCTGCCGTCCCCAAGGCCAGAGGAAATGATTGACTGAAAAAGTCGAGGTAAATAATCTACCGAGCGCGATGGGTTAGCGATAACGCTCTGAATTCACATTCTGGAGGAAGCGATTCGGAAGCCCGGCCATCCAATTTTTTGTTTTCCCTGGTTACCCCAAATCACTCAGCCGAATGCCGGAATAGTTCCTTCAAAAAGCCGTGGCCGAATTCCTTCCCATACCTTGCCCCCAGTCTCCCACATTAATAACTGCGATGTTGACGAGGCGAAAAAAAAGCAAATAATCAAACTACAAGTGGAAAGATTATAATGAATAGTACGATGTGCAGGTACATAATAGAAATAATGCTGTGAAGACCTATCATATCAGACACAACATAAAGACTTTGAAAGTAAATTGCATTATAATGGGAAGACACTCATTAGTAAGAGAAAAATGAAATAGAATTTAAGTGATTGTAGAGCAAATGGCTGCAGCATTTAAAAATAATTAAAATGGGTTAGAAGGTTAAATCACCTGCAAAATGATCTGATAAACGAACCTTTAGAGGTTTCTTGACCACTTTGCTGAAAGAAATGGTTGCAAGCATGGCAACATGAAAAAAAGAATACGATTTTGTAAAATCTTAATAGAATCATACAGAATTGAGAGCTGTTGTGCGAATCATTGGATTATACTTGCATAATTCTCAGCATAAATTGTAAATCAATGCAATGCAAATTACAATTGGACTGTCTTGGTTGTTAGGAAATTTCCCCGGGTATTTCTAAACATTTTAAAATGAAATACCGCCTGTTAAAAATTGATTTCGTATATTGTTTATACCCTTCACAGAAGCCATTTTATTCCAGGAAGATATATGTTAGCTAAGACAAAATACTATATGTTTGGTGTATGGTAGGAGAAGGTGGCAAAAAATATTGACAACCACTAAAATGGTTTTCTTTGTGTTGGAACTATTCACAAATGCGCATATACATTATCTAGAAATACCATTAATATACAGTAATTAACATCTAATCATAACTATTTGCAATCAAAAATGGAAATTCACTATATTAATGGGGTTTAAAGTAACTAACTGGTTATGAGTTGTTGGTAATATTACTGGCTTGTTAACAATTGTATATACTGTTCCATATCCCCGAGACTTTTCTCACATGGGATTAAAGTGAACATATCTAATCTAATCAACTGCGTTCGCTCTTGTTATAAAGGCATCGTTAGTGATGAGTTACTATTATTTATATAGGTAACAAAAACTACCAAATCCTCACTGACGAAGCCACATACCGCAAAGGCAAAACGCTTCTGAGAAGAAACAATTCACTGGACAGTTGTTAAACGACGATATTCCATTTAAAACAATTGTACTGTATTGCAGTTATTGCCACTGCATTAGATGATAAGTTTCAGCAATGACTCTTGATGTTTCATGTGACAGTTTGCTGAAGTCAGACAAGACCGAATGAAAAGACCGAGCGTGGTGGGTGAACAGTTAACGTTCTGGCCTCACATTCGGGAGGACACCGATTCGAATCCCCGTCCGGGCATCCAGATTTTGGTTTTCCATGGTTTCCCCAAATCACTCCAGGCGAATGCCGGGATACTTCTTTTCAAAAAGGCCATGGCCGAATTCCTTCCCGTTCCTTGTCCCCAGTCCAATCCCGCCTCTAATGACCTTAGCCATCGACGAGGTGTAAAGCAATAAGGGAAAAAAAAAAACGACTGAAAAGCTCGGTATTTCGCATAAGGGGCCATCCACAAATTACGTCACACGAATTTCATGATTTTTGGACCCTTCCCTCCCTCCATGTCACAGGTTGTCACATTTGTGGGACCCCTCTCCCCTGGTGTGACGTCACATATTTTGCAATTTTAAATTTATAAATTAAAACAGCACTTCGAAAATGATTTATGTATTTCTAGTTAAAAATCATAACAACAATAAACAAAACATTTAAAAACTATAAAAAAAACGTAAAAACTCGAATTAGTCATACAAAATTGAGTCATCATGTGTCCATGGATTTTGAACCCATTCCTTGATACTGTTTATTATGGGCATAATAGTCACTTCATTCTTGATTTCGATAGTGTTGGGAACATTCGATGTGTCAACATCATCTTCATCTTCCACCACGAGCCAAAAAGTGATACAAATTATGCATGTGATGTCACAAAGTTTATGACACGTACCCCCTCTTGTCACACGATGTCACACTTTGTTGACCTCCTCCCCCCCCCCTAAAGGTGTGACGTAATTTATGGATGGCCCCGAAGTATGTGTGATAGGAAGGGGGAGGGGGGAAGGCAATCTGAGTATTTAATGTCTTGCACTTACCTGTCAGCAAAAATAAACATTTTCATAACACAATGAGGACATTCAAATTTGATTATTATCGAACACATTTACTAATCTTAAGCATTAGTTCTATTTTTCAAACTTTTGTCGGTTTGTTTGAGTAGAAAGGAAACGACACAACAATCTATAATTGGATTGGTGATTTAGAAAAGTATTGAAATATAATCCACACAGAGCTCAGAATATAAAATATACAGAA
>JARYHS010011408.1:182699857-182795176 GCA_031002005.1 Vandiemenella viatica
AGTCCCCACACAAATAGCGGATTGTGGGAGTATTTTACATCCTGAATATTTTAACCAGGAAGAAGCCATCATTCTATAAGTACTTTGAGAGGATTACCTGTCCTCGGAATACGTTTTGGATTTTTAATGCAGTGGCTTTCCGGCCTTCTGCTTTCCAATGACGTTAGTCAAATTTTACCGAGCGTGGAGGATGAGCGGTAAACGATCTGGCCTCGCATTCGGGAGGACGCCGCGCCGGTTCGAATCCCCGTCCGGGCATTCAGATTTGGGTTTTCCATGGTTTCCCCAAATCACTCCAGGCGAATGGCGGGATGCTTCTTCAAAAGGCCATGACCGAATTCCTTCCCGTTCCTTGTTCCCAGTCCCATTCCGCCTTTAATGACCTCGAAAGCCGTAAGTAAAAAAAAAAAACAGTCATTTTTTATTAATACGTCTATAGGGGCCATTTTCAACCTCAAGGGCTGAAGGGTGTCCCGTACCACCCCTCGTTCCTCCGCCCTCTTTTCATAGACCGTTGGCAAGCAGTGGGTGACTCCACATATCGGGAATCATCTGGTCACTAGAGTAAACGGGGTGCACCACATCAAGGAGAGGTTGACATTTGAGTGAAGGAGCTAATATATCCTCTCCCAAGTCCTTATGTTACCTGATTTGGAAAGAAAAATGTATTCGTACAAGTGCCATATCTACAGGGTGTTACAAAAAGGTACGGCCAAACTTTCAGGAAAAATTCCTCACACACAAACAAAGAAAATATGTTATGTGGACATGTGTTCGGAAACGCTTACTTTCCATGTTAGAGCTCATTTTAGTTTCTTTAGTATGTTAGTACGCTCTCCTGACCTCAACCCTCTTGACTTCCATTTATGGGGGCATTTGAAAGCCATTGTCTACGCAACCCCGGTACCAAATGTAGAGACTCTTCGTGCTCGTATTGTGGACGGCTGTGATACAATACGCCATTCTCCTGGGCTGCATCAGCGCATCAGGGATTCCATGCGACGGAGGGTGGATGCATGTATCCTCGCTAACGGAGGACATTTTGAACATTTCCTGTAACAAAGTGTTTGAAGTCACGCTGGTACGTTCTGTTGCTGTGTGTTTCCATTCCATGTTTAATGTGATTTGAAGAGAAGTAATAAAATTAGCTCTAACATAGAAAGTAAGCGTTTCCGGACACATGTCCACATAACATATTTTCTTTGTTTGTGTTTGAGGAATGTTTCCTGAAAGTTTGGCCGTATCTTTTTGTAACACCCTGTATAAAGCCTGCTCTTCGAATCTTTCGGAATATGAAGGGAGTGAATGATCGGTCATGGGTTACGTGTGCAGAATGTACGCGCGCTCTAATCCGAGGCTTAAATATGGATTCGCGTACCCCCGAGATAGGATTAGCTGCCCATTAACTCAGTTTCCGCTAATCCGCCGACCAGAATTATCGTAAACACAATTATTTGAAGCCCCAATGTGCATTAATTATCAGGGTGCTCAGAAAGTGGAGGCGCTTTTAACCGTCAGAGGTGGGTATTGATTTCTTTTCCAACAGCTCAGGTGATCCCGGTTACCCACTGAAGCCGCCGCCTACCAATCACCTGTTCTTCACAAAGCAGAATTTGAGAGTGGGAATTAATCACAAAAAGTCTATGAATTACTTTCCGACTTGTCTATCACATGAGTGGCTTCGCATTTGAGGTTGTAGTAGCTCCTTGAAGGTGAAAGCTAGACATATTTCAGGCTTCAATCGAGCATTATTACCTCTAAATTAATAGATGGCAAATTTCTTCCTGAACTGAGATTTGAGAAAACAGCAACCTTGAGAACTGTGCAGAAGCTAATTCCTGGGAAAAAGTCTTGTACGCGTGTAAGCAATTTGTTACACGTGCAGTGAAAAGTTCGTGAAAATTGCAACACCAATTACGAGACATGTGACAACAATGAAATTTACTCCTTACAATAGGAACATCCCTATGTATAAATGATTAGAAATACAGAACTATACATGCATAGTACGGAGTGAAGCCACTACATGCTGCAATCAGAACCTTAAAGACAGCCTGGAAATGCTCCTTGGGAACACACTGTCACTCGTTGTGTAGGAGCATTCACAAAGCATAGACAGTGGTAGCAGGAGTACTGGAACGAACAAGTAGACCAACCATATCCCAGACCTTTTCAATGGGTGACATGTCAGGCGAACGTGCAGGTTAGCGAAGGAATGTTACCAGTCGTTCTTTGAAGAAGGCTTCGCACATTCTTCGCCACATGTGGCCGGGCATTGTCCTGCTGAGATATGGCACGTGGAATTGCCTACGCGAGGTGCAGTGCCTCGAGGTCTAAAGCCTCCCTGATGTAGCGGTTCTCATATGACTGCCCTCGACACAAAGGTGGCTAGAAACTATGTTATAGACAATGGCGTTGGATATGTGAGTAGACCTACCGCTTTGCCGAAAATAAAATTTTCTGAAAGTGCGAAATTACGTAAGGGAATTCAGAAAGTAGTATTTTAGTACAGATGAAAGAGTTCTATTCTGTAAATTATATGTAATTAAAGTTACTTCAGAAAAACGATTAAAAATTTAATTTCCCAATGGTACAGCGAGCGCACGTAAGCAAATTATTCTGTCTACATGAAAGCGACACTAGTAGATAAAATAAATGATGTATAATTGAGAATGTTTTGATGTATAGTAACTTTAAATGTTTGGTCATATTTTCTCATTTTTAGATCTTATTTACTCATTTTTAAGGTTATATTTTCCGGCATATTTTTTATATTTCTTTGGTCATAAAGATCCGAACCCTAGTTATCAGTAAGGAGCATGGTTCCGGCTACTTTGCTTACAAGCAGTTCAGGCAACATGGTAATATAGTTGACTTGTTCATCCGTCTGCCGCGATTCAAAGAAAACTGAACACTAAATCCCGAAAACGCCTTGTTGATAAAAATCACAATATGGATCATTTCATGTGTTGCCAACGTTTTACTGAGATAAAACCACTCATACCTAGAACTGCTAGACTGCGAGGGGGAACGATTCACGGCGTTGTCGGGGTCACGATCACCGTGATTCCCCCCCCCCCCCCAACCACAATTGCAAGTGCTCGACGCACGTGACCGTGACATCACTGACAATCGTTGCCCGGTGCCGTGCCGGCTATATAAGGACAGAATCTACAGGAGCAAGACGGGTTGTGTGTAAGTATAGAGAGCGTGGTAGCTTACCTGAGCAATTTTATCGCCAGACTTAAGACTTCCTCCCTACCCTCCCTTCCGAGGCTGTCACGGACTTACCAACGCACTGCCCACTCCTGGGTGAGAGCTGAGTTGACTCTGGTCCTGGCTAACCCTAAGGGACCAGTTCAAAGTCCCCGCTAGGTGGATGTTGTCCGAAGCGGGTGGCGTTCGTCGTACTTCGGTGTCCGACTTTTTCAGCGACTCTCCACGCTCGCCTTCACCAGAGACTACCGCAACTGAATCAACGGACTGCCCTCTGGACTCAGGCATCAGCACTTCCTCGTCCATCTCCGTAACTACAACGTCAACTCAGCCTGATCATAGACATGATGAACTTCGCGCAGCGAATAGATACATCTCTCCACCTGCTGCAGTTAAAACATCCTAGAAGTAAATATCGCCCACATGGCGCGAAAACCAGTCACTTTCCAGCAACTCCGATAAAAATGACAAAGTCCCAGACCAAGAATACAAAGCCGACTTCGTCCGGGAGCGACGAGGGAAACCGCACTTCCAGCAATTCCACAAACCAAATAACGAGGGCTTTGTCTTCCCGCGTCGTACACCGAAGCCTCCACGTACACTCGACATGGAAATGATGGAGACGAGCAATCCTTTCCGGGCACTGCAGGAATGTCCACCAAGAAGCGCACACGTCCTATCAATAGGGGTGCAATGTGAGGAGAACTGCAAAACTCTTCACGCCAAAGTGGGGGAAATCCCCTTCTTAGCTAAATCACCTTTAAAAAAAATCTAGGATTTTATCGCAACGACTGGAATACTGCAGTATAACAAAATCCCGTACTACTCTTTCCCGATTGTGACAGAGCCTCTATTAAAGGCAGTATTCCACAGGATTCCTAGGAATTTAATAAAGGCTAAAAAAGATGGGCTACAATATTCAGACGGTAGAACAACTTCACCGGCCGTGAAGAAACGAGGCCAAGCCGCTCTTCCTTGATGTTCTCCCACACTGCCCAGACATTCGGATCATTTTTGGCGTGGAAAACATTTGTAATCTTAAGGTACAAGCGGAAAACCGAGTGCTACTGCCGGCCCCTCTCAGTGTTTTAATTGTTAACGTTTTGGATATGTGGTTAAACGCAACAAGATGCCTCCAGCAAGTCTCAAGTTTGCTTGCTCACATGATTCGATGCAGTGCACTTTCAAGAAAAAATATTCGAACTGCTGTGATGGCCATGTAGCGTTCTACGGATGGTGACCTGTGTTCAAGAAAGCTTGTGATCACCAGAAAGGACTCCCAGTCACTGGGAACTCAGTGAGTCAATGCCCGAAGAATCACAAGTCTCCCGCAGTAAACCAACAGTACCTCCCCACTGTGCGACTTGAGCCTAAAGAGGCTTCCCCAACAGGTACCGTTAAAAGCATTTAAGGAGAGTCAGGAAGGGGCAGAATATCCAGAAAACCAGACGATCTAGTGTGTCGGACGAGCGACATTTCTCTGACGTCACAGGGCCACAGTGACTGCTGCATCATCAGACTCCAACACATTTGAACCGCAGCAAGGGCGCCAAAACCCAGAAACATCCTGCTCCGAAGACCGAACGCAGTCACATCAACGCCATCAGCCCTCCTTAGCAGCTTCGGCTCCTGAGGGAAATGAGTGACTGAGCAAAACGCTGAAGTCGGTTTTAAACATGTATCTCAGTCTAACCAAACGGTTACACCAGATGACAACCGACGACTATGCGGCAGTGACGACCACTCTCGCCACCTCTAAATGCAGTTGTAGGTGCCACCAAATCAATAGGCTATCCTCCTGCATTGGGAATGCCACGACATCCATTGACGGACCATGGAGTTTCGCCAGTTCATCAGGGAAAAAGACGTTGACTTATGTATTGTTATCGAGACTCACTTAAAACCAGGCTGAGATCTTCAATAGCCAACTACCGCGCAGACGGACCAACTGCAAAAGGAAGAGTGGCCATTTGTATGAAGTATTACACACCATCATATCATATTCTGCTGTTCACCGGTGGTGAACTGAATGTCAGAGATACGGATTGAAATAGAAAAGTAGCTAACCTTTCAGGCAACCTATTGGGATGAGTTGCTAATATAGAAAACACGTGCGTGTGCGGACCTGAGGAACCCATTCACTTACCTCCTCGTCGTGAACTAGCGGACGTTACAGTTACAGGAAAGGATACGGCATTCGTTGTTGCATCCTCTCTGAACAGAAGATCCTTTGATCACTGCCCATTGATGGTGGAAGTGATTACTGTCCAAGCCAACGAAATGAGTACCAAACATCTGACTTCAGAAAGACCGACTTGGAAAGATATTGACTTATTGTTTCGGCAGCAGCGACGGATCACCTCCGGGAGGGCGCAAACCACGCTATCTCCTTCTTTGGAAATACTGTGAAGGGGGCAGCATCTGCGACGACGCTTAAGAGAGTCCATCCTGTAGATACTTCACGGTGGCCACATCCCATCTCCTGGAAGCAATCTGCCATAAAAATCGTGTTGCTAGGGAGAGGAAGCTGACAAGAAACGACACAACACGAATTCTCTTAAACTGGATTCAGAGGGAACAAAATGCATCACTGGAGGAGCACCTGAATAGATTACTCTGCGATAATCATCTCGAGCAGCTAGTTAATGAACCTACGCGGTGTCATAACGGTAGCGAAAACATTTTAGATTTACTAGTTACTAACAGGCCAGAATTATTCACCGACATTTCAACGACCATTGGAATAAGCGATCACAAAGCGGTAATTGCGACTATCAAATTAATGACCAAGCGAAAAAGGGGAAATGGACGGATTGTATACAGATTCAGTAAAGCCTCAAAGGAGTGTTTTAGAACCTACCTGAGGAATAATTACTTTAAGTTAACAAAGGACACCGTTGATGAGACGTGGCATCGATTTATACATATAGTCAGGGAAGGTATGGAAGTACATATACCGAAGCGGAAAATAAATGGGGAGAATGATCCACCGTGGTACACATGCGAAGTCAAAAGATTACTCAAAAAACAAAGGATACACGCACGCTACAGAAGGAAGAGTTCTCGCAGCGATTTAGAAACCTTGGCTGAGTTAAGAGGACGTGTGAAGAATGTAATGCGTGAGGCCTTAAACGTTTTTCATTCAAACATTCTCTCTAAAAGTCTCGCAGAAACCCCAAAGAAATTTTGGTTGTATGTTAGAAAAGTCAGTTGTGCCAACAGCAATATTCCAGCACTAGTTCGTGAAGGGTCCGAGATTATTGAAAGCCGCGATAAAGCTAATGTACTAAATACTGTATTCAAAAATTCATTTACTGACGAAAAAAAGGATAGCATTCCCGTTTTCCCACGTCGTGTCGAGTTGGAGATGGAATCATTACGAATAGATACTGCAGGTATCATAAAGCAATTAGAGCTCCTAAAGTGGGGAAAAGCACCTGGCCCCGATGGTATTCCAGTAAGAGTATTTTCAGAGTATGCGGCGGAAATCGGGCCATTTCTGTCTGATATATTCAGTAATTTCCTAGAAGAGCGAAAAGTACATTCAGACTGGAAAATAGCGCAAGTAATCCGATTTTCAAGAAAGGTGATCGAAGCGATCCTGGAAACTACCGTCCCATATCTATATCATCTGTTTGTAGTAGAGTTATGGAGCATATTATATGCTCGAACATTATGAATTTCCTAGACGAAAATAATTTGCTTACAACAAATCAACACGGATTTCGGAAGAAAAGATCATGTGAAACACAGCTGGCCCTATTTACACACGACGTAATGAAAGTTATTGATGCAGGTTCACAAGCAGATGCAAATTTTTTAGATTTTCAGAAAGCCTTTGACTCTGAGCCACATAACCGCCTTTTAGCGAAACTACGAGCGTACGGTATATCGGATCAGCTTTGCGAATGGATAAAGGATTTTCTAACTGGTCGATCGCAGTATGTCGTTGTTGAAGGAGAAAGTTCTTCTAATCTAGATGTCACATTGGGTGTACCTCAAGAAAGTGTAATAGGACCACTTTTTTTCTTAATTTTTATAAACGATCTCGGAGACAAGTGAAAAGCCTTTTTAGATTGTTTGCTGATGATGCGGTTATTTATAGGGAAGTAAGGAATTTGGCCGATTGTTTAGCAATTCAGCGCGATCTGGATGTTATTTTGGCATGGAGCGATTCTATTAAATATTTGGGAGTAACAGTACAAAGGAACATGAAATGGGACTTACATATTAATACGTTGGTAGGTAGAGCTAATTCTAGGCTGCGGTTCCTAGGTCGAATTTTGAAAAATTGTAATGAACAAACAAAGGAGATAGCGTACAAATCTCCTGTGCGTCCACATTTGGACTATTGTTGTGCCATTTGGGATCCGTTTCGTAAGTGGCTGATTGAGAGTATAGAGAAAGTACAGAGAAGAGCTGCTGGATTCGTGACCGCTTGCTACAGTCCTTATGAAAGCGTTACAGAACTGATTAGTAGACTAGGCTGGGAGTCTCTGGAAATAGACGACGCACGTTTCGTATAAACTTATTGGTAAACATGCGTACTCCCACTTTCACCTCCGAGTGTAGTGAAATACTTCGTCCACCAACCTATTTGGGTCGGAATGACAGGAAAGATAAAATTAGAGAAATAAGGTGCCGCACTGATTCTTATATGAATTCTTTTTTTCCTCGTACCATTAGGGATTGGAATGCACAACAAAGAGATTAGGTTTGGTGCTGAGCTCCCTCTGCCACCCACAGTCTTGTGATTTGCAGAGTATATATGTAGATGTAGATGAGGATCGTGTCTCGGCACGGACGTCGTGTGTTGGAACGCTGTGGACAGAGACTCAGAAATTAGTGAACGGAAACCTGTCTATCGACCACCTAACCTCGCTCCACCGGGCAAGGCCCCTGGACACAACCGAATTTTCAACAGCTGCCTTAGAAACTTGCCATCGGAGGCGTCCATCTACTTAGCGGGAACCTTTAGGAATATTTTATTCTAACCATCAGTTTCCTCAACTTTTGAAACACGCCGAAGTTGTGGCAGTACGGAGGAGCGTTAGGACCTGAAATTGCCTCAGAATTATTTCCCAAAAAAACTTGTTTCGCCCATAAGGAAAGTCTTTGAGCGGCTGTTTCAGAGGCGGCTCAGCCGTTATATAGAGCAGAATGAGATTATCCCTCACCATCAGCTTCGCTTACGCTATTCCAACTCGCAACAACTAATGTGAAAAATCGAGGTTGCAACGAGAGAAATTAACGAAAGACGATATTGTGGTTAGGTTCTGCTGGAAATAACGTTTGCTTCCGTGTGGCAATGGGTTTCCTGCTCAAAACGTATGAACTATACTTCCCGAGCAGACTACTGATGTCTTATCTCATCGGGCGCATCTACTGTGTCTACATTGAGAAGAATACTCGCTGACTTCCGTCAGGGCCCAATTTTATATTCGCTCTTTAATACATATGTGCCTACGGAACTTAAGATCCCTACAGCTAACTACGCCGATGATAATGCAGGACCAGCAACGCTATGGCTTCGCATTCCGGAGGACGCCAGTTCGAATCCCAGCCCGGGCTTCCAGATTTGGTTTTTCCATGGTTTATCCAAATCACTCCAGACGAATGGCTGGATGCTTCCTTCAAAAGGCCATGGCCGAATTCCTTCCAGTTCCTTGTCTCCAGTCCCATCCCGCCTCTAACTACCTCTACGTTGACGAGGCGACGGCTGTGAGAAATGTCCTTAACAGCTGAGGACTGGATGGAAAGGTGGAGAATCGACTTTAACCCAGCCAAAATCCACGCCATTAAGATCTGGAAGAGGCGTAAAAGCGCAATCAGATCCAACCAAATTCCGAACTTCTACTTCACAACGTGACAGTTCCATGGTCTATTAAAGTCAGTGATTCTTGACCGACATCAGGAAGAGGACTGGTGCAAGATGCACGCCCTGTACCCTGTACTCAACAGGAACAGCCTCCTGTTAACATCTTCACCCTACTGGCCAGGCTTGTCGTGCAATACGCATGTTCTGTATGATTCACCTCCAAGTTATACAGAACAGGACGCAAAAGCGGTCCCTCCATCTACTCAGCATTTTCCCGGCAGCAGTCCTGCACGAAATCATAAACATTCCGTTTTTGAACGAGCGCTTAATTAGGTCTAAAGCAGACGAAGCGTTCTGCGCCGCGCGGCGGTCGAGTCAACGCATGGTCCAATGTAATTAAATGGGGGAAAACCGCGCGGTTCATGATTTCCCCGCGACTTACTTCGTCTGTTTTTTTTTTTTTTTTTTTTTTTTTTTTTTTTTTTTTTTTTTTTTTTTTTTGGCCTTCGGTCCTGTCGACCATATGGCCAACATCAAATGTATACAGTTGTTCTACATACTTATCTATGATATATGCTTATATGTTATCTTCTGTACATCTTTTTACATTACAGTTGTTACATACTTATCTATGATATATGCTTATATGTTATCTTCTGTACATCTTTTTACATTACAGTTGTTTTACATACTTATCTATGATATATGCTTAAATGTTATTTTCTGTACATCTTATTATATTACAGGTCTCTTTGTGTTGCATTTAACTTTTGAAATTGATACATGTCAACTAGTTTTATCATACTCAAACTTTGTTTCCACAGTTTTGTTCTAGGTAACTGGTATTCTTAGATAATTTAACGTACAATCTTGAACAGGAGGGAAATTTGTAAAGTGAACATGGTTAAATTCGTCTGTTTTGAACTCGCGGGGACGCAGCCAACCGTAGAAAATAAATCAGAAATGCAGATTTTTTTCCCTTTTTATATCATTACACTTTATTGTTCAAATCCAAAACACTTAATATGTGATTACATCACACGCATAATGAAAATTCGAATTTAATTTTTTACTTTTCTTTGAAATATTTCCTGATTTCAATTCCTTTAATAATACACTTTTTAAAATTTCCAGCACCGAAACTTTATCTTAATCTGTACTTTTGAACCGCAAAATACAATTTGAGTGTCCGATTGTTACCAAGGAATGTGGCAATAATATTTTTTATGAGTAGCGTTCTCATATTTTTCATTATACTAGGGAAAAATGAATTCAGAAGCACTTATATACCACATTCAGTACAGCTGGCGCTCGATTTCATGCATAAGGGAGTGGGAAAGTTATGTTTTGTTGGTAAGGATGTCAGGGATTGGAATAAATTACTAAGATATAAATAATTTACCAAAAACGCTTAAGGAATCATATATATTATTTCTATAAGGTATTTTTTTGTCACAAGCCTGTATCTTCCTTCATACTTAACCAAAATCAATGAATGAGGTGTCATTTTAAAGCTTATGGCCGTCACTTTGGTCACATCATATTTTAAGAAATGAAGTTTTCGGAATTCGACCCTTAAAGGGCAAAAATGTTAATATTTCTAAAATGCTGTTTTCTGTGTTAGAAGTCATTTATCTCCCTGGATACCTATCTGAAACCGTTTAATGAAGTATCATTTTAAAGATTAAGATCTCCTCTTTAGTGACGTCACATATTAAGACAGAAATTTTTCGGAATTCGACCCTTAAAGGGCAAAAGTATCAATATTTTTGCAATTCGTTTTTGTGTCACGAGCGATTTATCTCCCTTAATATCTAACCAATATAGATAAATGAGGTATCATATTAAAGATTAAAGTCTCCGCCGTGGTAACATTATATTTTAAGAAAGGAGTTTTTCGTGATTCGACCCTTAAAGGGCAAAAATGTCAATTTTTCTAAAATGCGTTTTTTTGTATCTCGAGCCATTTATCTCCCTGGATATCTAACAAAAATCGATAAATGAAGTAGGATTATAAGGAGTAATGTCTCAGCTTTGTGAAATCATATTTTAAGAATTAATGTTTTTGGAATTCAACCCTTAAAGGGAAAAAGTGTAAAGTTTTCTATAACGCATTTTTGTGTCACGAGCAATTTATCTCCCTTGATATCTAACCGATATAGATAAATGAGGTATCATATTAAGGAATAAGGTCTCCGTCGTGGTAACATTATATTTTAAGAAAAGAATTTATCGT
Source organism: Vandiemenella viatica (assembly GCA_031002005.1). NCBI lineage: Eukaryota > Metazoa > Arthropoda > Insecta > Orthoptera > Morabidae > Vandiemenella > Vandiemenella viatica. Next base: position 182,711,128 of record JARYHS010011408.1, read on the forward strand.
AATTCCACCCTTAAAGGGCAGAAAAATACAATTTTTCTAAAATTCGTTTTTTGTATCTCGACCCATTTATCTCCCTCGATATCAAAACCAAAATCGATAAATGAAGTAGGATTATACGGAGTAATGCCTCAGCGTTGGTGACATCTTATTTTAAGAAAGAAGTTTTTGGAATTCAACCCTTAAAGCTAAAAAGTATAAATTTTTCGATAACGCATTTTTGTGTCACGAGCAATTTATGCCCCTTGATATCTAACCGATATAGGTAAATGAGGTATCATATTAAATAATAATGTCTCCGTCGTGGTAACATTATATTTTAAGAAAATAGTTTTTCGTAATTCCACCCTTAAAGGGCAAAAATGTCAATTTTTCTAAAATGCGTTTTTTGTGTCTCGAGCCACTTATCTCCCTTGATATCTATCCAAAATCGATAAATTTGGTACGATTGTGAGGAATAATGTCTCAGCTTTGGTGACAACATATTTTAAGAAAGAAGTTTTTGGAATTCAACCCTTAAAGGGAAAATGTATAAATGGTTCTACAACGCATTTTTGTGTTACGAGCGATTTATCTCCCTTGATATCTAACCGATATAGATAAATGAGATACCACATTAAAGACCAAGGTTTTCGCCGTGGTAACATTATATTCTAAGAAAGGAATTTTTCGTAAATCGACCCTTAAAGGGCAAAAATGTCAATATTTCTAAAATAAGTTTTTTGTGTTTCGAGTCATTTATCTCCCTGGATTTCTAACCAAAATCGATAAATGAAGTAGGAGTATGAAGAGTAATGACTCAGCTTTGGCGACATCATATTCAACCTCACTATTCATCGCATTTTATTCGCGAAATTTTCGCACGGATTGTCTAGTTTAAAATTAAAATTTTTAAATCGGAAAAGTAAATGGGGTAGGAATTTAACGCTGGAACAATAAACGAAAATTTAAAAAATAATATAAATTGGGGTAATTAGATGACTAAGGGAATTGCCACCGGAGCGTTAGCTCCACCACAATTAAATTAATAATAATAACAGTAACCACGGAAGCATTTTCCTCTCGTCTTCAATATTAATTGTTTTACAAAAAATTGAGTTATAGGCGCCAAATCGACGGTCCATGTGTCGGTCGTGGCTATAATATACAATAGGACTGTATTTCGAGTCTGCGTCAAACAAATGATTTCTCGTTCAGCTGTCTTTGCTTCTTTTCTGTTTTTTTAGTTATTTTCACTTAGAAGTTGTTCTTCCTTTTGATATGAAAATGGTACCAATGACGAAATTGCGTCAATTTCAACTGAACTGGAAGTCACTGAGCGATTGTTTTATTAGTTTAAGAGAGGATTGTCCTACACATATTCAAAATATTTTAACGATGAATGAAACTAATAGGGACTCTAAAGTTAAATTCATTTTGAATTTCGCTAGCCATTTTTTGTTTAACGTTTACAAAACTGTTGAACAACTTGGTGGTAATATCATCATAGTCTTAGATGTGTATAATACCTGTATTATGTCGACTTTAAAATCAGTGTTAGAACGACGTGAAAGAGTTTCTTTGGTTAAAAAAAGTGATGACACTAGAAAGAATTTTTATTATTCGTTGATAAATGTATGCCACACCTTACTGGTTTTTTTATATAAACAATTGGTTATGAAAAATACAAAAATTAAATTTAAAACATGTGGTTTCGTTTTATGACTGTAAAACAATATTAGAAGTACTAAAGTTACAAGAAAAAATGAGTATCGAAATGCACGTACTGTACTCTGAAATAACAATAATAAAGGAAATCTATATAAAAGTAAGAAATTGTAGTGAGTCTAGCGACAGAACTACAGGCCAAAAATGGCATCATATTTTAAAATTTATTTGAGATTATTTCAGTCCTGCCTTCAATTCCCGCCACTTGGGCATTCACAGAAAAGATGTTTTCAATTATGAATTGGAAATGGCGAGAAGAGAGAAGCAGAGTGAGTATCTCATTAATTTAAAAATGGAATGCAATAAAGAATATGATACTTTTATTGTAGACAAAAAATTGTTAAAAGGTGCAAGAAGTGAAAAAATAAAAATTTTATAAAAATAAATAAATGGGGTCGAATGGGGAGTGAAATGCGTTGTTGCCAGTTATCTGCAACAATAACGTATTGGATACATCAAGAGAATCTAACTAGCCTCTTTCACTCCAATTCCAGCACGTAACCTACAAGAGATACCCCTGTTAAGCCGAGTAATCCAGAGGAAGGTTGGGTAACCAATCCCAGCGGGAAGCCGGGTCGGCCAGCCTATCAGTGCTGGAGGAAGCAAAGACAGTCAACAGCTTCAGCGGTGAAGGAGGACCACAAATCCCAACAGCGAAGGAGGTGGAAGAACTGTCTTTTAAAACATAAATCCACACATGCCTGATCTCGGAACTAGCAGTGTTGTGGTCAGCGTCTGTACACCAGGTTAGGTGCGGCTGAGAAATGAACTCTATGGCTAACAACCGTAGTTTTAACCTTGGAGCAGTCCAAAAAACGTTCCCTAAGACAGTCAAGTAATCTATATGAATGATGCAAACTTACGGAAGTAGTACCCCAGGTGGTTTTCGGAAACGTTAGTCCACCTCGGCAGTATGCCGTGCAACTAGGCCTAAGGATTCTGGAGAGCACTGAACAGCATGCAAGAAGGAGTCGGAGTCTTCTACTGGAAACCCACCAAGCAACAAGCTTAGACCAAAACGAAAATACTTCTTTGGTACTCGTAATATCAATTCACTTCTGAAGATTGTAAAACTAAAAAAACTAACCAAAATTCTTAACGACCAGAAAATCCTTGTACTTGCTCTTCAAGAAACCAGATATGCAGACAATAATATGTTAGATTCAGAATATAGGATATATAAACGAAAACCTGGGAAGAGAGTGATGAAGAATGTTCCCCACCTTGGAACTGCGTTCATTGTGACCAAGAGCATAGTGGAATCAGTCCAAAACTTCCACTCACCCTCTGAGAGGCTTTCTCTCTTGACAATAAGATGTGGAAATAAAAACTATACCTTCATCAATGCCCATGCTCCAATCAATGACGATAACAAGAAAAATCCGGATAAAGTGGAAGAGTATTGGGAACTTTTAGAAAACGAAATCCATAAAATTCCAATAGATAACGTCAAAGTGTTACTCGGAGATTTCAACGCACAAATTGGGAGTGAAAGAATTTATAAGAATATTGTAGGGGAGTTCCCGGCATACAGAAGAACTGATAGAAATGGAATTAGGCTTGTCCAACTGTGCAAGGCCTTTAATCTCAAACTGATGTCTACCTTCTTCAAAAAACTGAGCAGAAAACAAACAACATGGCGTTCCCCAAACTCAAACCTTGGAGAATTCCAAATTGACCACGTAGCTCCTCCAAGAGCAAAAAAGAGATCCAGAATGTCAAGGTGAGAAAAGGAGCCAACATTGAAAGTGGCCACTACCTAACAGCTATAAAAGTGAGATTCATCCCTCAAAACAAGCGTAACAAGATATCAAACAGGAGAACTAAATTTGATGTTAAAATGCTATGAAATAACTCAGAAGTAAAGCAAAAATTCAAAAAAAAGGTTGTAAAACAACACTGCAACGAACTGGGATGATCTGAGAACAAAAATAACCGAAGCTGCCCGCGAAGTATGAAAAGAAATAAGAAGCATAGATGGTGGAATGAAGAATGTGAAGTGGCCATAAATGAGAGAGTGATAGCTTGGAGAAGATGGCACTCCCATAAAACTGATGATAATTTCCAAACTTTCAACAGAATCCGAAAACAAACTTTCAAAAACTGTAAGAAATACCAAGAGGAAGCATGAAAAAAGTAGACTCATACAAATTAATAAAGATTTCGCTAAATGTAATACAAGGAACTTTTATAAAATGTTCAAAGAGGAAATAACAAACTATCAACCACCAAATCTTGGTTTAATGATGAAAATGGAAAAATTGGCCTAAACAACAAAGAAAACTGCAAAATTTTGGCCCGTTATTTTGAAACATTACTGAACTGTGCAGAACCTCAAGAAAGAATAGAATTCAGTCAGTCACACGCAAACATTAAACCTTCAGAGCCACCAGACGAGAAAGAAATCCATGACATAATTCAAGGTCTGAAAAACAATAAAGCTGCAGGAGAAGATCTGATTGTTGCAGAGTAGTGGAAAGAGGTAGGTAGTCAAGCAAGGCAGGAACTGACAAAAATACTGCAGGAAATATGGCGAACAGAAAAAATTCCTGACGAATGGAAGAAGCACTGGTACACCCATTGCACAAGAATGGTGACAAAACAGATGTGAACAATTACAGAGGAATTTCTCTGGTAGCAGTGACATATAAGATACTGTCAAAAGCTCTTCAAAACAGAATTAAACCAGTAACAGACAAACAAATTGGAGAAAACCATGATGGGATCAGAAAAGGAGGATCCTGTGTAGATTCTAAATCTGAAAACTGTAATACAAGACAGGGTTACAAAGAACAAAAACTATGTTACAGGAATTTGGTGTTGACTCAAAATCAGTCAACATAATCAGGCAGACCCCCACTGGAACAAATTCAAAAGTAAAATTTATGGGAGAGATCTCAGAAGAATTTAAAATAAAACCTGGTGTCAGGCAGGGAGATGGGCTTTCCCCAGTTCTTTTAAATTGCGTTTTGGAGAAGGTAATAAGAGTATGGGAAAGGAAACTCAAGGAAAGTGGAATTCACCATGAGATAAGATTAGGTTCAAAGCACAAAGGGGTTGGGATAAATTGTTTGGCCTTCGCTGATGACATAGCGGTTCTTTCTGAAAGTATAGAAACCGCACTCGAAAAAATCAACCTTCTGAAAGATATAGCGGGAAAAAATGGACTTCAGAACTCTTTTGAGAAGACTAAATTCATGACCAATATTAGGTATTCACCCACAGTACTAAACACAGAGTACGGAAAAATTAACAAGGTCAATAAATTTAAATATCTAGGTGAAGTAATTCACATTAATGGGCTTGATAGGGAAGCAAATATATCAAGAGCAAGAAAACTAGAACTAGCATACCAATTGACAAAAGATACATACAATAAGAAGAATCTATCAAGGAAAACTAAAATCAAACACTACAACACAGTAACCAAACCAGAAGGACTGTATGCCTCAGAATGCTTATTCTCTATGAAAACTGGAGAAATAGAAGAGATAGAGAAAAGGGAAAGGAAAATCTTGAGAAAAAATTGGGGGCCACTAAAAATTGAAAATGGTGAGTTTAGACACCGGAAGAATAAAGGTCTATACAAAGAAGAAGAAACTCAAAGGATGCCAGACACGATCAGAAAGAGGAGAATCCGTTTTTTTGGTCACATAATGAGAATGGATAACAATAGACTTACAAAAAGAATATTCAACCATGTAACAAGAATAAGAAGGGCAACCAGTTGATCCAAGGAGTAAAGAAAGATATGAATGAGATCGGAATAAAAGAAGAGTTAATACAAGATAGAACAACTTTTAGGAGATTGATCCAATATTTCAAGGGTTTCCAGGAGAAGGAGAAGAGGAAATGTAGTAACATATGGACAGAAGAAAGGAGGAAACAGCAAAGTGAGAGGACGAAGAACTATTGGAAGCCAAGAAAAGAAGCATCGAAAAAAAGTACTAAAATCAGCCAAGAAAATGTTGGTAACCCTAGTCTAGGAGACGGTGATCGAGGCGGCAAACGCCGCGCGACCGCCGCTCCGCTCGAAATGTCGCCTCGCGTGAACAGTTGGGGCGGCGGGAAGACCATGATGAAACCATGCGCCGCGCGGCGTCGTCTGTTTTGCGCCATTTAAATTCATTGGACCATGCGTCGATACGACCGTCGACTCTACCGCCGCACGGCGCAAAACGCCTCGTCTGTTTTAGGCCTTAAAGTCCCATGTTAGTTCCGCCACAGTTCACCGCCTCTACTATTTTACCAGTCTGCCCAGCGGACTGTAATGAAGGATGGCCGCCCAACCCGTCGACGTTTGGAAGTGGTTTCACCTTGGTTTCGCCACTTGTTGAAGACACTCGCCACAGCACTCCTCGAACACCCTACTAGCCACTAACAATACAAAAAAATTTACCTATTGTACGCTCTCTTATCACAAATCAAACAGGAATTCCAAAAGTTTTAATAATTGTAATATATTAATCCTATTAACTCAAGGCTCGGCCGGCCTCGGTAGCGTGGGGGCTAGAGTGCTAGCTCCACGTGCCGAAGGCCGCTGGTTCGAATCCGGCCGCGGGCATGGATGTTAAGTGTTGTGTGTCTGTGTGAATGTCTTGTCCGTCCTGTGGCGTCCATACATTGGAAAAAATACACATTGAGCTGGCTGTATGGCCTCCGTTGCCGAATGCCATTTAAAAAAAAAAAAAAAAACTCAAGGCTCACTATGTATTACAAAATTTTAAAGTACCTATACATTGTGCACTATAAATCCGATATTTTAGTGTACATAATCTAGTATGAAACTTATCATTTTAACGTGTATAATGAATTACGTAATAGGAAATATTAATGTATATGTAATCATGTAAATCTACCATGGCTAAATGGCCCGTATGTCTGAATGCCAAACAAAAATATTTAGCCGGCTGCAGTTCTTATGCACGTAGGTATGATATATATTGAATGTATAACATATATTGCCTATAAATCTAATAGACTATACGAGCAACTCTTGTATATAGGTAAAATTGGTTTCTCACAAACTTCTCTAACGATTTGGACCAACTCTTGCATATTGAACAGAAATCGAAAGACGGCGAGTGAAGTTCGGTAACACAGCTACTTGCTTCGTAAAATATGAATGATGGAAAATAATTAATATAACAGAAACATAAGTATTTTGCGCCTGTCGCTTTCTCCCACTGTTCTGTAATCAATTATTACACAGTTAAAAGAGTTTCATTGCCTTAGAAGAAGAAGATGTGGAGCAGTATACTGAATCATTTTATAAATATGCTAGTAGATATGATCTAATGAACCACCATTATAAATCTCGTGTATGTAACAGTTTGGGGACCACATTTACCTGCTCCAAAGCTTGCAACGGTCGCTGCGGGCAGACTCGTCCGCTGCCGGAAATAGATCCTGGCCGCTTAATTCCCCAGCAATTACAGGAGCTGCCGCCAGGGGCACTCGCGGCGCCGCCTGCCGCTCGCAAAACTACCTGCCACAGCGGCGAACTAATAACTCTGCCAAACTTTCACGAATTTGCAGAACAAAATGTTTTGCATTCATCTGAATATTCACGAAGTTGATATTTAGGCTTTTTTTCTTTAGTTAGTGAGAAGCGAGTGTTACGTGTTCTCTAATTACTCGAACTTGTGACGTAGAGGAATGGAGCAGTATAGAGATGTTTGGAATTTACATGGAGGTAGCATTTTTTAAAGGACGATTATCAAACGACGATGATGTTTGTGCGATAGTATTATAATACCAAGCAGTTCACGTTAAAATGAGTTTGTTTCTGTTTTGAAAACCGTGGCTCGCAGGTGAGCAGTAAAGCTCGCTCCAGGTATTCGGAAGGACACGGCTTCAAATCATTTCAATCCATCGTGATTTTGGATTTCCTCTCTAGGCGAATGTTGAGATGACTCCTTCAAAAGTTCCCGTTGCTTGTTCTCAATTGTATCCCGCCTCTAATGATCTCTCCGAGATTTAAATACTGTTTTGAAAATTGGACATTTCGGTAACCCCTTTAAGAAGATCATCTTGTCCGGTCATTTCAATACGCATTTGTGGTAGTTACCATTCTGAACCATTAATTACAGAAGATTTAATACTACCGCACTTTTGGTTTGGCAGGTTGAAACATGAGGATCAAATTTCATGTTCTAGGGCCCATTTGTTATATGTACTTTAAAGACTGAGTCTAACCCCACCCAGAAGGCCGTTTCATAGCCAACTGTGGAAAAATGATTGTGCTAAAGGGGTAACCCTTCTCCGTCCCCTCCCTTCATTATCTTGTCCAGCTGCTCTTGCCATCAACAGGTTGGTGAATCGCTTGCGGGTATTACCTATGCTATGCAACAGCTCGGCCAAGATAAGAAAATAACTTATTAATGACATGTTGGCAGCTTGATGCGCCCCCTACACCTGCTCGGTAAGAGTCATCGATAGACAAGATCAGACCCACCTGCGCTGGCAATCCCCTCCATAACTGTCCATGTTGAAAGATTGTCCTCTGTAACAGTTCATGTTAAACCTTTCAATCATTGTCGGACAAAACTAGAGTTTTTATCGGGACTAATTAAACGACTTACTTAATTAAACTGATTTAATTAATATAAACCACAAATCAGTGTGACTTCATCAGGTTAAATGACTTAATTGTGTATTTAATATTAAAAAGTAGAGATTTTAACGAATAATATGAAACGGTAGTATGATAGCTTCGTCGTCAGCAGATCGTTAGTTCGAGCCCTCGTTAGTGAATAAAAACTAATTTTCGCACAAACCATTACGTATTTTCGAATAGATAATTTATTCATCAAAAGAAAACTCAGTATTCAGGGCCACGGGTTTTAATCCCAGCGCAAGCAAGAATTCAAAAGAGGTTGCTCGATCTTACGAGGTGTGACAATGACTCTTACTAGGAGAGGGCGGGTTTTAATCCCAGCGCAAGCAAGAATTCAAAAGAGGTTGCTCGATCTTACGAGGTGTGACAATGACTCTTACTAGGAGAGGTCATCATTGTGAAAATCGCTATCGTAGAACAAACAAGTCTGAAGAATAGTACGTCGCCTCTGATTTCTTGCCCTATAACATTTCTGCCTGCCTGGTGAGAGAAATCGGGGATTAAAAAGAGTAACAATTGTGTCTAATTGACTAATAATGTTACGTAAGATCCTCTGTTAGTAACGTCCAGGTAGCTGTGCGAGTTGAGGCGGTATGTTTGATCCCACAACTCACGAAATATTTTTTTTTCTGTTTGTATTTTTTACATATATATTGCTATACGATCTTGTAGCATTACAAATTTGTTTTGAAACAAATTCTCCAAATTATTTATTTTCCTTTCAGAAACAAGCAAATGTTTGGATTTTGTAAATTATAAAAACATTTGAAATAAAAATTACGAGCACTCCAAGAACGTTTTATGATGGATACCATTCCACAGCCACATACAGTATCTGCTTTCCTACATCAATAATAAATACTGTAATGGCTGAGGGAGAATATCCTTCATAAAATGTTCTTGGAGTGCTCGTAATTTTTGTAGGAACGAAGTCTTTCTCGGCGTTGAGAATGGATGTAGTTTTCTCGGGAGACTAGCCGAGTAAACAAGGTGTTTCCACACGATATTTCGGCGATCTCAGACTCCATCGCCATCTTCTGGTGAAGATGGAGACGGAGCCTGAGATCGCCGAAATATCGTGTGGAAACACCTTGTTTACTGGGTTAGTCTCCCGAGAAGACTACATCCACTCGTAATTTTTGTTTCAAATGTTTTTATAATTTGCATCATCTAAATATTTGCTCATTTCTCAAAGGAAAATAAATAATTTGGAGAAAGTATTTCAAAACAAATTTGTAATGCTACACGGTCGAATAGCAATAATATATATATATATATATATATATATATATATATATAAAAATATTGCATGGGTTGTGGGATCGAATTTAAGACCCTCCGTGTTCCTCAACACGCACGGCTAAATGAATGTAAACAACAAATGGTCTTCCGCAGTAGTACAAGTCATTCAGGCACAATTTTTAAACCCCGATTTCTCTTAAAAGGAGACCAAACAGGCAGAACTGCTATAGGGCGAGAAACCAGAGGTGACGTACAATTCTTCAGACTTGTTCGTTCTACGATAGCGATTTTCACACTGAAGACCTCTTCTTGTTAGTGATTTCGGTTCCGTGTTAAACTGTTGGAACACCCACGACAGAGACCGAATGCGTATTAAAATGAAACTCCATCATCAATTCTTAGGACAATACGACTATACAAGTTTACATTTAACGAGTTTTTTTTTTTTTGGGTTTCGGCATCTTATGCCACTCAGCCAGCCTGATGAATTTTTCCAGATAATTAGACACACCACAGGACGGACATGACATTCACAGACACAACAGTTAAACACCCATGCCCGCGGCCGGACTCGAACCGGCGACCTTCGGCGGAGCTAACACTCTAGCCCCTACGCTACCGAGGCCGGCTATTTCACGAGTTGTTAACGAAAGAAATTTTGCACATGAAAATCATAACTTTGAAAGGTAATATTTTACGCTTTCCTAGCTGTAACATATATTAGGTTATACCCTGCAAGCTGCAGAAGTTAAGAGGGATGGGGTTACCTCATTAACATAATAATTTTCCATGGCTGGGTATGAAACATCCTTCCCGTATTACTGGGTGTGTTTTGTTTGATTTAACTATTTTTTGTGCCCTAATGAGATACGTGTACAAAGTCTTATCCAAATCGGCAGTGGTAGGGTCTACTGCAACATACATAAACATACACGTAAACAAACACTTTTGCATATAGGGCTGATCAAAAGTATCTTCGCACTCAACACGGTACACTGAAGTCTATACTAATTATTAACTAATGACGAAATTTTATGTTTCTAGGTAATTAATACTGTAAGCGAGAAGAGAAAGGAAGGTATCATTAGATGTTTGTGTGTATGAATTTAGTTTATACGAGCTTCATGTTAGTAATTTTCTTTTAAAAGTATTAACGAAATTGTAAAGAATTTTCATTACAAAAACTGACGCAATAGACGTATAAGAGCTAATGGAGAGTTCATTTCCAGTGTAAACCAACACATTAGGAAGGTATTCTGACGGTACTATTTTAAATGGATCTTGTAGTTGGCGATCTAGAACAGCATGAAATGTGTTTTTGAGATATACACCAACGGTGTAATAATGAAGAAGGGAAATTCTATGAACGAAAATTGTAAAAATCAGTTGTTTATTTAAAAACATGATCTGCTTAATCTGTGGAGATGTATAGAAGGAAATGTGCTATCGGTATGAAATTTGCTACAGACTTTCCTGAAGACATATTATTTCATAAAACGTTGCATGTGAAGCTATCAAATGTATGATATATGCATAAAGTTGTTTGAAATGTGGGTAGTTTGTTGTAAGTTATCACGCAATAAATATTTGTTATAACTTTTTCTTTTCATTGCAGATGTATCTTACGATTTATTCTTGCAGAGAAAACTGCATTCCACATCCTAATAAAACGTAAAGAAGAATTAGCGACACAGGTAATGATACGAAAAATTCAGTTTGCAGGCATATTGTGCTGACATGTTTATATTCGTTTCGGTTAGGTATGGCAAAGATACTGAGATGTTGATATGCTCATTGCTGCCAACTTCTTATAGCGAAGTTGATTGTTATGGGTCGATCTTTCTGCTCACCAACTACGCTAGGTGTTAACGTGAAAATACATTCTGAAGCAAGCTGTTAAATTATACATCAATGGCGCATATGTTTTTTCGATTCATACCAAAAGAAAGCGAGTTAGAGTTTACATGGAAATGAGCCCTGGACCAAGCTGTAAAATTATACTTTCATGGCAATGGTTCATATGTATTTTCATTCATACGAGCGAAAAGAACGCCAGTTATATACGTTGTTTTGTTAGGTAAGTTGGCAATAGTATTTCTCAGATGAAAAATGTGTATTCAAATCGCTGCAATGTTCAGTTGTTGGTTGTGGCATATAACAATGTAGCTGAAGCTGTTTGCGGGATAATAACTTATATTTTTAATTAACATTAATATTCAATTAAAATAGTAATGGAACACACGCTCCGGTGGCAATTTACATACACACCCATCTTCCCCCTTTCCTGCATTCACCTACATTTGCGCTCTACAAATTATAATCTTAAATTCATTCAACGTTTTTGGTAAATTATTCTTCATTTCTCTTGGTAACTTACTTCAATCCCTGACACCCTTACCTAAAAAAGAGACTCTTCCTACACCCCGGTGCCCGAAATCCAGTGCCAGCTTGTGATCATGGTCATCTTGGCGTCTCCATGCATTACTTTTCATTCTTAGCCTACATCAATATCTTTCCATCCCTCGCCAACAATATACGCCTTGTACACTCCCATGACCCTCTTCACCCTCCTCCTGTCTTCCAATGAAACCCATTCCAGCACTTCTATCATATCTGCTACTGATTGCGTTCTGTGGTAATTTCCAGAAACAAATCTAGCAGACCTTTTTTACACTCTCTCCAACTCCTGTATTTGATCCTCAAAATGTGGGTGCTATACTACACTACCATATTCAAGCAATGGTGTGACCAAAGTTTTGAAACACCATACTTCTCTCCCACATCCCATCATCACTCTCTCCAACAAGTGCTGAATTACTGAAGTCGTGTAACTGCGGCAATTGTAATTAATAGGTTAACAAATATGTGGTGAGATATAGATTAGTAAGACGATAGTCGAGCTGAAAGAGAGGTTAATGTTAACAATTAGCTAGGCGAATTGGGTTCCTTGTACTATCTTAGGCTACGGCCACACTTGCGTGTTTTAACGCCAAAATCTAGCGGGGAAAAAAATCGCGAACTGGAAATCCTGCAGATATTGTCACACTGGCGGCGTATTTTTCCCGCGCGTGGAAAACACGGCTATCCTATCCCGCGCGTGCACACACAAGCAGTTTTTCTCTTCGTCTTGGGACTTTGTCCGCTTCTTTCCTCCTGAGTTTTGAGGGTTTTTAAATATGAATCTTTCATACTTTTGCACCGCTTTTGGACTTTTTTCTGAAATTGAAGTGAATAATAATACATTATACCGTATTCTTAATAAAATAGGATATTTTATTTTCATAATTCAATTTTTGTATTCAAGCGCAGTTAATGATTGCTAATCAAGCTAAAATATTTTTGCAGGTATCTTGATACTGGAAATTCCATCAATTCTTTACATTTAGAATTCCTTCTCGTTCGTCCCACGATAGCGGCTATTTTGCAAGACACTTGCAAAGCCATTTGGGAGACCATTTTTTGATTTTTCCTTATTTTGATGTTTTGTTAAACTTTGAGCGTGTAATGTTAATGCATTACAGAATTGTTAATAACTGTGAATCGTTTCCTTGCACCCGCTTGTGTGAACCAGCGATTGAAATAAAGCTCATATTTGTTTTGGTTACAATTTTTATAGATCTTAAAAAAACCATATCACAAAATTAGCAGCGCACTCTTTACGCACGGTGACACTCGTTGGCACAGGCTTACAAAGCAGTGGCTTCCGAGAAGGCCTAACCAATATCCGAGAAACAAAGGGCTCGCAGTTTTTAACATTTCCTGTTACAGAATATATGCTAAATTTAATGTCAACGAAGAAAAAGAATGGTCACTAGGGAAAAATAAAAAAAACTACTAGGCATAGCAGCAGCAGTGATGAAAGTAACGATGTATAAAATATGTTCAGAGATATTTCTTACTTTCGATGTAGAATATGATTTTTGTAATTTTAAAGGCCTGGAAATAAAAAGTATTCTTAATTTTGACTCTCTCTTCAATAATTATTATTTCAGTGTTCATTAAGCAAATCTCCGGATTTTTGTACCAAATCTAGGGAAACTTTAGCAGCCGTCTACGGATTTCAAAGCCAAGTGGTTGGCAGCACTGCCTTGAACACGCGCCTTTTCCCGCTTCCTACTGCGTGAAATCACGCCTGTCTGGCCGGTCTCATTTACTTCAATGTAGTTCATATTTTCGACGGGATTTCACGCACAAATTCGGCGTTAAAACACGCAAGTGTGGCCGTAGCCTTACGGCAGGGGTTATGTAGACAGACGCGTCTCAACCTGTTTGGCAATTTTAAATTGTAATTAATAATAGGTTAACAAATTTGTGGTGAGATATATGTTAGTAATACGATAGTGGAGCTGAAAGAGAGGTTAATGTCGATAAATAGCTAGCCAAATTCGCCTTAGTGGGGACCCGTCTACTACCTAATGGTTGGCGTTTCATAAACTGGCCGGTATCAACCTGCCTGTCTATGTAACCTCCAACGTGTACTACTGGTATACACTAAGAGCTTAAGATATTTTCTTCCATAAACCATAATCAGATATTGAACATTAAATTCTTCCCCAAAAATATGTTTAAAATGTTTTGTGGCAGCAAGCAGAATCCATGAAATTATCCCTAGCCCTAGTGTAGCTTTATACGCGCATTAAAAGCTAAAACATTTTCTAGGAATAGAATAAGAATTTACTTTGATTTCAACTGGAACAACTAATGTTCTTATTTAACAACTGTCTTCAGTTGGGCGCAGGGTCATTGGGAGTGGTAGTTTAAGAATGGGCTCGCCCTTTGCAGTTTTCTCGGAAGGCAGAAGTTGAGGATGGTCTCAGGTGTCTGTGGGGTTGACTGTCAGTTAATAATGCATACCGCACTCAGGACAGAGGGTTGCTACGAGGAGCAAAGGACCGAAGCGGTACGAAGTTTACCGAGTGCCGGCCTCGGTAGCGTAGGGGCTAGAGTGTTAGCTCCACGTGCCGAAGGTCGCCGGTTCGAGTCCGGCCGATGGCATGGGTGTTTAGTATATGTGTTGTCTCTATGTCATGTCCATTGTGTTGTGTCTAAAACCACTTGGAAAAATAATACACTGTGAAGCAATGAAATACACTGGATGATTCAAAATACACTTGAGTTGGCTGTATGGCCTCGAAGCCAAAAGCCATAAAAAAAAAAAGTTTACCGAGCGGGGCGGTGTAACGGTTAGCGTTCTCGCCTCGCATTCGGGAGGACGGCGGTTCGAATCCCCGTCCGGGCATCCAGATTTGGGTTTTCCATGGTTTCCCCAAATCACTCCAGGCAAATGCCGGGATGCTTCCTTCAAAAGGCCATGGCCGAATTCCTTCCCATTCCTTGCCCCCATCCTTGCCCCCCATCCTTTCCCGTCTCTAAAGACCTAGTTGTTAAAAAGAGACGTAAAGTAGTTACAAAAAAAAAAAAAAAAAAGGTACGAAGTTAAAGCTCAGGCCGTATGAGGAAACCTTGCTCTTCATTACTCTGATTTTTTTAATGGCAATAATTACATGAGAATTTCTGTGTTAACGTAAAATCCTATACCGTATATCTCGTATGTGTTCGGCCCAAAAAAATTAATTTCTCAACCGCTGCTGAGCAAATCCAAATCGTGTCAACTGTGATCCTCAGGAACAATACTTCTTTGAAAAATGTTTCCAGATGTTTCTGTATTTTCGAAGCTTGTCTCACCAAGTAATTTTATAATTTTACAGTCTTTCAAAAAGCATCATTGAACCAGTAGCGCACATACATGGAAGTTATACTAAGCATGAAAGTAAGGGCAATTGCATTTCATATACTGTAACTGCTTAGTGTCTTAATGTTAAAAGGTCTCATTAGGTATGGAGATATCTACAACTGTAACCACAGTCCACAGCGCAAGTTTTACGAGTCATTAAACTGACCTCCATAGCTGGAAAAATCTTTCCATACAAATTAGGTTAATGCGTAATACAGTGGAAAGCATGACAAATGGAATCATTGCTGGAAGATTTCTCGGGCGTGCAGCCGGGTCAAATCACAAATGGAATCATTGTCAGCTGTTAGTTAAGATGCTACAGAAGAATGCTGAAAATTAAGTGGACAGACAAAGTAAGAAATGAACGAATTTTGGAAATGATGGGTGAGGAAAGAAGTTTGTGGAAGAAGCTTACAGAAAGAAGAGACAGGCTGGTAGATCATATTTTGAGACATGCTGGATTGGTTATCTTAGTGGAGAGAACAGTCGAAGGTAAGAACTGTAGAGGATTAAAATATATGAAGCAGATAATTGAGGACATGGGTTGTAAGGGATATGTAGAGATGAAGAGATTAGCACAAGATAGGAAGGGATGGGAGATTGCATCAAGCCAGTCGAAAGACTGATGACAGCAAATAAAAAAAGGTTAAGGTCATAAGAGGTTTTTATGTTTTTAACATTCGTCATTCAGTGCTAGTGTCCATAGCACAGTATAAACGTGGGATAGACAAGATTTTTCGCAAACTAAGTCATGTTTAATAACGTTGTTTTTTTCGGATTCGTTGGATTCGAAAGGAACTATTTTTTACCATGAAATTTTCACACTGAAGAGAACAGTTAATGAACCATAAATAAATAAATAAAAATTGCAAAAGAGCGGCCTGCTGGATCAGTGATTAAGACATCTGACTGGAAATCGAAAGATCCTCGGTTCAAATCCCTGCGTCAGCGGGGATTCTCATAAGCTCTTAACCTGACCTTCATATCTGGCACAGCTTACTGCGTGATGTGAAATACAGCAGAACACTTTCGTGGTTCGGATTACACGTAAGTTATTGGTCCCGTCTAATGCTAAAAACCTTAGTTATAGTACTGACATGCACACATCCAATACAAATTCAAGCCAAACGCTGTCTTAATATAGACCTAATTGGTCCAAATGATGTATATAAAATTTAGAAATGAAATATAAATGTCACTTGGGCATGAAAGAGATGTGAACTTCGTAACAGTTAGAGAGAGACTGAGTAAGTGATCGACAACGAAAGAGAGAGAGAGATAGAATTAGAATGTTACGTAGGTAATGGTATATGGAAATTAAATAAATATGAACGTTGTTGCTATGTTTGTTCTCTGTTAACCGACTGACGTGACCACGTCTGTATCGTCCTGCCATAGTGCACGCCTGTCCTTCATTACAGACGCAAGTTGCATGTTTTGTAATCCTTTCTTTTTTTTTCAGCACTAAAAAAGGAGACGAGGAAATAATGTATTTTAATAAAATTTAAGTAAAGGGGATTTTGCGTACATTTCACGTTTAATTTTTACTGCAAATTTAAATAACAAACACTATTATTGTGACTCATTTTTAATGCAGAGATCTATAGTAACACAAATTTTTTTGTTGAGATCATTGTGCTCTACAATTCTTCAACAAATAGTATTGTTATATCTGTAATGAATTAAGAGAACGTAACCTGACGGTGAACTTTTCACCGACTTAATTCACTAAGGTAATTATTTTTTTTCTTGCGGCTGTACGCCTTGTCGACGTCGAGGTCATTAGAGACGGGATGGGATTGGGGTCAAGGAACGAGTTCGAATGTAGCCGTGGTCTTATGAAGGAACCATCCAAGTAATCGCCTGGTGTGATTTCGGGAAACCATGGAAAACCGATACCTGTATGACTGGACGTGTATCGGTACCTGTGTCCCTACTATCGTGAGGTAGGCTTGTTACCACTCACCCACAACGCTTCGTAAAATTATTACTGTTCAGCTCCTGCAAGTAATATTTCAATGTTTAATATACGCAAACTATCTCTAAAATGACTCTACAAAGCAGTGAAGCCATTTCAGATTTTGTCTAGTGGTCCTCAGGATTTGGATTCAATACCATTCCGTTACAGCTTGTCATCATTATTCGACATGTCGCCACAGCACTTCATTAGTTTATGAGTTTAGAGACCAACAAAATTGGCGTCGCCATAGAAGTTCTCAATTCAACAATGCTTGGAAGTGGTAAACGTATTTTCAAACAGCGAGGCAGGACACACTGGCTGCTTCGCGACTACAGTTATCAATATGACAATCGCCTGTTTCCACGTAGCTGCACTGTTTATGATCTATTTTAGTTCAAAAAAGTTTCGCCACTTATTCCTCAAAATGTGTATTATCTCTCTTAGTTCAAATAGACTTCTTTATATTTCCCAAAATAGAATCTACCCTAAAAAGTCGTCTTCTGTAGTGTACTCACAACGTGGCCAGAAATTCTCATGGATGCTGAGTGTTTTTCCAAAATAATCGTTCCAAGCATAGTTCACTGAATCGCAGATGGTTCGCTTATGGTACAATGGCTCCACTGAGTGTTAGAAACACCACCAAACTGAGCAGATTCTTATAGATGAATTTTCAGTCCTATTTGAAAAATTCTAGAACCTTCCAAATGGATAGAAAAATTCTACGAGTCGGAGCGTGGAATGTTAGAAGTCTGAATAGGGCAGGTAGGTTAGAAAACCTAAAAAGGGAGATGGAACAACTTAAGTTAGATGTTGTTGGGATTAGCGAGATTAAAAGGAAGAGCGCACAGGATTTCTGGTCGGGGGAATACAGGATAATTAGCACACAAGCTGTCAATGGAGTCACTGCTGTACGATTTGTAATGCATAAGAAAGTAGGGAAACGGGTGAGCTATTATGAACAGTTTAGTGACAGGATTATTTTGATGAGGCTAAAAACTAAGCCCGCCCCAACCACATCAGTACAAATGTACATGCCAACGTCACAGGAAGATGACAAAGAAATATAGATGTAAATGTAAATAGAGAAAATATACAACGAAACACCGAAATTGGAGAATTAATCAAATATGGGGGGAGGAAAATCCAATAATCATGGGTGATTGGAATGCAATAGTGGGAGAAGGAAAAGAGGGGAATACTGTAGGAAGTTTTGGTTAAAAGAAATGAGCGGGGAAGCAGGCTTTTAGAATTTTGTGAAAGATATAAGCTAGTTGTGACAAACACACTGTTTAAGAACCATGCAAGAAGAATATACACCTGTAAACGTCCTGGGGATACAGGCAGATATCAGTTAGATTATATCATGATCAAACAGAGATTCAGGAATCAAGTTCTAGACTGTAAAGCGTACCCAGGAGCAGACATAGACTCAGACCATAATTTGATAGTAATGAAGTGCAGGATGAAATTCAAGCGAATAAAGAAGCAGCATACGCAGAACAGACTGGAAGTGAATAAACTGAAACAATCTAAAACAAGAGAAAAATTTGCAGAAATGGTATACTTAGGTCTAAGAAGTAACTTTGAAAGGAGCTCAACCGAGGACGAATGGAATTCATTAAAGACCGAAATAATTAAAGCTGGCAAAAAAACATTAGGCTTTAGGGAACAAGCTGCCCGAAAACCTTGGATCACAGAAGAAATTTTGGAGCTGATGGATCAGAGGAGAAGGTACAAAAATGCTCAAGATGAAACAGGAAGAGAGCAAAACAGGCAATTTAGAAATCAAATAAACAGGAAATGCAAAAAAGCAAAAGAAAAATGGCTAGAAGGAAAGTTTGAAGAAGTAGAAAAGGAAATGTTTGAAGGTAAAGTAGATATTGCATATAAGAAGATCAATCAGAATTTTGGAGAAATGAAAAGAGAGTGTGAACATTAAAGCTGCCGATGGGAAACCTCTTTTAAGCTCAGACGATAGAGCTAACGGATGGAAGGAATACATTGAGAAACTGTATGATTGGGACGACTGACTTGAACAATAGCGTAATGGAAAAGGAAGGCGATGTGAACATTGATGACTTAGGAGATCCTGTTTTGAGGACAGAATTAATAGAGCTCTGAATAACTTGAACAACAGTGCATTAGAAAAACAAGTTGATGACGACATTGATGACTTAGGTGTTCCCATTTTGAGGACATAATTTGATAAATCTTTGGATGACGTGAAATAATCAAATAAGACAGTTGGAATTGATGAGATTCCTGCAGAACTTCTTAAATCCCTAGGAGAAGAATGAATCGAAAGATTATTCAAGCTGATATCAAAAAGTTATGAAACAGGAGAGATTCCAACTGATGTTAATAAAAATATCATGGCGTTAAAATAACCTGACTTTCATCCATCTCCACGGAGGTTTCACTTGGTGGGGGAATGTGAGTTCCATTTTTTCCCAACAATAGTAGCCGTAGCTGGTGTTTCACAACTGTTGGTGAGGGGTTCAGATGAAATTGGCCGATATCTCTTAATTAAAAAAAAAAAAAAAAAAAAAAAAAAAAAAAAAAAAAATCCTCTAAATAATCTTGATTCAGGCGAGCTGTCAAAATGTATTTCACTTGTAAACTCTGCAGATCGGAGTACAGGCCAAATACAGATCGGATGCTTGTCATAAATCCTTTATGGAAAAGAAGAAGCTGTTTTGATCTACCAACTTTCATTTTTTTCGCAGCATTCATACATCTGTCTCAAAATTCTTTCTTGAATATCATGGTGAAAACCATGTCCACATGCTAACTGCTTGTTGTCAAACTGTAGTCTACTATTCATAATGTCAAATGAGTAGTTGACAAGCTGGAAAAAATTAGCAACGTGTTCTTCTTCTGGCAAGAAATAGCGTATTGCTTGTGCTGTGGTGTTAGAAAACAGTTACAATGCCAAATAAACCCTCTGGCGCTCCCTTCCTTTAACTGATAAGTGAACCTGCGTAAGCTTGGGGCACACTTTTATTTCACCATTATCCAATTCAATTAATTTTTCAACCACTGTTTTCACAACTTTTTTGACACTCGGAATAAGAAACCCGTCATCAATAAAATGATTCCTTAGCAGTTTATATAGATGAGGAACATCTGAAAACACCCATATTCATTTATCAGTATAACCCGGATTCTGTAAGCATGTATTTGTATGGCTTACATTATGTTCTTTCCAAACACAGCTATTCTTTGTGCCGAGATCAGCAACTACATTGTAGCCGGCGTCTTCAAGGTTGCAAATAATTGATTTTAACAATGCCGCTGTCATCTGAACGTCGAAATCGTAGTATACGGGCTGTTTCCAGCCACTGAAAAGACCACGAATCATAGCAAATTGTACATTACTATGCGGCCCTATAATACGATCTTCTTTCTGGTTGTAAACAATGCTACTATCAACATTCATTTCATGAAATGACAAGACACACACACGTTCAGCATCGGAAAATATTAATGCCTGAGCTTTCATTTGCTGTATTACATCTTGCTGCACGCCTGTCACACTTCGTTTCAAAGTTGACAGACCTGGCAGCGGAAAATGAAGCTTATTTCTCAAAAACAAGTAGCAATTTTTGGAAATAGCACGAAATGTCACTGCTTTTCAAATATCATCACTGTTCCATTTAACACTTTTCTTTAATGATGATAAACATTTATTCTGGTTTTTCGAAAATATGTTTTTCAGTACTTTTGACGTTGTGTGTTAATTTCTTGATATTATTCTTGAGCTCTGTTTGTTTCTGGGAAGTCGCTCTCAATTCCTCATGCAGATATTTGTTCTTAATCTTCAAAGTTAAACATGTAGCTTCCAGTATTTTTGTTTTCTTTTCAAGTTCTTTCACACGTCTTTTAAGTAACATAACTTCATCAGAATCAATATTTGAGGTTGAAGTGCATTGGTCCAATTTTGTTTTTTTAGGCGACACACCGGCAAGGGTTTCAACAGCTCTTTTCCTCACATATCTGGCTTGATATTTATCAGTTCTGCTGCTTTGGTTTTGACTGATGTTGGTTGGTGAATTTTGAATGGCAGTAGACGTGCAAGGAGCATTAAACATCATAATAGGAAGATTAACACTCGGCACAGAACCTGGTTTCAGTATTTTCTTTGGAGGTAAATTTAGTAACTCAGCTTGCATATCGCGAACATAATCTTCTGACACAAAATGTTGCGAACACACAGTTGCTGTTGCTGTACTGAAATCATCCTTGTGATAACACTTTTGAACCCGTATTTTCCTGAGCTGTAGGTCCTTTGGAAATGTGTGATACGTGATATCAGTACCTTTGGTTTTTCTGCTGTAAGTTGTACAACCCGCGGCAGCACTTCCAGGCATGTTAACGCAGTTTAAACCAAGTTATAAGCAAAATCACAATCGAAATACAGCACGCGCCCGTATACTGAAACGCTCCGACAACACATAGTGCTCCTGCTGTGACGTCATGCGCAGAGCCAGAAATTTGAGCTCGGTCTGCGCATCCCAATCGGCCCCCCCCCCCTGGTACTTATCTATTTTAATTTATTTGTCTCTTCACGAAGACTGATAGATGTACATGTGTGGTGTTACATCTTGTTTTAAGATAAATAATACCGAATGTAGAGCAAGTCTTTTCTTAAACGTGAGAGAGATGAAGATAGTATCAATAAAAGCGATATACTACCTAGAGAAATCGGGTCCAAAATTTCCATTTGTGCAGACTACGCCAACGATTTCCTACTAGATGCTTTACTCAAAACGCAAAGCGTTTAAACTAGGTCAAGATACTTTAACTATCAGAAGTACGAGGAATAATTTATATGCTGAAAATAAAACTAACAATAGTGAAGTTACGATTTCGGTTTGGCCGGGGAGTGGTGATCGCCCCGTCATCTCCTTTCTTGTGTCAAAAGTTGGAATGGAAATGCAGAGATCTAATTCCGCGAATCTTGCGGGAAGTGGCTGGAGCCATAGGAACCCCATAACCTTTTTCTGTAATTTCAGTTAAGTTTCTTGCCTATTTGAGATTTTATCGGTTAAAACCTACCCTTTAAACACAATAAGACAGCAATTATAACTTCGCATTGTAACAAAATCGTTTCCCTACGTCTCGACATTGAGAAGATTGATCCCGGGATAATAATGGAGATTAAACTTTTCTGTTACTTCTCGAAATCATTTCATACAAATGGGGTGATGGATCTTTCAAAAGACCACGGCCAAATTCCTTCTCGCTTTTTATCTCGACACTTTCTACGCTGTAATGTCTAAATGAAAAACTAACATACTAATTTTTTTAATGTAACATTAAAGAACAGAGGGTGAAACACATGTGTGCGTGTGTCAGGTTTTTTTCCAAATAGTAGGTCTGTAGCAAATCCGGACAATTGTTAATATTGTTATTAACTGAGAGTGGTTAGTTTCATGTATGGGAGCCAACCAGCGGCAAGAGCTTCCCTCGTAACACGGAGATTGGAGGACAGCCTAAAAAAAGCGGGGTGGAACACGAGGCGGCGTGGACAAGCACGAGACGACACTTGGTGGCTGCCATCTGGGCAGTCAAGCACGCCGTATGGAGCTGCGCTCCGTCACATGGAGAGCAGATCAACCAGATTCGTCTACCACGGTAATAACAATTTAGGAAAGAGAAACTTTTGCGTCGTCATTTGTGCCCTAGTGTACGCCTTGAGATAGACATTCTTACTCTACAGAGAAACTTCATGTATCTTTGTGTTTTAAAAAGAAACTTAATGTTTGTTAAATTTTGTAAAATAAAGATGTTCAAGTGCTTAATTAAATAGTAAAGTCAGATTGTGAATCTTGTTTTCACTATGTCCCATCCAGTCATTTTTTTTTATTTTTTATATCCTGGTAAATAATAGCCCAGCACCTAGTTTCTACTCTGGGTCCATATTTCCAATATATTACAAGAGGAACATAAGATAAAATTATAGTTTGAAAATACTATCTAAAAACTTATAAACTTATCAATTTTCACAAAAAATAGTTACATAATTAAATTAACAATGTGTAAGAATGTATTTGAAATGTGTTAGTGGTTTTTATATGGATATATACTGTAAATTAGTAATTTGAGTAACATATGTTCACACACAGATACTACTATATATAATTAAACAAAGAAACTTTCACATACATAAGTCACTTACTGCACTGTTCTCTCACTGTTTCTCATTTTGTATATTTACGACACTTTTACACATTTACTCCCGGCACAGCCACTTCGAAGAAACTTACCTCCCTCAAGAGATGACTTCTGGAAGTAGAGGCGTCCTCCTTCGACCCATCGGGAGTTTCTTTCTTCAGGAATGATCACTGCTCGATCGTTGGTCGCTGTCGGTCGAAACTGTTCCCGTCAGTTTAGACTGTTTCTAAGTGCCAAGAACCTTTCTTTGGCTGTTTGTGAGGCCAGATTGCAAGCTGCATCAAGAAAGTACCATAATTCCTGGTCACGCAATATGTCAAAAATACGCCTGCCCTGTAGTATTTGCTGGTATGGCGTTCTTTGTTCCACTGTTGAAATACATTCCCATTCAACATGTTCCGGAGTACCCTCGTTTCCGCAGTCACAGCTACCGCTGTCTACTATTCTTCTTCTTTGCAGTTCACTTTTGTAAGGCCC
The DNA here is from genome assembly GCA_031002005.1 of Vandiemenella viatica. Lineage (NCBI taxonomy): Eukaryota > Metazoa > Arthropoda > Insecta > Orthoptera > Morabidae > Vandiemenella > Vandiemenella viatica. Next base: position 182,735,041 of record JARYHS010011408.1, read on the forward strand.
ATTGTAAGAGGTCATTTTGAAGACCATTACTATTTGGGGAATTATAGGAATATTCAGTCGTCGAGCTATCGGCAATCGGCAATCACTGAAAATGCTGAGCGCGGTCGAGCATTGACCAGCCAGGAATCTACACGCTTGCAGTCAGCACCTTGGAGTGCAGTCCCCTTCGTATTTGTAAGTCAGCCGAGGCGGCTTGGGAAGTACAAGCGATGAAGTAGTATCTTTACTGTCGGGCAGTCGGCGAGAGTAGTCGAGCATACTTCGATAGCCACCTGTTAGGAGCCTGCCACCCTCCCATGTACCTCGCAACCGGGCGACCATCTGCCTAACAATTAACTCTTACAGTTCGCGGCTTAGATAAGTTGGTGATAGTTGGAATCCACTTTGCGGCACGCTATAAACTGTACTATTCCGTATTATAGAAGTTCAATTGCAAGTCTTGCATTCTTCATGTAGTAAGAACTTAACTCAGTTTCTAACCTACGGTCTGTGGCCGTCAATCCACAGTGGTGTCAATCATTAGCCCAAACAGCCCAACGGTAAGATTCTAGTGAAGCTGCCAGAAGAACACAAGAGACGCTTCAAGCAGAACTGTAATTCCCTAAGGTTAGTTCAACAGCACACCTATCCACACACACGCCCACTAGCCTTGGCCAATCCATGATCCGTTATGAAATGTACCAACCCCAGGCGATGGGAGAAGATGCGACATTTTGAGCCTTTCACAGACACTTGGAAACATATCATACGTCCTTTGCTGCCATTCTTCCAATAACAATTTGTTTACCTCTGCAGCTGTTGTTGCTGGTGCTCCCGTGATTTTCTCTACCTGTTCCAGATTCCCTTTCCTGAGCCAGTATAATGCTCCCCGCTTGCGAACTTCCAACTCCAGTGGCCACACCCCAAGTGCCACGGTAAGGGCATCAGTTGCTGTTGTTTTGTAAGCACCACTCAGCCTGATTAGAATACTTCGCTGTGTCCTCCTCAAAATTTTGCAGGGTTTTACTTTTCTGAGGTGTTTCGCCCAAACGCTGGCTGCATACCCTACAATTGATGTTAATATTGTATTGTGGTATATTCGAATAACAAGCGGTGAAAGTTGAGAACGTCTTTGCCCAATACGGATTAGTTTATTCATGACTGAGGTGGCTCTCTCACATGCATAACCATCCAGTCATACAACATGTCACTTGACTTGGTTAAGAAATCTACTGGATGTCGCTTCCCTCATAATAGGGAACGCACCAAAAGGAATCTCTGGCGCCCACCTGATATTGAAATGTGAAAATTTACTTGTAAATTAATAACAGAAAGTAAACGGCCACAGTGGGATGAAGAAGTCGCTCTCCTCGACATAGGAGACACTCTAAGTTTAAGTAATCATTACTTCTGAACTATTTGGTACCTTGTGCCATTAATTTTTTCGGTAATGAGATGGCTCTGTTCTACGTGATACTGAATTCACGATGGAATATCGTTATTTCCGCCATTACTTTATTGGCTGATTGGTGTTTTATGTGAGTAAACGTTCAGGCAGTCATTTCGGACAATCTTTTCGGAAAACCTTACAGAATGAACACTCGAAAAAAAAACTCAGTAAAAAGTTTGGACGCGTTAATTTGCATTGGTTAAATTTTTACAGACAAAATATTTCGAGCATTAAAGAAAACTCAAGTACTAATTATAAATTTCGTTGCTCTGCGATTTAACTGTGATAAACACAGCTGGCTAAAAGGAAAAAAGATAATTAATTAATTTGTAAGCGAAACATTCTCTCTTGTGGTCTAATTAAACTGTAATGCTATAAATCTTCCGAACTAATTATTTCATCATGCCAATACCGAGTTTGCAGTGTAAGCAACATTAATACAAAAGGTATCAAAAAAAATAACGAATTGGATTTTATTCAGTTACCAAAAATGAACAAACTTTTCTGTAATTTAAAAAGAACACCAGATATGGAAAATGATTTAAGTGCATGATAACTCCGTTAACAGTAAAATACGTCGTAAAATTTTTGAAGTAAAAAAGTTGAGAAAAGAACATCGGCCGAGAGATTAGACCAAACAATTTCTTGATGAAACAGAAGAGGACGGGGAACAATAATCTGTCTTCGAGCGAATATGGCATATTTTTATCATTTATTCCCAGGTAACGTTTCTGCAAGCAGTCAGCAAATGAATGAGCAAGTGAACTGAACAAAGACCATGATCTCTTTATTAAAAGAATTAGAGATAAAAAAAAAAAAAAACAAGGAGTGGGAAGTGAGTTTGTAAGGAAATTGCCATCGGTGCATGTTCTCTGTCACAATTTCCTTAATGAAAATTATCTTTTTAGCATTATTAACAGAGCATGAATTCAAATATAATTCACAATATAATTTAAAGAAACACATAATTAAATTCATTCATTCATCCCACCAATATAAATACAATTATATCGGCAATTAATCCGAATCATGTTATAATGTCTGATAAAATCCGAAATACAATCATGGAATTATGCATTTACTCTAGGGATTTAATACTTAGCATTGAGACTTTAAGAGCCGTGGACTCCTAGTGATTCGGTGTATTACGGGATGCTGAGATGCTGACCTTGGAGCAGGTACCGTTGGAGATCTTATCTCCTATGTACTGTACCTATTGTGGTACGGTACAGCTATCCCGAAACCTCTTCACTCGCAGGTCATAAAATATTTGTCGTGTAAACTCCCTTTACGGAACCATGAAATGTAATACTGCGCCTCCACCGTTGGATGATCCGACCGTGAAATATAGGCCGATAAAAACTTCGCTCATCTGAGGACTGTCTCATTATAGGAGCAAGCATTGTATACCACTTAATTATTTTGCAACGTCTATTATAATCTATAGCAGGGGTGGCCAACCCAAATGACCTTGCGGGCCACTTTGGAAATGCATCATAACTCCGCGGGCCGCATATAAAATTATATATCCCCATATTAGATTTAGACCCACAATAGATATTTTTTGAGTGAATGTAATTTAATTATACTGTGAACTCATAACTGTAAATTCATAAATAAAACAGGCAATATCTGTAATATATTCGCAAGATAATTATTTTAAAATAAAATTTTATTTTATTCGTAATTTTGATAGTTAATTTCTGAATATAAAGATGAACAAATATTGTATTTTTAATACATTAGCTTTCACTACTTTGGCCATTAAAATAAATATATTTTGTAAAAGTGTGATGCTGACTTGTTACATCACCTGGCAAGTGGCGACAGCGGCAACAACGAACTATTTAAAAATAATTACCCTGTTTCTCGTACGGGGTATGTATAATTTACTGAACTTTTATGTGTTTTATGCACTGAGTTCGAGTTGAGTGAACTATTACACAAACCCCAAACTACCCAAGTGTCTTACAGATTCTAACAAACTGAAGATTGAACACACATCGTCGGCAAACTGAAAAACGCCAGTCATTGACTCTTAAAATTAATTTAATTAAATAATATTTACAGTGAAGTGATTAAAGCCATGAAATAGAAAAATGTAAACACTCAGTTGGCGGAAGAAAGTTATACCAGTTTCGTACAGTGTCGGGGCTTCCGTTTGCATTCTCGTGCGTTACCTACGTGAATGATTTTCTGACCGGACGATGGTTGCGCGACATGAATTCAATAGACTTTAAACGAGGAGTGGTCGTTGATACTAGAGGCGTAAGGCATTCTATTTCGGAAGTTGTTAGTGAATTTGCCATTTCCCGATCCACAGTCTTAAGACAGTGCCGTGAATATGTAATTTCCTGCATTACCTCCTGCCATGTTCAGCGTATCCATTGTTCAACACACAATGTGGGATGTACGCCAGATGTGTCCGTGCGGACAGTACAGTGAAATCTGACAGTGATGGGATATTGTAGCACAAGACCGACGCGAGTGCTTCTACTGTCAAAACACCATCAGCTGGTATGAAAACATCTGTAAACCATACATGACCAAAAAAAAAATCAGTTATTGGAAAGTACCTACGCAATACGTCATACTTATAGCTATAGATATGCTAATTAATAATAATTACATATAGTCGTAATGACCTGGTGACAGGGATTTCTGTTAGCCGCCTTAGCCTAACAGGCACCGTGTACCTACAGTTTAACGTGGATTCCGAGCAAGCTGTGCCAGAGGGGAAGGTCGGGTTAAGGTTCTATGAATATCCCCAACGAGTCAGGGATTCCAACCAAAGACCTTTCATTTCCCAGTCAGACACCTCAACCACAAAGCCACCAGACCATTACAGATATATTGCAAACATTAGCTTGTCTGTGACGCGATCTCACACTATTTTACACATCCAGAAATCGCCAAACGCGCGTAACGGAGTTTTCACTTCAAAAACTAAAAATCTTACTTGGTCCACAACTCGAAGGATGGTGGAATCTTTTCGAAGGAGATGTACCAAGCAATTGTGTCAGAGGCAGGAGGGTCAATTCTTTTCCTCAGGGACCTACAGTTCAACGTGGAATGAGAACCACAGAACGTACCACTGTAAACTCATATCATCAAATACAACTCCTAAAAATCCCTGCTCATCAGGGGATTTGAACCCGCGACCGTAGAGAGAAACTTTGGGACGTAAGCGCCTTATCTACTAAGCTATCAAACCGAATTGTTTTGAAACGTATGTGTGCTAAGTACTATCAAAATCAGATAAAAACTGTAGTTTTTATGAACACCGTTGACATAAAATAAGGTGAGGGCGGAAGGGAGGAGATGATATAGGTTTCTGCAAATCAAACGAAAACATTTTTTTTTTTTTATTTGTGTTAAGTATACGTACGCAAAGTTCCATCAAAATCTGTTAAAAACTGTGTGTTTGTATGAAGAATATTTGCAAAATAAATAAATAAATAAAAACATTCTTTATACATTTACCGCTGTCCAAGCGCAATACGTCATACTTATAGCTACAGATATACAGCTATTGCAGCATGTTGGTGACGCCAACTCATAAGGTTTACCCATCCAAAAAGCATCCAACTGGCACGTTGTACGCGCAACACGTCATATCATGTCGGTGACGGAAAGTCGCGAACTCATAGATTTACCCTTGATCAAACATCGCCTAACGGGTCAATAGAAATTTTCACTTAAAAAATTGTGCGTGGTCAAATGAGTCACGATTCCAGTTGGTAAGAGCTTATTGTACCCTGTAGGCTTCGACTGTGGAGCAGACCTCACGAAACTATGGATCCAAGTTCCCCAGATCGCTCCAGGCGAATGCTGGGACGTTTCCTCACAATAGCCTGCCATATCCCGTATATCCCTTCGAAACCATTACCTTTCCGGATAGGTGCAATGCACCCTCCGCCATAAACGTTTAGTGAATCGCAGAGTAATAGTAATAATAAAGACACTGTGCAAGCTGCTTGTGACGTCAGCTGGTATGGGCTTCGCTTACATGGCTGGCAGCAGTACCTCTGGCCTAACTGAACCGATCATTGATTAGAAAGAATTATGTTTAGCTATTTGCAGACCATTTTTAGCCTTTCATAGTCTTAATGCTCCAAAACAACGATAGAATTTTCCATGAGGACATTGCGTCGTGTCACCAGGCCAAAATCGTTAACGATTGTTTTGAGGAACACTCTGGACAATTCCAGCTAATGATTTAGCCACCTCGTTCGCCAGATATGGAATCAATTGAAAATTTCTGGGACATGATCGAAAAGTCACTTCACGCAAAACATCAGGCGCCGGTGACATGTTCTTAGTTATGGATGAGTGGAGAGGAAGCACCCGGGCACGTGGGAATCGAAGGAAATGAAAAGGCCGACCAACTCGCAAGGAGGACAGAGGAATATGAGTCAACGGAAGTTAGAGCACCATATAGAAATCTCCTAACTAAAATCAGAAATTTACTGAAGTCTTAGTGGGAAGAAGCAGGGGAGATCCAATACAGATATAAAGGTGCTTGGTACCATGCAATTCAACACAACATTCCGAAGCAACCATGGTTCAGCTTAAAAGTGAATAAAAAAGAAGCAACAATAATAAACAGGTTGAGGTCAGGGCACACCCTACTAAATTCGAAAAAAGTTCCTCCTAGGTCAGATAATATCACCGGAATGCAAACATTGTGGTGTATACGAAGACATTTTACACTTCATTTTGGAATGCCCAAGTATGTTCAACAAAGGAAAACAATACTACAGAATCATCCAGACGTCAAAATTACAAGTTATGAGGATCTACGATATTTCCTTGCGACAATAAACGACGCCAAAATGAAGCAGTTATGCAAATATGTTGCTAAATGCAACAGGAAAATATAATATGGAGTTACGAAATAAGAAGGAATCATACTTGTACCTTCTGGGATATGCAATAGAAACTTCAATTAAATATGCCAGAAATCAAAGTATTAGAACCTTACGGTTTTTGTGGCCCAGCATAGTTCTACGATCAGACTGATACTCTACAACAAAATTAGCTTTATTACAAATGTTTGAGTATGGCTGCTGAAAAATTATGTTCTTATGATGGCGAAATAATGTATTATAAATGTTTGTAATGTGTTTGATGATAATTTAAAAAAGGGTTTAAAATATGGGCCTATGTATGCTAATATCTTAAAAATGTTTGAAAGTGGTTGCTGCAAAAATATGTTTTTAATGATGGCTCAATAAAGTATTAAAATTTATATATGGTTTCAACTAAATAATTTTAATGATAAATATTATAATGAAGTACAAGTGATCAAATGCTTTTGTTGCTAAATACTGTATTACAAGTGTCTGTAATTTTTGATGCGAAGTAATGTTCTTCTGTTAGCTGGTCAAATTGGTGAAAGCCAAATACCATAAAATGAATAAATAAATAATAAAAAAAATAGAGAGGAAGCATTGCAGAATATTTCGTCATGGGTCTTCCAACGTCGGATTGAGTTCATGCCACGTAGAGTAGCTGCACTCCTCTGGTTACAACAGGGTTGCACATGGTATTGGGACGTATCCCGTGACTTTTGATAGTGTATATGCGAGAACTGGTGCCATTAGGTTAGGGTTTCGTTTTCTTGTTACTTATACTGAAAATGTAAATGGAGTTGGAGGGGTTCCGCTGCGTGTACTGCAGCATACATGTCTTTCTGTAATCTTTTCAAAGGCGACATGACAAATGTTTGCCAAAGAACATGACGATGGCATTTCAGAGATAAATCTAACACCCCTTCTGTGTACCCTCCTTTCTCCTTGGATTGTGTCGTTGGTTGATCGGATTCTAAACGCTGCTACTTCAAGTGAACACCTTTGTAAACGTAATCTTTCCAAGATGTTATGCGTCACCTGCTTGCCCACGCAACGGTGTAGTCAGGTCTGTAGCAGATAGTCAATATCAAAATTAACGAGATCTGTCTAAGGGCAAAAGAGATCGATTGTGCCAGATTTTTCCGCAGCTGTTTCAAACATCGATCACCGCGTCGAAAAGGTTTGGGCGTATTGTTTATGCGCCCCGCTGCGCTTGCGGTGAAAGTGAATGGCCGCATTGTTCGCCGACAGCGCCGGCGGCAACCCGCTCGTTGCCTACATTACTCCTCGGTCCCCGTCATGTTCCGCGCTCCTAACATGATGACGTCGTTTTGGGGTGCCGCAGGGTACACGAGGATCGAAGCAGCCTCTTATATATGCTGCCAACCAGATACTTCTTATATTCCTTTTTTTTCGCTTTAGAGATGTGCAGATATAGTTTTAGGGGAACTGGAGTAATAATTTTACAAGAAATGCAATATACACGGAAGTCTAATGGTCATAGGGTGGGAAGATATAAATATCCAGACGCTGGTAGTACCGAGGAAGATACGTATACATGAGCCATGCAGAGTCGCGGCTTTCATTCTCATTCTCGTGAGTCGTGTGGATGGTTTACTGATGCGATTATGGTCGCACTAAATTAATTAAGAGTATTTGAAAGTAGTGCGGAAGTTGGAGCTACGTACATGAAGCATTCAATTTCGGAAATTGTAAATGAATTCAACATCCCTTGATCCACAGTGTTAAGAGTGTCACATGAATATATAATTTTCGAAACCACCTTTCTCCATGGACAACATGGCCGACATCTTTTACTTAACGACCGAAACCAACAATGTGTGCGTCGAGGTGTCAACACTGCATCAAAGAACTGCGCCACATAACTTGGGTCGTACAACGGTGGTGTCCGTGCAAACAGTGCTGCAAGATTTCGATTCCGTTTGCAGCAAATTGTGGCCTTCAAGGACCATATCAGGAAGACAACGCTTTATGTTATCGGATCAAAATTTTTCTTGATTGGTTTGGGAAAGAAACATCTGGACAGATTCAGCAAATGATTTAGCAATCCATATCGACAGTCATGAATCCAGTTGAATATATCTGAAACGCGAAAGAAAGCTAAGTTTGTGCACAACAACCTACACCGGGGAATGCTGTAGAAGTAGTTTCTTCTTAGAATTTCTTACGATTTGTTGAGTCAATACCACATCGATTTGCTGCACTTCTACGAGCAAGAAGGGGTCCCGTATGATACAAGGTGACATCCCATTATCTTTGGCACGTCAGAGTATTTAAAATTCTAAAAATGAAATTATTATGTTATTTGTCAGTCATTAGTACTGGTCATCACGAATCTCTAAGAATGTGAAGCCTGTGTCACTGGTGTATGGCGACCCACCCACTTGCCAGAAGGAACCTGTTCTAACGGGGGAAATTTAAGTGTTGCCATATGTCTGCTATTCGTGTAATTTTTGTTCTACACAGACGGAAAAAAAAATCCCAACACCAAGAAAAAATTATTGTAGAGTAATGAAATTTGGACAATGCATTTGTCAAGTTAACATGTTTAATTGATTAAATTTTCAAGATCACAGGTTAATTTAAGCTCAAGAAAATGCATTTCAAATGTGAAATACTGTTAAATTAATAGCCGGTGTAACCTCCAGAATTTTGAATGCAAGCCTGCAAACGTGAATGCATTGTGTCATACAGGTTTCGAATGTCACTTTGTGGTATGGAGTTCCATGCTTGTTGTACTTGTGCTGTCAATACTGGGACGGTCAGTGCTGGCTGTGGATGATGCTGGAGTTGTCGTCCAATGATATCCCATACGTGTTCAATTGGAGACAGATCTGGTGATCTCGCAGGCCAAGGTAACATGTCGACACTCTGTAGAGCACGTTGCGAGACAACAGCGGTATGAGGGCGAGCGTTATCCTGTTGAAAAACTCCCCCTTGAATGCTGTTCATGAATGGCAGCACTACAGGTTGAATTACCAGACTGACGTACAAATTTGCAGTCAGTGTGTTTGGTATAACCACAAGAGTGCTCCTGCTGTCATAGGAAATTGCTCCCCAGACCATGACTCCAGCCCTGTAGCGTGCATTCCACTGACTACAAGCCATCGCCGTTTGCGACTCCAGTGGTGTCAAGCCAGAGCTCATTGGAGGACGGAGTGGAGATCTGTTGTGTTTTCTTATGAAAGCAGGTTCTGCCTTGGTGCCAGTGATGGCCGAGTGTTGGTCAGAAGGAGGCCAGGGGAACGCCTGCAACCAAACTGTCTGCGGCCTAGACACACTGGACCTACACCTGGAGTCATGGTCTGGGGAGCAATTTCCTATGACAGCAGGAGCACTCTTGTGGTTATACCAAACACACTGACTGCAAATTTGTACGTCAGTCTGGTAATTCAACCTGTAGTGCTGCCATTCATGAACAGCATTCAAGGGGGAGTTTTTCAACAGGATAACGCTCGCCCTCATACCGCTGTTGTCTCGCAACGTGCTCTACAGAGTGTCGACATGTTACCTTGGCCTGCGAGATCACCAGATCTGTCTCCAATTGAACACGTATGGGATATCATTGGACGACAACTCCAGCATCATCCACAGCCAGCACTGACCGTCCCAGTATTGACAGCACAAGTACAACAAGCATGGAACTCCATACCACAAAGTGACATTCGAAACCTGTATGACACAATGCATTCACGTTTGCAGGCTTGCATTCAAAATTCTGGAGGTTACACCGGCTATTAATTTAACAGTATTTCACATTTGAAATGCATTTTCTTGAGCTTAAATTAACCTGTGATCTTGAAAATTTAATCAATTAAACATGTTAACTTGACAAATGCATTGTCCAAATTTCATTACTCTACAATAATTTTTTCTTGGTGTTGGGATTTTTTTTTCCGTCTGTGTATGTGATAGACGTATTTCTGTTTGTGCAATGTGTAATTTAGCATGCGGGTATTGGGATCCGTTCCAGCGTTCGCACAGAAGATTGCGGGAAACCGGCTAACAGCTACAGTCAGGATGGCCGGTTCGATGGAGCCAATACTCGAATTTGGGTTTTTCTTTTTAACTGCTTAACGTCTCTTAACAGCGAGGTATTTAGAGACGGGAAAGGATGGGAAGCAAGGAATGGGAAGGAATTCGGCCATGGCCTTTTGAAGGAAGCATCCCGGCATTTGTCTGGAGTGATTTGGGAAACCATGGAAAACCCAAATCTGGATGCCAGGACGGGGATTCGAACCGCCGTCCTCCCGAATGCGAGGCGAGAACGCTAACCATTACAACACTACGCTCAGTCTCGAATTTGGACCCTATGTTCATTTCCGATGCAGTGTGTTTGAGCCTTAACGCGCTCAACCACACTGACGGGTTCAACAACGAAAAACCACAAGTCAACTTCCCATCATGAGATGTATTAAAGGCTCCTCAACACAATCGCCTATGATGGGGTGATTAAAAAAGTGGCCATCATCGTCGCGATCATCAGTTGCTGTCTGTGATTTTTCATTTACTTACTGTTGTCTGTTGAAAATGGACGTCAAAGTGATAGCGGCATGTGGTGATCACGGATTAATAAATTACTCTATGTTACGCAATCATAATTTTATAGATTCCTTGAGGTTTTGTTTTAGTTAGGTTTTTGTTTGTTGTGTTAGTTGATGGCTGAACTCAGTCACCGCAAATTCCATTTACGAACCGTGCAACCTCAGAAGGAAGTCAGATGTAAATGGCATCTGTGTAGTTTCGGCTGGTGTTTGTGGAACATTGTAAGATAACTAATTTACTGAATTAAAGTTATGATAAGCTTACGAGTCTTTCATTAATCAGATAATTTCTATAACGTATTTAAAGAAGAAGAAAAGGCGAAACGAAAGAAGAGATGACCGTAATCTTCCGGAAATAACTGGAAAACATTAAATAAGAACCAGACAGAAACGTCGCACAAAGAAAACTAACACAGACTGCTGCTATCTATATGTTTAGTACGTATAACCATCATCGTAATGAGCATCAAAAACAAAAAACAAAAAGTCATGTGAAATAGATAGAGGAAGAGCAGATGGTGGATGCTGACTATTCACCGCAACTGAACAAGGTACAGAGCCTCCTATTATTGTGCTAGGTATTAGGCAACTCTTGCCTGTGACTTCGTTTTCACTTCTCCGTCCATACGCATGATTTCCCCCCCCCCCCCCCCCCCCCCCAGACAAACCATGAATAAACAACTAGCCGAACTTCTAGCAGAACCATCACCAGAATTTTATAATTTCGATCGCATGTCATCAAGCGACTTTGAATGTCTCGTGCAAAAAATATCTCCATTGGTTGCGAAAAAAGTCATATTTTGGACATCTGCGTGCGACTGAATGATGGGCGATTGTGTGGTACGCGCACGATCATCAGCACGCATTCCTTTGATGTACCGAAAACTAACCGATCGCTCACAATTACTCACGATTATAGGCGATGATGGCCACTCACAGACAATTATGCCCTCTACACAATCGTGCGTGCCATAGAAGCCCATCATGGGCGATTGTGTAGAGGAGCCTTTTACAGTTTTCTACCCCAGGTTGAGTGGCAACAACGCCACATTGGACGATTCGACATATAGCATCTCTCACAATTTGCAAATTGTGATATTTCATTGTTTTGAATTTTGATACTGCAGTTCTCATGAAATTATTACTTTAATATTAATATGCATAATAGAGCAGCCTCTATAAATGAAAGAGCTTTTACAACTTAATTTCATTTATTGTATCTCAAAGCCGTTAAATGGAAATCACATCTGACATATATCACATTGATATTAAGTTTGATAACACGCTATCAAATAAATGAACATTACATAGTATATGAAACTGGGTTAACCTCTGCTAATCACATTTACGGGTAATATTCCGTGCGGAAATTATTCGAATATATCACATTACCATATTGTGTGTTCGTGGGAACATTGTAGTCTGAGATCAACTGGATTGGTGTGTTTTGGATCCCCGCTATATGGAAAGCGAAAGTAGACGCCCTGCCCGCGGGAATGCCTGGATGTCATACAGAGTGTCCAGGAATGGTAGGATAACCCTGCAACCGCATGCGAGGCCACAACATGTCCTACTATATGACAAAATTTTATTTTAGTAAAGTCTCGCCATTTTCGAGATATTGATTTTTTTACTATTTGCTTGAAACATGTGACTTTGTTCAGTTTATTCCAACCAACTTCTACAAATTAAGACTTATTGAACAAAGTTTTGTTTTAATTTACTCAAAGATATTTGAGTCATCTAAAACAATGTTCTTTTTTTTAAAAAAAAAAAATTAGAAAACCTTATAAAAATCTTATAAAGGTATAAATGATTGTTTTCTGGTAGTTCACTCTGCTAAAGAGACCATTATGCACCGAGCGTGGTGGGTGAACGGTTAATGTTCTGGCCTCGCATTCGGGAGGACGCGGGTTCGAATCCCCTTCCGGGCATCCAGATTTAGGTTTTCCATGGTTTACTCAAATCACTCCAGGTGAATGCCGGGATGCTTCCTTCAAAAAGGCCATGGCCGAATTCCTTCCCGTTCCTTTTCCCCAGTCCCATCCCGCCTCTAATGACCTTAGCCATCAAAGAGGCGTAAAAAAAAACACTATGCATTTTAAACGTGTAGTAAAAAAATGATTTAAATGATTTAAAAAAAGGTTTTTGCTATAGTGTGCATACAAATAATAGACAGAATAAATGCATGTAATATTCTTTTATATATCGTTAATTATAAAAATTGTTCAAAATGGCCGCCATTTGGTCTTCTGCATGGAATAAACTGAACAAAGTCACATGTTTCGGAAAAAAAAATTAAAAATCAATACCTCTAAAATGGTGAAACTTTTACTAAAATAAAATTTTGTCATACTAGGATATCATGTGACCTATATGCGGTTGTAGGAATATCCTTTAATTTCTGGACACCCAGTATAATGGAAATGCATCAGTCAGCTGCCACTGACCAAAATGCTAGTCACAAATTGCCACTCAGAAGTTTACACTCAAGAAGAAGACTGCAAAAATCAGAATCAGCAACGAAAAAAAGCGAGATAGTAGTTATGAGTAAAATGTTACTGTGTTCTTAACGCACTGGCTGAGTTATCGATCACTTCAAGCCGACTCTTCATTTGCATCCAAAAGTGTGAAACTTATAGTAAAGCCAGGAAACATGTCGACACATCTTCAAGTGTATGTCATTACGACTACATGGGGTTAACGTGTAGCAGTAAATTGTAGTCACCTATACGATAATCAACTTAATATACATGACCCTTCGCTCGTGAATTTACAAATACTGTTTGCAACTGAGTAAATCACTGTCAGTATGAAATACATGGCAGTATTTGCATTACGTGTACTGTCGGTAGACATATTATGCTTGACAATACGCGGGGCTTTACGGGAACGACAAGTAAGCATGCCAGTTATACCGATATCGGAGAGGGAGTGTGGCTAATTGGACTTCAAAGAGTATAAGGTATCGGCAAACGTGTTTTGCGTTTCCTTGTTTCTGCAATTTGTTGCTTTTAGGAATATTATAGGCTATATAGAATATATAAGACTTGATGAACGGTGGGACTTCATCTTAATACCCTAAAAGAAATCAGCGTCGATGATCGAATGCTATCTCTCACCGACACATACTTCAAAGCATAGTTTTTAGATGAGATCTCGAAAATGGTAAATAAAAAGAAAACCTAAGGCCAGCGCTTTACCTCTGTTTAGTAACGCTCTGCAAAAGGTAAGAAGACAATGCCGGATACAGATGGTAAACAATGGCATACACCAATAGGGTGACAACTGGTTCCCAAAACACTGGTATTATATTTGGTGCCTGTTTATTGTTGATGATGTTGGGCTCCTTGTAGACAACCTCAAAAAGCAATGGAAGGGGTTGACAGCTTTGACGGATGACAGCCACGCCCCCTCTCCTCCCTCCTGGCCTAACCTAACTTTGGTCTAGAAACCGGCATCCATAATATAGTATATGGTATCCCGATTCACCTACCTAGTTATTGTTATGGGAATTAGGAAGTGCCCAACATAACTTTTGGCGTTATTATATCGTATCTCCCAGTTATTATAATTTTAAATTGATTAAATTATGTCGTTCTATGGTCTTTTATTAATAAAAAATGCCAAACCTGTATTCATAAGCAGCTATCTGTTATATTTAAATCTTCAACTCATAAAATTTGCTTTAATTAGCCGTATTATTATCTATTTTATTGTTTAAAAATTATTTTATATTTGTGAAAAACGATTTAATTAACAAAATACTTAAAATCATTTGTTTTATGTATTGTACTCTATATCTCCCAGTTATTATAATTTTAACTGATTAACTAACGTTAATCTAGTCACTTTTGTTAATTAAAAAAATGCCAAACTGGTATTCCTAAGAAGTTATCAGCCATATCTTGAACGCATAAAATTTGCTTTCATTCACTGTTTTATCTATTTTATAGTTTAAAAATTATTCAATAGTTCTGTAATACGTGCTTTAATTTAAAAATACTTAAAATCAATTATTTTATATAGTGTATCTTATATTTATATAGGAAAATTCAAGCTGATTCAAAAACATTTTATTTGATTGAAGTTTGGTAAATAGTTCTCTAGTAATATCAGTTCTTAGTTTTACGAATATATCCACGTTCTCGTTTGGTTAAAATATAAACGCAGACGTCCTCTAGAAAGTTTTAAAGAAACCGTAAATATTTTAATCGCTGGTATTTCCAGCATATGACTGAATAATATACGTCCCTATTACGGTATTCAGTTAATTTTCAAGTTTAGAACAGATAAAAAATATTTTACTGTCGGGAAAGATTGGATAAAAAGTTTGGCATTACAAGCGAGCAGTCCTAGGTCCGTTAAAACATACTAACAGATATTATTTATACAATTAAACACCGTCAATTTCCTCTATTAACTACTACTATTCACAACAAATAAAATGTAACCTGATCCATTTGAATATCTCAATCCGTTCATAAATTATAAGCCTGTATAGCAGTCCAGTTGTTATTGCTAAGGACGTAGAAACAGTGTCTGTGGCAGTCTATAGAGCAGAGAAATGAAAGCAGCTCAGCGCGAAGGCCCGGCCGCTCTGTACGAGCCCGCACCGCGACCCACATTAGCATAGCATTAGTGAATGTTCTCAGACGATATAATATTGCCCCGACTCGCTGAAACACACGCTAACTATACTTGTCCGTAACTACCTTATTAAATGGCAAATTTTGACAAACTTCGGGTGTTTTAAAATTGAAATTTTCTGCTTTCTTTGAATATGGGAATTATTTTTAGAACCAGACTACGAGAAATTTTCTTTCCGAAGAAGTGGTTTCCATTGAAGATAAATACTTACACAGCTCCTTAAGAAAGACTAACTTAAAGGCACCGCCCTTTTGAGTTTGTCCAGCAAGAAGCAGCCGGCCAAAGACCACACGTTTGTCTGCTTAACATTTGTAAACGAGCCTCATTAATTTACGGAAATTTAAAGCAGTCCATTTATTCTGAGCACAACCGCATGTTCCTTTGTCATAATGGAAGCACCTGGTAATACAAGAGGGCTTAAAATGACAACAATCAGTTATTATACGGGCTATTATCTGCAAGCTCACAATATACTGATCGGAACCACCTTAGACGCCTCATTAATTTTTTTACCAAAAGACCACACACGGCTAATGGCCACACAGTAACGAATTACCTTATGGCACGCGCATCATTTATTTTCCACAAAAATACCACACACACAAACGGCAGATAGCTATCTTGCCTGTTGTGTGCAGTCCGTGTCGAATCGAAGCATGGTCAAGCGTCCAGGGTTTAAAAATAATTTGTAACACGCTTCCATTGTGCTGCAGGTTTCTACCCGCGCGGCTATTACGTCACCACTGGATATAAAGAGGCTACCTACCCCCAACTCAGGTTACGAGGCACCAACAGCACGTTTTTTTTTTTTTTTGTTTTTTTTTTTTCGCTCGTGCGGTTTCAGTTCTCCTCTGACTTTGGACTTTGGTCCTCGTGTGACTTCAGCTCATCATGTCGCAAAATCTCTTCAACACCGAAGGTATCAAGAATAATACTTGTAAAATATTCACATAGTTCTCTCTTAAATAGCATACTGCATATTATGTTACTTTCACAGAAATACAGTCATTATAAGAGGAGTTGAATAATTCGGCTGGTAAGAGAAAATACATATATATAAATAGTTAGATTCTTTGTGTTTATAGTATGGATTTTTCTTTTTTGTCTTAGATACAGCAGAGTTGAGCCAATTTAATGACGATGGTAAGAATTATATTAGTGATTGTTCAATAAACTGCCTTGTTATTTTTCTCGCTATACCACTAATTTCTTTTGTAGGACTTGACGATCTATTTGAAATTCCAAAAAACAATCTGACTGGTGGTGAGTAGTTATCTGATTTAACTTGTGATTGTTTTTTTCTATTTCATTTAATTTTTTTTTCTTTCTCCAGAAATCTCGGAATTGGAGAAGTATATCTTTGTAGGTGAGTAGTCATCTGTATAAATTGTATATTTTTAGTTCTCCATATATATTTATACTAATGTATGCATTGTTTTTCTGTTTCGGATATGCAGGCAAGTAAACAGAGGGGGACTCCATTAATGTCTAGCGCCTAGCGACAACGAAACACATTTTTTTTCTATATTAGTTTTTACTATATTATTTCATATTACGGATTCTTTTTTATGTTACTAAAAACAATTCTTTCTGTTTCAGATTCGCTCCAGTGGAGTTTAGACGCCGCAGAGTCATATCAAAGCCTACCGTCTTCCAGCTTGCCAACGTCCCCATCAACACATGGATGGATTTCACCGTCATCTTGATCGGTTACTGGTAACTTTATTTGTCATTTATATCCCTTTACCTTACATACATTCAATGTGTTTATGTTACTAAAAAATTTTTCTTATTCCGTTCAGGTTCGTCACAGTGTAGTTATGAGGCTACAGGTTCACAGGAAAGCGTACCGTCTTCTAGCTCTCCACCAACACCATTACCACATGGGTTTATTATACCGTCATCAGCAACGCAGGCTGCAGTGCTGACACCACCGCCCGCTGATAATCTACCACATCCACCCACAGTGTAACCACTGTAACCATAGAGCTAATTGTAATAACGTAAGTGCTACCTGTTTGATTACGTCATTGTTTTCATGAAGTCAACATTACTTAATATTACGCATTATTTTTTCATGATATTAAAATTTTACATTTTTTTCCTGCTTCAGGTTCCGATTTACAGGGATCGACCGCTTCCACAAACAGGAATGAACCTGCAGCCGTCAATAGGAATCAACCTGCGCTACCACCAATGCGGCGACTATGGGTATCCCAAGTCGTTGTGAGGCCAAGCAGGTCTGTTACCGAGCCCATGGTAGCCATTGCGGGGCTAAGCAGGTCACAGCCCGCACCCATGGCAGCCATTGCTGGCCGAGCAGACCTATCGCCATCACGCCTGCATGGCGTTTGACCCCCCAGCAGTTACTATTGCAGCATCACCCACTCACCACTACGTCTAAAAGGCGGTCGACTCCAGCAACCAGCAGCAGCAGTTGCCCAGCAGCATATAGTTATAAAACTTCTGCATCAAACAACCACAAAATGCAACTATGGGGGGTGAATTACCAGCAAAGCGCTTTGTTCTTGAAGACCGGGAAAGTGTTTTTGAATGTAGAATTTATTCCGGTACCATCCAAAATTCTTAAAATTTTCTTGAACCTTTAAAATACATTGATGCATACTATAATTTTTTGGCAGAAAAATTTGTTGATAGTAGGTCCTCGCCGTCCGGTTTAGGTTTAGGTTGGGCTGGTTACCACATTTAGGAAGAAAACGATTTTTGGAACAGTCTATATGTTTTTTTCTTTATCTAATATGCGTGACGTTATGTGCTGCACATCATTGTCGGATTGGTATAAAATCTATGTGAAGTTAGAACTCAGAGTAAAATTGATTGAATTTCAAGAAAGGGAGAGTGGCAAAACTCTCCATAGAATCATATCCCCCGACATCAACATTTCTAAATTCGATACGATCTATCTGGAGTCTTCCTTTGAAGCTCTGCCACTAGATGTCTCTAGAAAAAACGCCACCAATAATGTTGGAAACAGTGATAACCTATGATTTCTATGGACCATTCTTGCTTTTCACTTAAAGGTGCTTGAAAACACAAAGACGAAGTAAGCATTTATAAAACAAATTACTTTCAGAGTACCCCCTCGATAGTTCAGGTATTGAGTTTCCGGTAAAACTCTCAGAAATTTCCAAATTCGAGTTACAAAATCCAGACTATTCGGTAAATATTTATGGTCTGGATGTAGTTAACGGTAAACTTGTACTTTCCGAAGCCCCCCATCACACTGCTGACATACGGGTTAACCACCTAAAAATGATGATGATTAGTAATGATACTGGAAAATTCCATCATTGTTGGATTCAAAACTTTTCAGGGATAGTCAAATCTTCATTAGGAAACCATAAAGGTGCTATATTTATTTGTGAAAGATGTCTGCAACATTTTGGACGCATAGATATCCTGGACCGCCACGAGATCGATTGCGCAAGGGACAAACCTTAAGAGTAGACATACCCGGCGACGAAGATGAGAACTTAAAGTTTAAAGATTTTGTGCACCAGCAGCGTGTACCCGTCGTCGTTTAAGCGGATTTTAAAAGTTTATTGCAACCCTATGATTCATGCAGTCCTACAACCAACACCTCTTACACTACCAGAGTCCAGAAACATATCCCTTTCGCTGCCACATAGCAGGTCGTTTGTACAGGCGTACATAGTCTATCGCGTTTTAATTCCTTCTCGGGCGTATATCCCGAGAAATGACTTGTTGGCGAGCTCGTAAAACTTGACAGGAAAGTTGATAAAATTTACAAGCGGTAGATGCAAGAAGCAAAGATTCCTTATGCTACAGAATGCCATATCTGTGAGAAAGATATTATAGCAGGAACTGTGAAGGTCCACAATCATTGTCATAACACAGGTAAATTTAGGGTGGTTTGCACATAATGACTGCAATTTGCAGTTTAAATGTCAAAGGTACATACACATTTTCTTTCACAACCTATCAGGGTATGGTGAACATTTTGTAGGTATGGCATCGACGGCGATGGGATGGATGTGCTTCCTGTCAACCCAGGTCGTTAAATTTCTTTTTCTAAAAAAAAATTGAATATACTTTAATCATTTCAAGATTTATGTTCTCCTACCGTTTCATGCAGGCCCCATTAGATAAGCTGGTTGGAACCATAGAGTACGGTGACACGCGTATTACAAGTGCTCATTCCACCGACCGCGAGAAGTTCCAATTAGTTAAACATAAGGGTGTCTTGCCCTACGAGTATATGGATTCATGGGAGAATCTCACTGTGGCCACGCTTCCTCCAAAGTCCTTTTTTTATAGTTTAGATGAAGATTACGAGCACGCGACACAAGTTTGGAGGGTTTTCCAGATCAAGAATTTGGGTGACTATGCAAGTCTGTACATAGGCACAAATGTGTGGCTAATTGCAGATCTGTTTGAGAAATTTAGGAGTGTATGATTGGGGAAGTACACCATCGACCACACCTACTACTTCACATCCACAGGCTATATTAGGGAACACGCATGTCGAACTGGAACTTCTGACAGAAGTCGACATGCAACACCTTTTCGAACGAGGAATCCGCCGAAGGTATTTGCCAGTGCGTCCACAGGTAAGCGAAGACAAATAACCGGTACATGCCTGAGTACAACCGCGAGGCGCCGGAGGATTTAAAATGTACTTCGGTGTTAACAATCTGTTGGACTGGTCCTTGCCGGAGTATCTACCCTCTGGTGGGTTTCAATGGTTATTGGCTAAGCATATTGCTAGCATAGATTTCATGTAGGCTGCAGGTGACTCAAATAGGGGATTTGTATTGGAGGCTGACCTTAACAATTCCTCAGGATATACACGACGTGCTAGTGGACCTGCCACCATGTCAAGACCACAAGGCCCCTGTAGGTACTACCTTCCCCAATCTAATGACAACAACACTGGAGAATAAAATAGATTACGTTCTCCATTACAGAGTCCTCCAGAAATGTGTAGGCTTGTAATATCTTTCAACCATTCACCATGGTTGAAAGATGACAAATCTCTCAATACATGCTCTCGCCGTCCCTCCAAGAGATTTCTATAAATTCATGAAAATGTCTTTATTCAGCAAAACTATGGAGAACATTCAAAAGCACCTCAACGTGAAATTGTGTACTACTTGGGTGCGCCGCCGCGGTGCCCGCAAACACATAGCTTCACCACATTATAAGCGAACAACAGTTTTCAACGAAGACTTTGTGGCTGTGGAGATGGCGAAAGTTACGATTCTGTTAGATAAGCCAGTGTATGTCGGAATGTGCATTCTTGACCTTTCTAAACTGAAGATGTACCAATTTCATTACGAATTCGCTATTCCTCAGGTTAGATGTACTAAATTATTTTATATGGACACATAGATAGCTTCATTTACTTAGTGATGGGCTGTGATTCATATGAAGTGATGCGCCATAACAGGGACTAATTTGATACTTCTGGATACAGCACAGGCAATCGTTTCGGAATAGAGTCCCATAGTGAAAAGTTTGTCGGTGTTATGAAGGACGAGGCGAAAGGAAACCTGATTGCGGATTATGGGTAATAATGTATGCATTCCGGCTCGATAGCGACCGAACCTGCAGACAGGCTAGGGGTTTGGCAGGCTCCGTCACTAGAAAGCTGCAGATTGAAGATTATGACAACTGCCTCTATGGGGAAGCTCATCATTACCATCTGCAGTAACATATCCTCAAACTTCATATTGTAAATAGTGTTCAAATCTTCAAACAGACTCTGTCTAGGAGGGACGATAAGCGGTATATTTTCCACGGGGGGGTAGAGACTCTTTCGTGGGGTAACAAATCAGTACCTGGATGAATGTTTGTATAACAGTGTGTATGGTGAATAAGTGAAGAGCAAATATACCGTTTATCTGGGTATTTATTTTGTAAATATATATAGTGCACTGCTTAGGACATTGAAAATATGTAAACAGGCTGTTGTAAATATTTTTCTCTGATACTCTACACTTAAAAACGTAGTTGCTGTACATACATAGAAAAACGTAGATTCTGTGCAAAGTTAATTATATTTGCAGTGCACTATTAGTTTCTGTCGAGTCCATAAGTGCAAAGAAACTCATATCCCGAAAACATTGTAAAATAGAGAAAGGTGTATAGAAAAATCATTGCTGCACCTAGTTTGAAAGTTTGTTGAGCGATAGGCTTTGTAAAATAGGATTACAGAAAAGTCATTGCTGTACATAGCGCGTACGTTTGCTGAGCACTGTGCTCATTTGCTTTGCGTAAATTCAACTGGAAAAAAAACTTGTAAAAAAGATTGCTGGGTGCTGTTGCTGTGCTTTGTGAAATCACAGACTGTATCTGTACCGAGTGCACATTTCTGAGCGATATGATCTCTAAAAATAGACCCAGTGTACAGAAAAAATCGTTGCTGTGCATAGACTGTACTTTTTCTGAGCGATTTGCCCATTTGCTTTGTATAAAATAACTAAAACAAAATTTTTGAAATTAGACCCAATGTATAGAAAATCGTTGCTGTACACAGACTGTAAGTTTGCTTAGCAATATGCTCATTAGCTTTGTATAAAGGTCATTGAAGTAAAAAAACCATTGTTAGAAATATAACTTTATTTATTTAGAAAAAATTTACATTCTTAAATTTCAAATAAATCTTTTTACGAATCCATGTGTTATGCAATATATCAAAACCCAGCCACTTCACCAAGATCATAGTTCTCCTTCTCTTTTCTCACTCGTTCAAACAAAAATGTAGCTATAAGTTTTGTTAGTTGTAATTCTTAATGGTAAAATGCTCCTGCAATATCTTTACGCTGATAAACTTTAAGTAAATAAGTTACAGGATTTTCTAATATCGCTTTACTGATGGTAAAAACTTCGGTTGACCAGTTTGGCAAGTAGCCTTTCTCAAACTTTCCTTTAAATCTGCTGATTCTGAAATGGTCATCAACTTTAAATTTTGCAAGAGTAGTAATTTTAATATGAAAATACACTGTTGAAAGTAGTTAGTTATATTTAACGTTGCATGGTTTCAACTCGATAGTGCTGTGCTATTTGTTATTGTAATTAGACATTAACTAAGGAAGTTCAATCCACCGATGTAAACCACGTCTGCTGAATTCCTGCCACATTGCATTCTTGATAGTTCTGTTGAGTCGTTCCTTTATTGATGCTTTTAAACGAGTGTATGTTCAGTAGCGATTAATGTCATGGATAGTCATAAGTGTTTTAAACTTTGAATTGTAATACTCCTTTCTGTAGTCAGTCTGTAAACTTTTACGAACACGATAACCGCTTAGTATTTCCTTCATAGCGTCGGCAACCAAAGCAGCCGTCTTGTTCTTGGCACGTAGAGCCCATGCAAACTTTTAATAAGTATCAATCACCATCAGTATATACTTGTGGCCACTGATTTCACGAGACTATGGTATCATTTCCACAATTTCAGCTTGCAACAGATTGTCAAGACATTTGATTATTACTCGCCTTCTTGGGAAATTCCTTCTTGCCGCTCTATGAAGTTCCGCTACAACTTGATCCATGTTACACGAAGTTCTTCAATCACCGATAAAATTTCTTTATAGTGCACTATATGTCCTGCAGATGTCGATGCGTCGATGGCTCAGTAGAAGATCTCATACCTTTTTGTCGCCACACGAGCACGAGACTTGGCCTATTTCAAACATTCAAATATAATTGTTTTTAAACCGACTTTAAAAAAGGAGGAGGTTCTCAAATCGTCTGTTTTTTTTTATGTACGAGCATGTTCAGCGATATCTTCACCAATTTTGAACCGATTTAAATGAAACTTTTATAGTGGATATGGTATACCTCCAAAGTGGTCACTTATGAATTTCATTGAGAAACCACCCCTTCTACCCGTTTAAATCCCTTAATTTTTATACAAAGCCACATTTTTATCCGATTTCGATGGAACTTTGGACACGTATAGTCAAAAATAAACAGGAAAATACTGTCAACTTTTGGTTTGAAAAACTGAACCCCTCTCCCCCTATCCAACCCTTAATTTTTGGTTATGTTCTTTATACAAAGCTACAGTCGACACCATTTAAGTTATCTCCATTAAAGTTGGCATATACATGTAATTTTTCATGCAGAAGGTTTCTGACCAAAAAAACCACCCCTCTCTCTCTTTACACCCCTTAATTTTTATACAAAACCACATTTTTTATCCGATTTCGATGGAACTTTGGACATGTATAGTCAAAAATAAACAAAAAAAATGTGAGTTTTGGTTTGAAAAACTGAACCCCTCTCCCCGTTTACGCCCCTTGAATTTTGTCAATTTTTTTTAAAATCTACAGTTGACACCATTTGACCGACTTTATGAAAGTTGGCACAAAAACGTATTTATTTATGGATAAGATTTCTGACCAAAAAATTCAAAAATTACCCTTTTACATTCCTTAATTTTTGTACAAACATACATTTTAATCAGATTTCGGTTGAACTTCGCATGCTTATACTTTAAAACAATTAGAAAAAGAAAAATACTACTCACATTATTTTCATAAAAACACAAACCTATCCCCCTTTCTACCCCTTTAATTACTGTCAATATTCATTTTATAAAGCTACCGTTTCTATCTGATTTTGAAAGATGTATGCACATGTGTACTTCAAAACAAACAGAAAAATACTGTCTACATTTGGTTTAGAGAAGTCAAACCTCTCTCCCCCTTTTCACCCCCTTAATCTACACAAAGCACAGTTTCTATCCGATTCTGTAGGAAATTTGCTCACGTATACTTTAAAAAATACAAAACAATTGTATTTAAATTAGGTTCCAGAATCCGAACCCATCTTCCCTTCTACCCCACCCCTCCTAATTTCCAATGTTCTTCATAGATACCCACCGTTTTTATCAGATGTCGATGGAAAACTGCAAATGTATACTTAGAAACAAAGAGAAACATTCTGTTTACAAAATCCAACCGCTCATTCCCTTATCCCATTAAATTTCTGCAAATGTTCTTTACACAAAGCTACAGTTTTTATCTGGTTTCGATGGAACTTTGCACATGTATACTTTAAACAAAGAGAAAAATACTGTCCACACTAGCTTTACAAAAGCCAAACTACTCTTCACCTCCACACCCCTTACTTGTTTTTTTTATACATATCTACAATTTTTATATGATATCTACAGAAATTATCAAACATATACTTTAAATCAATCAGAACAGAAAGTCTACATTTGGTATACAAAAGCCCTATCCATCATCCCCTTTACCCCCCATCGTTTATAATTTCCAATGTTCTTTACAAAAATCACAGTTTTAAATCCCGTCAAAATAAATTAAGCTATTTTTAAGTCATGGGAGAACATTTATGAAATAAATGTGTCCTAATGTCTCAACACGTACTACAGATTTCAACTTGGACCCCAAGCTTTTACCTTGAGAAAACCAATTAAAAATCTATATTTTCTGTGTGATGCCGGAACAAACAGATATATTCCAGAGACAGATTTGTGTGTGTGGTATGTATTAATGTACAGATGTTACATGTTTCGATTATCGAACAGTTGATTTAACAGTTGTTATGATTAATTCGAAACACAGTCTGGACCAAAATGTAGACTGACATTTCTTAACACAGCACCCAATTCACCCCATTCTGGAAGTTGTTAGAGTATATTAAAACAGATTTTTTTAAAGCATTCGCTTTAACCACTGAGGTACCAGGAATTTTGGAAAATGAGAACTGCTGTGGCATATTTAAAATACAAAATAAACTATAATACCACTATAAATTTAAAAATAAAATAAGTGTTTAAAAAACACAAAAACTGCCTTAGAAATAGCACATTTCAAAATAACTTTAGACCTTGCTTAGAAGAAAGTAAATCTAAATGGACAATATTTTACATTACTGCTATTGAAATTTTTACATTAATTAGTTATTTTTGGAGTCGGTGCCAGCCAAATCAACAATAATAAATATAAAAATCATGTTACTACTTATCTAAAATTAATTGTAGAAACATGTTTGAACAAAACTGAAACATACAGAAGATACACCGATATTATACTAACTATAAAGCGTTTACTGTATGATGCAGTCTACCAACAGACACACTAGCGCCAGAGATATGCCTGGATGTCCAACGAGGCCAAGCCACAGATTAAAATACAGTTAATTTGTTTCGCTAAGTTATCTCCCGCCATAACACGACATGCTGTAAAATATTTGGAATTTTTGTTCGTGCTCTCGGTTCCCCTCGAACACCAAATAAATTTCAGTAATCGATCTTCGCACCGACTCCAAAAATAATTAATTGATGTAAAAATTTCAATAACACTAATGTAAAATATTGTTCATTTAGATTTACTTTCTTCTAAGCAAGGTATAAAGTCATTTCAAAAAATTTAGTGTGCTTTTTTGAAGGCGGTTTTTAAGTTTTTTAAACAATTATTTTTGTGGCATACTTATGGACGTGAAACAACTTGGATCCCAACTGAACCTATAACAAATACAATGCTCGCATTACTACTCAGTTATTATAATTACATATCACCTTGTTTCCCGATTTAATTGCGGGTGACAATTTTTCTAATCACGATTAAGCTGATGATATTAAAATAGAAATATATCAAAAAGTGGTATCATAGGATTGTCTCCTAGTTCTTATTTTTTCCCCCTGTTGTCCGAGTGTGTCATTCCGCGATCAATAGCTTCTCTTCAAGCGATTGGAGCCTACAATGTTGCTAGTCTGGGGTCACCTATCGAAATTTTATTTAATAACTTTAGTCATTAGGTATATGACTTCCTCCATATCTCGATAATGACACTTCGGAGAGCTAACCATATTGACGATGGTAGTGGCTTGTGTTCTGTTCATTACTGTTGTTTCAATTTTTTTATCTGGGCATACTTCACACGAGACAATCCTGTACCAGCGTGTTTTGTCATGTTCATCTATAGCTATCTTGTATACTATTCTTTCTCCGCTATAGATGAAAAATGATGAGCCTTTAATAAATTTTATCACGTAATGACTGCTGTAAGCCACTTCTTTCTCATCTGTTCACACGGAGAGAGAATTCGCCGGCTTGGACTCAGCAGAGTGTGTGGTTGTGCCGGAGGCGAGATGTGCCAGCCGGCCCTCAGACGCAGCCGGCTGCCGTTAATTAAGGCGACAACGAGCCGTCACGACGCTCTCATAATTAAAGTCGAAGAAACGGTAGTCCAAAGGTCGTCCTTCACTAATCTGCAAAACAGTATGTCCAATAACATAGAAACAGAATCCAGAACTGGTAATAACTCAACGACGTCCGTTGTGCGTACGTTAAAATTGATAAGTGTAATGAAAAACAATTTATAGAGTGCGGTGGGTGTAGGATGACGCTCCAGCCTCGCATTCGGGAGGACGTGGCTTCTCCATATCGCACCAGGTGAATGCCGGTGTAGTTCTATCTCGCAGCATGATAACTAAAGGTATGAAAGCACACACCTTGCCTTCTAGGTATATTACTGTTTTTACTTCGTATGCCTAGGTGAGAAAGAGAGTAATACCGTATTTTATTGCTGTTAGCCACCCTCCGTCCTTGAGCAGACATCTATCTGCAGTTTTTTGTGTATGGGGACTTGTGACCGCGCAGCTTGGGGTGCCCGCTAGTGCTTTGTCCTGCCAGACACAGAGAACCTGCACTACGCGAGAAAAATGCCGCTTTGAATTCAAACGTATCCAATTCCCATAAACTCAATTATTTCATGAACGCGTTGTTCCATCGATAAGCGGATTGTTGATAAATGATTATTGTAACATTTCCTAAATAAAAATATGTAACATGACTCAGGTGAAGTAAGAACACGCTTTTTTGTTCCGACACAGTTTTGAACCTCCAATAATCGGACGGTGAAGCCTGAAAATTCGTATTTGTTACTATCTTTGAATTTTCATGAAATCAAATACATAAATAAAATATTTAGAGCTTTATAGACCATTGATTAAATGAAAACATATGATTTGACATTAGCTAAACAGTCCAGTTAATAACCATTTTTAGATTAAGTACCCACAAAGTGTTCGATTATGCAATAATTGAATAATAAACTCATCTAATGATTTTAATCATATATAATATTATAAAAACATGTAAAAACCCTTTTATCGGTTTCCATATACCGTGAGTCCTCTGGGGCACCTACATGGGTTGCGGGTTGGGCGGAAGGGGTGGAGGAGCAGGTGGTGTAACCTGACAACAAGTAATTAATCTAACTTAGCAACAATAGAAGGCGTCTCTTTTGGACACCGACCAGACTGAGGTTCGTAGGACACGTGTCCTTTGTCATCGTAAAAATTGATATTCCATTATATCGACCAGGTGAAATCCTGCCAACAATCCCATTAATCTATCTTACCTACAATTGAAGCGGTCACATTTGAATTTGGTCAAAAAAGACAGACCAATGTTAGATCAGCTATCGTTCAATTTGGCCAGGTTAATATATCTTGTCGTTGTGCCCTAAAGTTAGGTTAGTCACTCCGCGGATTGTCCCTAATTAACATAACAATATGCCACCTAGTACACCGGAATGGGAGAGGGATGTGGGAGGGTGGGGGGAGATGTGCGTGGCTGTGATCCATCAAAGCTTTCAACAACTAGCAATGCGAATTCGACTTGCCCTTTTGTATAACAATAGAGGGGGCGTGGCATAATCAGACAGGTCTCAACCTGTGTGGCTACAAATCGGTGTCCAGAAGAATGAATGGAGAAAAACTAGCAGCAAATCGGTATATTAATCCCCCTGCTACCATTCAAGCAACCTATTCCAAACTGAAAGGTAAATTTAATTTCATGCACAAATTGTACCCATTACTGCAATTCTAACAGGTAACCTTTCAGTTCTCAGTCATTCATCTAAATTAACCAGCTTTTTAAAGTCTGGTAACAGGTAATCTTAAAATTGTTCCTTCTCCTCAGCGAAAATGGAATGCAAGAAAAAGAAAAATACCTTTCTATTCAACTAATTCTGTGTAATCTATACTTAAGTCCAGTTAATATACTTAGAGTGGGACGTCGCCTTACAACCGACTGTACATTTTTCTGTCTGTCTCAATAGACAAATATCTTAACTGTTGCATGAGAATCAAGTTTCTCTGGACGTTGAGAATATATTAAATGCTCTCGGGTATCTAGCCGAGTTAAGGAAGTGTTATTATCACACCATATTTTGGCGATAACATCCACTGTTGCCATCTTCTGGTGAACGTAATCGCCGTAATATAGTGTCATAGTAACACTTCATTCAATCGACTAGTTCCCCCAGAGAATTTCATATATCTTAACTGTTGTTTTCGATTGATTTGTAATTATCGCACGGTGCATCCAGGCATCATCAGAAATAGTACATCATCAGAAGTATATGATTTAATGTGAATATAATCATAGTAATTTAGTTTTAGGAAATTTTTTTATCAAGAGGCTCAAGTTACTTAAATGCTATTAGATGAGATCCCAAGCTTTCTCTCGAATAAGCACTTTATTTAAATAATTGATCTCCTTTGTTATTTTCGGGAGAAGTACCTACTACATCGAGATGGTTCCCTTATGTCCCTTCGACGGTACCTGTCTGGCTAGTATTCCTTCGCTGTTCTAACGAAAAGAGTAACGAAAAGAGCAGTTTCCGCTGTCCCATTGGTTAATAATGCTTTGAGAAGGTATCTGAAGAAAGAAAATTCCTTAATGACTGATCTGTGCAACTTGGAAATGAGGTGCGAAATCAAATCAAAGTCCCATTTGTGGTGGTGTCTCCTGCAGCATGCTCTCTTATCAGTGCTCTTTTGTCCCCTACGCAGAACGGCGTTTCATTCTAATTACACTCAGCGTTAATTAGAACTCACGCACTTACAACGGTGCGTTTACGCGTGCGGGGTCAGAGGCGCCGGAAGCCTCCACAGACACCGCGCGGGGTCGCAGTTCTAAGCAGAGCCTCACGCGAAACACGTCAATTAGCGAGCCTCGAGAAAAGTCTCGCAAAGCAACAGTGTCCCTCGAAAAGAGCGTTTTGGCCTGGAAACGCTTTACTGCAAACAAGCGTCAGTTAGTTCTGACGAACTTTTCTTTTTATGTGATTTCTCTTCTCAGTAGCCATAATATTCAGGGAACCGGCTTGTTATAACGCGATTTAAAAAGGAAAGTGTAACGGGAAAAAGAGATTTAAAAAACTGAAGTCTGAGGTCTCCAGAAATGTGGCTTCAATCTGTGCTTATACAACATTATTACAGATAAAATTAAAAAACTGAATTAAACACCTTCAACAAGAAACTAAAGCCCAAATCATTCTCGGAACAAACTAGGTTTGAGTAAACGATTGTAGCCATTCGAAAAGTGAATGGTACGAAACGTAAATTGCTTTAATGTAGCTATCACACTAACTTCCACGATATCTTGTCAATAACAAGCTTCCATCCTAACCTAAAGAGCGTTCCTGCTGTTGCTCTGTGAGTAGACTTCAAAACATTTAATATATATATATACTATCCGATACCCGCGACTTCGTACGCGAGGACTTAGAATTTCATTGCCAGAATTGAATATAGAAAGCCGTTAGTAACTTATGATCAGTCCCAAACAACACCAAATCGGCATTATATGACAGGAAAGCCATCACTATATCATTCTATCGTCAAACCTATCTCATAAAGAGAATCAGTTTCCAATATATTTACAAACAGAAAAACAAACGAAGGTGCGGGGATATGGAAAAAGGGGTGGGGGAGGTTAACTAAGGACAGCTTTATTTCAGATTGATCTTTTCATCTTCAACATGAACTTCCGATTCTTGGATTTTCTAATAACTATAGGTGCTCGTGCTCTGCTAGAGCAGCCACTTAGGCCAGGTTTACGAACGCATGGCATGTCAAAAATGAAGACAAAATAAATTGGTGCCAGAAACATTTAGGCAGACACAAAGTAATGGTACAGTGCAGAGCAAATCGACATCTATACTAAAATACATTTTGTCTCTAAGCCAAATTTACTAACAAATCATACACTAACAGACTGCGCAAGAAGCACAGCTTGAGCAATAGACGTATCATTACGCTTCCATCCGTCTGTCACCATTCGATAAGTTCTCAAAACATCGTGACTAAAACTGTTATTCGTGTCGTGTGTCCTTCCTACAGATATGAAGTATTATCTTGTCAAATTCCATTAAAATCGGTATAGCCATTTAGACGACAAACCTTACCAAAAGCCAAAGACTTACTTTCGTATATATAATATTATTAGTGCAGATCACACACACACACACACACACACTGACTGCAAGAGAAACAACAGCTGAGTGATCAATACAGCGTAAAAAGGTGTACACCTACAGCATTATAGAGAGCGTAGGATATGCCAAGCATTTCACCCATAAATTTGTGCTATCTATTGTTTAATATGGAATCTGAAAAACTGACCGTCCAGGCATGGCTCATATGATCAAAAACAATTCTTAAAAATATTTGCCTCCATCGGGATTTGAATCATGAACTACAGTCCAAGCATTGGTACAGCAGCGCGTTAACCACTGAGCTGCCAGGCAACGATACTATACGATACTATATAGTTTTACACATCATTAGCGTCGGTCTATGTTCGTTTCGGTAATTTTTCGAAATTACATGACAATACGTACTATTTGTACAGAAAATGTATCTTATGTCCATCCTAATGCCAAATCGCATCTCCTTGTCAAATTTCATCACGATTGGAGTAGCCGTTTAGCCCAAGAAACGTAACAAACAGAGAGACAGAGTTACTTTCACATTTATAATATTAGTATATGAATATATATATATATATAGTCAAGGCAAGTAAATATTTCAAGAAATGTTATTTATTTTATTATATTTATTGTTATCATTATTCTACATCGACAGAAACAGGTGTGGGCTATGAATACACAAGTTACCAGCAATTTTTTTTTTTCTCAGGCTTACATCATTTTCTTAACATTTCCGCTAAATATTTTTCTACTCCAAATTTCTCTTCTCTCATCCCATCACAGTTTAGCTAACTGTTTCTCGGAAGTCACCCTTAACTCCGGAAAATTGTATTTCTATACACAGTTCTGTTTCGAATTTCTGCTGGTTCTTCTCTCAATTAGGCCATTGTGTACCTCTTTTAGCTTTCGCGGATAAGAAAGAGTAACAAATGCGGCAGCTTATCTTAGTTTATTTTCGTTATATCCATAAAATTCTCTTTCTCATAGATTTGTCGATCTCTTGGACCCTGGCATACAGATTTTTGTTGGAAGGTAAGGAATAAAAACATCAGACTTTTTCTTGAGATTCAAGGGGTCTCTGTGGAACTCTCTTATCTTTCCTCTGTCAGAAGACCTTTTACTTCGGCCATTGTTTTTTCCGCGTTGGAAACTGATAAGAAAATTTTCATTGACGCCTGGGGGAGATGGATAGCTCTGTAAATTACATGGCAAAATAAAAAAATTAAAATCATGTCTCTCAGTACTTTCTCTAGTGCTTCATTTCCGGTAGGCATAAAGATCTCTCACAAGTATCTCAATTTCTCATTTCTCCAGACAACTCCAAGTTCCAGACTCACTATCCACTACCCACGTAATTTATTCTTTCGATTGATATCCATAAACCAATTTTAGGATCTACAGTAAATAAATTATTCTGATGTTAGTCAGTACCCTGAACCAAAAGAGCCACGCCTCCCCCCTCTATTGTTATGCAAATGAGGAAATGCGAATTCGGCTACCTAGTTGGACCTCCCACGTAGGTGTTGACAACTTTGATGGATGATAGCCACGCTCCCTCCCCTCTCCCAGTTCGGTTTGTTATTATGCTAATTATGGACCACCCGCAGATTGCCTAACTTAATTTTGGTTCAAAGTAGACCAATCCTGTTGCTATGTTAACTAGGCAGTGACTAACCTAACTTTGACAGACACAATGGCAAAATAAATTACAATTAACAGATTGATGGATTGTGGAGCAGGTTACAATAGGCTCACCCCCCCCCCCCCCACCACCACCACCACCGACTAGACCAGCTAACCACCCAGCCAGCCCACTACCGGCAGCGTTCAGACATGGTCCGTCTAATACTGTTGTTATCGTTGGTGTATCAGCTCAACTACAGTTATTCAAACCGTTTAACGATAGATTTCTCGACCAAGCACGATTTTGAACCAGTAGTGGTGCTAGAAAGAGTGGGGCACAGCACTGAAGTTATACTAACGTATAAAGAATGGAACATGCTGACCGAAGTATTGGATGTAGTATCCGATTTGTTCAACACAACCTGCACCCAGACTGACGTTCCACTAGGGGAGCTCACCGTCTCCTGCCGTACAGTTGCCGGAGTGAATACAGTATGTTTTTTCCCCAAATGCTGATCATGCCAGCGGCGTCTTCTTCGGCGGTTCTACTTGGAAGAACCTCATCGACACGCAACCTGCAGCGACCGGCGTCTTGTCCGTCAAGAAGAGGCAGGGATACCTAGTTACAAGATATTACACAGATATTTGTCTAGTTAAGTGCTACGAGACTATCATATGGCCATACGGCAAAAACTTGTTGATATATATATATACATATTAATGATATTTATGTGGCTCGGGTGACTTACAGTTCCACATTGGATTATATGCTGCTAAACCAAGCACTTATTGCGTACAAAAATTTACTTGTATTGTCTAATATTAATAATATAGTAATTAAGACTTACAATCCCGTATGTGATGCTTGTGAACATTAAATGAAAAAACTGATGTGTGTATGTGGTTCATGTATATGAAAGTTTACTAGTTTTATTACATTTGGATGTGCGAATGTGAAACGTATAAATAAAAACACATTGCATTTGATTTCTTTTTATTTTAAAAATACACTTTCAACTGCACATATTATATTACAAAATAGGTGTCCTTCAAAATGTTGTATCAAATTATTTTTTCTTAAGTTCTCGTAGAGGTGGATATGAAAAATCTTCTAAATTGTAGCAGACTTTCTTCCAGATATTCTTCTGGAACTATCGAGCCTTCTCCCGTCCTTTAACACTTATAATTGCGTCAACTTCATTAATGATTGCGTGTAGAATAGTACATAGTTTACTGAAGGTTACACCAGTAGCATTCCACGGTGTTCCGTAGTAATTATGTGTCAACCACGTAACACTTGGATCATCACCCCCACGTCTTGGAGAGGATACAGAGATGCAATGTGTAGCAATAATGCTGTCTGTTCGTCCTACACACACGGCAACGTCTTTGAAATTAAACACTCCATGTTTTGTCATGAATCCCTGTGCGTGCAGGAAGATGGCCGTCATGACAATGAGTGGCGATGAATAATGCTACCTCGTTTTATGTGAACTTACGCACAACACTCGTTAGAGATATGTATTTCACAACACAGTGGTGAAGGATTAGGCAGTATGCAGACGTGTAGGTAGAAAATTTTCGCTGCTGTCAAACTCCACACGAATATCTACAGGTCCAGGCTTAGCTGTTTCATTTTGTTGTGAACAATCAATAATGTCAAGAGATGCAGTAGCAACAAATTCTTCGCGTTTTAGTAGCGGCGAAGGGTGATCTCGTTCATAGTAATATTGTTGGAATCTTGCATACTTGTCGTACAGTACTGCGGTTCTGTTTTTCTTTAAGTCTAAATTCATATTCTCATAAGTGTATGCAACATCATTTAGGAACACTTTGACGATAGTTAGATTGCAATGGTCAAACTCGGCTATACTTGTTTCCACGTTGCGTTTTCTATTTGTTTGTAATCCAGGAACCACGAACCTAGGTTTCTCCAGTAGCGTTGACGTCCTTAAAGACCAAATTTCTGTTTAGTTATTGGAAGTAATGGATACTCAAGCAGATCCCAACTTCTGAAATGAATGTGTAGAGGCTTCCCACTGTCTAAAATTTTAAGCAGTGTTAGTTTCTCCGGTTCACCTACTTGCACATGAGGCATCACCCATGGGAGTTTGCTGATGCTGGATTTACTATTTTGAGGATTTGGATTGGCTTGTATGTAAGAATTTGTATCGCCCCTAGCACGAATCAGTACTTCTGTAGATCTTGTTTTACATTTGCAAGTATCCTTTTAAAGTCTTCACAAAAACCCAAAAGCATACTCAACGGAATATATACATCGAAGTAGCAATTTCCAAGATCTGGCGCACCCCTTCCTGCGCTGTTTAACACGCCAATTTGTTGAGGATCACCACAAATAAGAGTCTTCATTGTGCTTGTGATACCGACATTTCTATTTCGATCAATTTCAACTGAATATGTTCTAACCAAATTTCCTCAAACAGGAACGCAAATGCATTGGATGAGAGAAGTGAATTTGTATCTCCCGTTCCATCTGATTTGACAAATCTTCCTTGAATATGCAAGTAACTTTCGAACGGCAGTGTATATGTATCTTGGTTCTGAATAGGCATCCGAATCCCGTTATTGTTATTAAATGTGGTTGGTGCATGCGGTTGATGACTCAAAAACTGTTTGCCCGTCACCGACTCGTCAAAATCCACACTGGAAGCTATTTCAAGCACGTCATGTTTTTAGAGTATAGTCTAAAGACAGTAGGAAGAGCTGGTCAGCAGTTGTTAACCGTTTCACTGGCGATTCACTGATGACAACTCTTTGACTCTGCCACTTCTTATTATAACGAGCGCCCATTCTTTATATGCAGTCTCAGAGTAATGGTTTCTCCTCTGAAATCCACTAAATCGCCGTCCTGGGCGACAACTCTGATGTGAATATTGTTGAGCGTTATCACCGTGAGGGGGAGATACAGTAGATGATATTAGCAGGTACTTCTACAATCTTGTACCCTGGTAGTACTGTTTGTAAAAATTCGTGTAGTGTATGTACTAGCTTATGTTGACGTTATTTACAGTATATATACTGCACTCTATACGTATCATATTAACTTTGAATGTCTGCACAGTGTAGTCTGAGGTATGAAATCCAGGCTTTAATATACGTCTCGAAAATCCAAGCAGTGAGCCAATTGAGCTTGGTTGGGCTTCTATTTCCTATTTGTTTCTCGCACTAAATTAATTTTTGTTTGCTCTAGTAACTAGTTTCTCGTTATTTGTGAGCAGAGCCAAATAACTTGCAAAGTCGTCAATATCGTACTATCCTGTGGATATTTTAATCACTTTATTCTTGGAATAATTAAATTTACAATTTTACCCGTATCTTTTCGGAATCGAATTATATATTTGAAAGTCAACCACCCGATTTTACACTCGCCTTGGCTCAAATGTATCGGTAATCACAGCTAAAGACCCAACTGTTGCCGGAGAAGATGAGTGTATAGATATTTGTTACCCCGTCTAAGATTCGTGCAAAACTGATGCTATATATTTTGCTACAGGAATTTTAAACACAAATGTCCACATATATGTGTACCAAACTTCTGGTGCCGTCACACAATGTACAGTATTCTGTTACCTGAAAAGTACCGCTGCAATTCCAACGGCGGAGGTAAGTCACCAACACTGTCAAAATATTTCTCTATGCCATCCGTGTGCTTAAAGTATGCACTCCAGTGTGTTCCAGCAAATTCAGCACTATCCAAGTTCACAATTCCACATTCACGTCCACAAATTTTTTCAGGCAATGCTTCACTCATGAAGACGCCTCGAAAATGAGATACACGCAAACGCTTTACATGTATGTGGCTGGACCGACAATTTTTTAAAAAATCACGATCAATATTTCCTGTATGGTTTCAAATAAAGGCCTTTACCTCTAATTCCAATTGCTTCCATTGTCTTACTGTGCCGTTTCTGTTCAGTCAACTAGTTCAATGCTTCGCTAGCAGCTTTGACAGCACTGGCAATGGCCGATGCTCCTCCTGCAAGAGCTCCGGCTACCGACAATCCCTTCTTCTTCTCCTTCTTCTTATTTTTAACGCCTGGTCCCAACTTTAGCTTAGCACGCATAGCATCGTTAACTAGAAACGCAACTGCCCGTTCACCAAACTCTTCGTCTTTGGCCCTCATTCTGTTTGAAACCTTCTGCGCTACTATGATGTCTGCATTGCGTCTGTCAGTACCCGGCGCATACGCAATGTCGTGTTCCCTGAATGCTGCATCCAGTGGATTGATCCCCGTCTGACCGAGTTTCAGCCACTTTCCAGTTTTGTCCCAGGTCCACAGAACTGATATATAGCAATGTGTGCTTCAAATGGCATTTTGTCGATTATTTTATTTAAGAAGCCGCGACCCTTCTTCCTAGTAGAAGGCACTGTTAT
The DNA here is from genome assembly GCA_031002005.1 of Vandiemenella viatica. Classification (NCBI taxonomy): domain Eukaryota; kingdom Metazoa; phylum Arthropoda; class Insecta; order Orthoptera; family Morabidae; genus Vandiemenella; species Vandiemenella viatica. The sequence goes on from JARYHS010011408.1 coordinate 182,771,797, forward strand.
CGATTAACTTATATTACATGTTCGCGTGACTATATATAGCCTGAGCAACCATCGAACCTTGTCAATATGCTTTTTGTCAAACAGCGTGAAACATTACCCACCAGTAATGTAGTTGTTGCCGTCAACAACTCCAAGCTGAAGAAGAATGGACCTCTGTTCCCTGAGACAGTGAAGACGATCGTGTGCGGATCTTCAAACTGCGGGAAAACGAATCTTGTGTTTGGGTTTTTCTGATGCTTAAAACATTTTAGCCAAACAGATAACAAGAATGTTTCAGTACAGAAAATCCTGTCATTATATTAAATTTTTTTAATGAACACTTTTTGGAATGAAACAGAGCTGTCACTAAAGCCATCTAGTTAAGTAATTATAGTAAAAGGACTAAAAGCTGAAGTGAAATTTGTTGCTAGCGCTGCAGCAAGGTTTTAGATGTGTGTAAATAGTTACTCTACTTTATCCGATCAAAATTATAGGGATACCTGCGTAAAACTTTTGTGTCATTTTCCGTTATAATAATTGTTGGGTCGAACTTTTCTTCTTTATAACGGCTTTAACTCAGCCACGAAGACTTTCAAAGAGGTATACCAACGTCTGTGAAGATATGACAGCCTGTTCTTTCTCAAGAGCAGAAATCTGATAAGGTAGTTATGTTTACCGCTGAGGACTGGATGCAAATCGAAGTTCTATCTCATTCTACAGACGTTCCATCTTACTTCAATAACTTTACGCAGGCCAGTCCATTTCATTAATACTATTGTCCACAAAATATTGCTTGACAGATGCAGCTTTATAGCAAAGTGCATTGTCTTGCTGATAAAAAAGAATCATCGTGTCCAAAGTATGTCTCTACCATACGCTGCACACAATTGTTTAAAATGTGTTTATATCCTTCCGCATTTAGAGTTTTTCTAAGCACAATAATGGGACCACACCCCCATGCCATAACACTGCCTGCTCCGTAATTCACTGCTGGAACTACATAATGCCTGGTAGCGTTCTCAAAGCATTCGCCAAACCTTTCCATCAGCTTGCCACATGATACAGTATAAAGTGATTAATCACTCCAAATAACTCGTTTTTACACTATCTTAAGTTTCGCTTAGCACTCACTGGCCACAGAAATGTTTGGCTTGTAAGCAGCAGCTCGAGCTTTGTACATCATCTATATATATAAAGATGAGTGTATGTAGGTGTGTTTGTTTGTTTGTCTGTTTGTTTGTTCTTCATACTTATCTCGATGAAACTTTGCACACTTATCCCTTGAAACAAGGAAAAAATACTGTCTACATTTGGTTGAAAAATTATCTGTATAAATAATACATGTTGTCTCATAATTTCGAAATACTACTGAATGGCGATAGACAGACGCGTTGGATATGGACGTCTGTATTCTGCTTTTTCCGTGTATCGGTCAGACAGCTCAGTGGTTAAAACGCTTGCTTATAAATAAATAAATAAATAAATAAATAAATTATAAATGTTTGGGTCGTGGTCTCGGGTTCAAGTCTCCGTGGAGGCTAAGATTTTTAAAAATTGTTTTTCATCGTAAGAGTCACGCCTGGGCCGTAGGTTATTCGGATTGAATGTTAAACTGTAGATATCACAAACTTAGGAGTGCAATGCGAGGCAAATCGTAGGCAGCCTTGCAATGCTGTAGGTGTACACTTTTTTACGTTATAATGATTCCTCAGGGGTTGTTCGCAGTCAGAGAGAGAGAGAGAGTGAAGCGTAGTAATAATACTATAAATACGGAAGTAAGTCTCTGTCTTTTTGCTACGTTTTGACGACCAAATGGGTATATCGATGTTGATGGAATTTGACAAGAAAATCTGTATGAAGGGCACAGGACATTTTCTCCGGTATGTTTAATAGTTGTAGACACAAAATTTTGAGACCTTATCGAATGGTGACAGAAATATGTTGAAAACTGATTCTCTTTAAGAGACTGGTTCGACGGTAGAATTATATAGTGATAGCTTTCCTGTCATATTATGCCGACTAGGTGTTGTTTGGGTTCAATCCTTCGTTACCAACAACTTTCTATATTCAATTCTGGCGAAAAATTCTTAATCCACGCATACGAAGTCGCGGGTACGAGCTAGTACTTTCTAACTGCCAACCGCGACGCACAATTATGGTAGTAGAAGCTCTATCAATCTCCCTTAGCCCTTAGGTTAAGAGATTCTTGTCAGAAGTACTTGCGTCTGGCATTGCGTTCTTTTATTTGCTGTTTCCGTATAAGTGTTTTTTTTTTGTTTTACCTTTATATTTTTCATTGCTGTTGAGCCCTTTTTAATTTATTTTTTTATTATATATATATATATATATATATATATATATACATTGTAAGTGCTTTCATCTCGCACTATGGATATTTGTAATTTTCTCACTCGTTTTCTCTGTCAGCAGCTGGAGTGGTTATGGTGCTGGTAGCACATTGGAACTTACGAGTTATTTCTCGTGATATTTTAGTCACCCTCCAAACAGCTCGACATCCCTGACTATCATTAAAGGAGGCCAACCTGTTCTGCGTTTAATTATGGCTGTTCCTTCCGTTTACACTTTACATTCATGTAAATAACAATCCACTTAGGCTGCTTTAGAAGGGTTGAAACGTTCCTGATGGATTCATTGCTCTGGTGACATCCAATAACTAGTTCACTTTCGAAGTCACTGAGGCTCTCAGACCGATTATTCCTGCTGTTACTGCTTCTTTACTGACAACACAATGCCTCTTTCAACACTGAAGGTTCCGTCTGCCGCGACATACAGCGTTCGATTCTGCATTACTCCTTCCGGATACTTTTTATAATATGATTTTTTGAAGCGAAAACTTCTACAGACACGGTAGGCGATGTTTGGAGGGGGGTAAATCTATGAGATCGCAACTTCCCGTCACCGACATGCTATGACGTGCCGTCACCGTCACGCTATGACGTGTTGCGCGTATGATATGCGCGTTGGACGCTTTATGGATGCTAAAGTCTTATGAGTTCGTATCTTCAACATGCTAATGTTAACACTGTATCTGTATCTTGCAATAAGAGTATACATTACAAATTAATAAAGCAGAGAAGATGGTCATATGGTTTCTGCTTCTAGTCTAGGATAGCCGTGTAGTGTTATTTTTATTTTTTTATTTTTTTTTGTACTTCTTTACTGCCGAGGACTGCATGGCGGGACGTCACGTGTCGTTATTGCCTTAACATCGGGGCATGTCTGGGAAAACGAAACAATGAAGGCAAGAAAAAATATTTGGACCCACGGCAGGGAATATCAGCACGTGACCCATCTAAGAGAACGTGATGTTATCCTCTCATATTTTGTTTTGTTTGTTCCGAGGGAGGTCACTGATTTGCGAGGGGCTTAGCGCCTTCAGAACCCATTAATGGGTCTGTGGGGGTAGTTCTGCGATCAAGCAGAGGATGACCTGGCTGGAGCGTTGGCGAGAGAGCAGTGACTGGCAGCTGTGTTGGGTCGTTACGCTGCAGACACTTGCTGCAATTATATATGGCAAAGTGCATATCTGTTTTCGGACTCAGTATTATGCACAGTATAACTCGCCAGTATAACTTACCCTGCGACACTCTGAGTGTAAGATCCCATCTTCTATCGACTGCATGAAACCTGAGCTAATGATAATTCTGCGGGCAAAGAAATCTTTAATGTTCGAGAATGAACTTTAATGATCAAGCTTTAGAATCAATGTACGGCGAACCCAGTAATCCTGCATTTCTATTTACATTATACAATAATTCTTGCATCATTTAATGTCCTTTTAGTATTATTTGGAGGTGTTGGAAGTTTTATTCAGATTTAGAATTTACAAGCTCTGTTATTGGACAAAGTGTTGATTTTTGAACTTTTGATTGTTTATGAATAATTAACGGAAAATGAACCTTTGTTTGAAAGCCATCTGTTCTTCTGTGAAGTAAATCGGTCAGATTATTGCCCATGCTTAGATCTTACGCATACATCTGTTTAAATTCACACCTTTTTCACAAAATATAAATAAATAATAATTATAAAATGATAAAATGAAACAGAACATTACGAGCTTTAAAGGAGACACAACAAACCAGGACTCATGCAGATCCTAAGTCACCATGACCGGCCACAATTGAACTATGCTGTGACGCGGGTAAATGTGGATACCAAAGTGTTACTTGGGAAATGCATTAGTTCCGTCTTGGGGGTTGTGCCTGTGAAAAACATTGGTAGGCGGCGTTTCACTAGGCACGGCCTACACCTAAAAAATAGGGGGAAGGGAGTACTTTCTGAGTTGTTAGCTAAAGAAGTAAGAGAGCCCATTTCCAGTGATGATGGGGTCAGGACTGTGCCTTTTTTTAGGTTAGGGGCTGCTGGTGAAGGGGGAAATAGATGATCAAAGTGATACTGATTGCAGATCCACTATGGAAAAAATCACAAATGTTAAAGAAATAGATGAAGTTTCTGAAACAATAAATGACTGTGGTAAAATTGGGAAAAAGGAGGTTAATGCTGAAAATATAAAGCCAGTAATAAGGGTGTTAATGGTGAACTGTAGAAATATATTGAACAAAGTAATCGAATTTGCAAACTTAATAGAGATACACGAACCACAAGTAATAACTGGGGTAGAGAGTTGGATAAAAGAAGAAATACCAGACAGTGAAATTTTTCCTGATGGTTACAAAGTGTACCGCAGAGATAGAGGAGCAATTGGTGGAGCAGTTTTCATACTAGTTAACAAAAACTACCACAGTTCACTGGCGTTCATAGATCAAGACCATGAGTTACTTGGGGTAGATTTCTGGGGCAATAAAAAAGAAAAATTCAGAGTTATGGCTGCTTACCGCAGTGGAAGAATTACAGATGAAAATGGTGTTCTTGGGGAGTAATTAAATTCATACTTAGATTTCAGTGGTGAGAATAGAATGGTTACTATTGGTGGGGATTTAAACTGGGTAGTAAATAAGATTAAAAACACAAGGGAACAGAAATTTGAAAATACCTTAATAAGGGATGGGGGATTTATACAAGTGGTAGAGTAAAACACGAGGGGACAAATTATTTTGGATATATTCCTAATAATGACCGATGATAACCTTGTGGGGTGTCGAGTAACCAAAGGAATAAGTGATCATGAAGCAGTTCTGATGGATATTAGAGGATTCAGTGAATCAGCAGCCAACTTGAAGGGGGAAATAGGTACAGTTATAAAAAGGCACCTGTTTTCAAATTTGAAGAGATATTTCAGAGAACGTTTCAGCAAATAGAAGGAAGGCACAAGTACAGTAGAGTCAAGGTGGGAAGAGTTCAAGGAGATAATAAGAAAGGGGAAGAAATATTTATTCCAAAGCAGAAAATAAAGAGAAGTAGAGAACCTGGTACTGTAACAGGGAAGTGAGGAGGTTAAAGAGGTTGGTAAGAAGAGATCATAACAGAGTTAAGAGACAGCAGGGTAGTAGGGAATATTTAAAACAACTAAACAAGGATTTAATAATAGAAAAGGAAGTGGCTAAAGATGGTTTTATGAAGAGAATTGTCAGTGCAGGGGGACCATTGACTGATGCATCTAGAAATTTCTATGGCTATGTTAGAAAACTGAGGGGAAGAGAGGTTGTTGAGACACTTATAGATAAGAATGGAGAAGAAGTTACTGAGGATTTGAAAAAGGCAGAGATTTTAAGTAACTGCTTTAGTGAGAGCATTAGGGACAATGAATCAGAAACGGGAGGGTCTATTTCGGAGAACGAGCTTAAAAACACAATTAGAAATGAAGATACCAAAAATTTTGAAATACATCCTGAGAAAATCATGAAGGAAATAAGAAAGTTTAAAAAACATAAAGGGGCTGATGTAGGTAATATTACTACAGATATCTTAATGTTAGCCGGATGTGACATTGTACCTTATCTGAAAAAATTATTTAAATTGAGCCTACATACTTGTTGCTTACTACAGGACTGGAAAAGTACGTTAGTAGTGCCGGTACATGAATGAGAAATAGAGTCGAGAATTATAGGCCAATCAGTTTGACATTAGTGGTAGGTAAATTATTGCAAAGATCGATAAGCAACAAGATCAGAAATATATGTGAGGAACGTAAGTGGTTTTCAAGTAGGCAACATGGCGTTATGTTAGGATATTCATGCGAATCTGAGTTGATGGGATATATGCAAGATATTTCAGACGAAATGGACAAGGGAGGCCAAATTGATAGTGTAGCACTAGATCTGACAGAGTGAGCCATAAAATGGTAGTAAATAAGGTAAAAACTATTGGAGTGGATGAGAAAGTGATTTACTGAGTAGAAAAAGGTAGTAAATAGAAAGTTAGGGTAGAAAATACAGTATCAAAAGAAGTGGAAGTGAAAATGGGATTGCCGCAGGGTAGCGTATTGGGACCATTGCTATTCATTATTCCAATGAATAATTGTGTTGATTGTTTACAATCTGAAGTTAGATTGTTTGCAGATGAAATAATGCTGTGTAAAAGAATCAAAACGGTAGAGGACTGTAAACAGTTGCAGGGTGATCTGGACAGCATATCTAGTTGGTTTGGTAAACATGGGATGAAGATAAATGCAAAGAAGAGTCAGCTTATTAGATAAACAAGGTGGAGAAAATATTGCTTGCTGAAGACGTGAAATGTAAATATCTTGGCATTACATTTGATAACAAGCTTAACTGGGCTGGACACATTGGAAATGTGGTAGGAAAAGGTTTCAAAGTTCTGCACTTGTTGGAGAGAGTGATGAGGGGATGGACGAGAGATATAAAGGAATTGGGTTACAACACTTTGGTCATATCGTTGCTCGAATTTGGTAGTGTAGTATGGGACCCATATTTTGAGTATCAAATACAGGAGTTGGAGAGGGTTCAGAAAAGGGCTGCTAGATTTGGTTCTGGAAATTATCGTAGAATGCAATCAGTAACAGATATGATAAAAGAGCTGGAATGGAATTCATTGGAAGAAAGGAGGAGGGTGAAGAGTGTCATGGAAGTGTAGAAGGCGTATACTGGTGATGAGGCATGGAAAGATATTGGTGTAGGCATGAAAAGTAGTGCATGGTAGCGAAAAGATGACCAAGACCACAAGCTGGCACTGGATTTCGGGCACAAGGGTGTGGGAAGATTCTCTTTTTTAGGTAAGGGTGTCAGGGATTGGAATAAGTTACCAAGGGAAACGATGAATAATTTACCAAAAACGTTGAAGGAATTTAAAGTTAAAATTTGTAGAGGGCAAATGTAGGTGGGTGCAGGATAGGGGGATGATGGGTGTTTAGGGAAATTGCCACCGGAGCGTGTGCTCCATTCCAATTAAATTAAATTAAATAATATGACGTGTTGCGCTTGGACAGCCATGAAAGTATAGATTATACTCGTATCTAATATATAAAAATGAATATTCGTTTTTCATATATAAACACATTTTTTATCCGATTTTGATGGAACATTGCATAGATATACTTTAAAACAAATAGAAAAACACTGTTTACGTTTGATTCACAAATAGCTATACCCTGCCCTCCTTCCCTTCCCCTCCCCCCCTTTTATCCGATTTTGATACGACTTACGACATGTATTCTGCACAACATGTTTTGTCTAGTAGCTCAGCGGTTAAGGCGCTTACTTTCGAAAGTTCCTCTCTGCGGTCGCGAGTTCAAATACCATGGTAAGCGGGGTTTTTTATGAGTTTTATTTGATTATATGGGTTACGCCAGGACACTCCGTGGTTCTGGTTCCACGTTAAACTATAGGTCCATGAGGAAAGGAATTGGTTTTCTGCCTCTGACATAATAACTTGGTGCTGTTCATCTCCTTGGAGAAGATTCGACCAACCTTCGGGTTGTGGACTAAGTTATATTTTTAGTTTTTGAAGAGAAAACTTCTACAGGCTGGCTGTAGTCTGGGAGTAAATCTATGAATTCTAGTCACCGACATGCTATGATGTGTTGCGCGTATGTTATGCGCGGTGGGGGCGCTTTTTGGAACACACAATTTTTATATGATTTTGATGGAACTTTGCATATGTATACTTTGATACAAATAGAAAAATTCGTGGGTGGAAGAGGACGTTCTCCACCTGCCCGAAACTGGTTCAGCCCTGATGAAATTTGTTTTAACTGCTTCGTTATAATGTCCTTTTTACGTTCTGCACTCTCCTTTTTTTTGCAAAAGTAGCCACAAATTAAATAAAAAAATGCTGAAATTTGAAACGCTACACAACCGCGAAATTTTAGCAGCACGCAAAAATGACACAAAAATTATCGGTACAGGATAATATCAACCTAAACAGGTTCGTTCTGTCACAGTGATAATTCATCATCATCATACTCAACAGTTTCCAGCCTCTGGCCAGGTCTGCTTTATGCACAAACCACTACACTTCCTTCTTTCTTCCCACCACCTTGTTCCAGTTCTCTCATCTCTTCTGTACACGCTCCTCCTTTCAGCCATCCATCTCTTGGTCTTCTACTGCATCTTAATTTCATGGATTTTTTCTAGGGATTCTCTGAACCTCCATTCTCTTTACATGTCCATACCATCTCAGTCTGGTCCTCTCTACCATTTCCTGTAGGGATTCCTCTCTTATGGTGCATCTAATCACTTCATTCCTTATCCTGTCCATTTTCGTAACTCCCATTGTAACTCTTAAAAACTTCATTTCGGTGGTTGTACACTGCTGATGTCCCGTTTCTTCATTGCCCACGTTTCAGCAGCATATGTCAAGATAGGCACATAGTATGTATGATAGATTACTCTCTTGCTTCTCTGTGGTACATCTTTATTCCGTATCAGGCTTCTAATGCTCCATAGAAACGCCTCTGCTTGTCTTCCTCTTTCTCTTATCTCGCCATCATTTCCTCCACATTCCTATAATACACTCCCCAAGTATTTGAACACATTTACCTTCTTTAGTTGTTCACCTGCCATCACAATTCCCTGGGTTGTCCTATTCTTCTTTCTGCTTGTTACCATGTACTCACATTTCTTTACAGTAAATTTCAGACCATATTCCTCCACACTGTCTGCCCATACATCCAATTTCCGCTGCACTTCCTCTTCATCACCTCCCCAGATCATCAGATCTTCCGCAGAAGCCATCACCTTCATGTTTTTCCTCTCCCATCCTTACTACCACCTTCTGCATTATATCATCCATGATTGCAATAAAGAGTAGTGGTGATGGGGCACTTGCTTATTCCAGTCCATTCCTTTCTTTCAGCCAATCTGTTCTTACTTCCCCTTTTTTCACATAGCTCACACTTCCTTCGTACAGTTCTGTCACTCTCCTGGTGTTTTTTTTTTTTTTTTTTTTTTTTTTTTTTTTTTTTTTTTTTTTTTTTTTTTTTTTTTTTAGTCTTAGAGATAGTGATTATTGTTAGGTTGGAGTAAAAAGTTTACAAGAAATTCGTTCTGCGGCATCTATCTCAGAAACGACGCATTTGTTTACAACAGAAGCAGTCAATTGTCTCTGACTACTTGTTAGTCCAGTAACGGGGTGGTTTTCACTTGCATTACATCACGTAGAAGATCTTGTATATATTGGTAAGAGTATGCAGAAACCAAGTTTTCGACCCAACACCCTCGGCACAATTTTCTACGACCAAAAAAATCAACATTTTGGTACTTTTGTCAGTTTTTCGACTGTAACTCCTTCCTGATGAGTCCCTAGCAAGAAACACTCTATTTCCAATTTGAAAGAGGAAAAACTTTCCTACAACTTTAGTAGTACACACTTTTTCTAAATTCAAAACTAAGCGAGCTACAGTTCATCGAATATCATCCAAATTTCACACTTTTACTAAAAGTTGTGTTTTTACCTACTTTGCCGCTCAAAATGACCTGAAACCCCTGTATATATAACTGATATATATGTATTTCTGTATGACATAGTATATATATGTACTACACTTTGATTACTGATGGTCAATTCAACAATCATATAGCATTGTTGGCCGGGAGATCCTGAAGGATTATTCGGCCGCCAGGTGACAGTGTTTTCGATACGCCGCGCAATGCGCTTCTTTGTGGCTATCTAACCTGATCAAGTAATAGTTCCGGATATATGGAACCTACAGCTTAAGGTAGAATCCAAAACACAGAATCGTTCTGGCTTACTTCATATTACACAGCAAGCGGTAAAGGTCGGGTCAATGGCCTTTGTAAATCACTGCTGAGACCGGGATTTCGATCTCCAGTCAGACGCCTTAACCACTGAGCTCCCAGATCACTCTGTTACTGATGATAATAGAGCGAAAATGAATGCATAATGTTACGGCTCAAAGTTATTAAGTCATAATAAATTCGTAATAAGTAAAAAAATGGTCATAAATCAATTTCTTTTCCGTTTGGATTGTGTCGGCTTATCAATGAATTGTGACTCATTCATCCATTGCATCAGGAACAGCTTCCTCGAGGTCGAAGAACTCTTCCTCTCCTTCATCTGCTTGATTTCAGGAACATTTTCACGAGACAGGCCAGAGCAGTTTTTGCAAGCAGCTAAACAGTGCAGTCCTTATTAGTGACAGCTGCATGCTGGAGTACAAGATTTCTTGCAGGACTATGATGCAACCTTCAGAGTAAACTCAGGTGCAGCGTCTTTTATCATTATTTTTTCTTATGGTTTTACGCCTCGTCAACGTCGATGTCATTAGAGGTACGATGGGACTGGAGACAAAGAACTAGAAGGATTTCGGCCATGGCCTTTTGAAGGAAGTATCCCGGCATTCGGCTGGAGTGATTTGGGAAAACCATGGAAAACCCAAATCTGGATTCCCAAACGGGGATTTGAACCGGCGTCTTCCTGAATGCGTTTATTATTGTAACTGGAATAAGACTGGACGAGCCTTTCCTTCGTCCCCATGGCAATGGGTACGTTTCTCGACCCAACCAACCTTTACTTGATGTTGAGTGAAACGTTGCCGCATCTGATTTTGGTGGCAACCGTGCTAGCCTGAATGCATTTTGTGGCAGATTTCTTAAACATTTCATATCTGAGCCTTCCAATGTTCCACAAGTAATTTTTCCGTACCGTTCCAAGAGGAGCTGTTCCACAAGTAATTTTTCCGTACCGTTCCAAGAGGAGCTGTTCCCCTGCGTGTTCTCCATATGATAGTCTCTGGAGGCTAGGAGTTCTGAGAAGTTAGAATGCATGTTACTTTCAGATACAGGTATGGTTGATACTGAATGAAGCAGCAGAATTTTTCTTTCCCATAGACGAAATATGCTGATATTGTATCACACCCTCTAAATGTATGGATGAAGAGGATATGTGTGGGTTCAAACTCGTGTAAGTGTTTCCAAGGCGCATTAGCAAAATGAGAAAGTCAATATACTCACTTAGAATTATCCCACTGTCAGATTTTGCTGTTTGGGAAATAGCTGCGTCAACTATCAATTCAGCTACTTCTTGTTTAGCCTGTTGATCATGGATGCCCCCTTTTCAGTTTTTGCATTAGTATAAAAAATTACGCGGTTCTTGTTGCTTTCATTTGCTGCGTCACTGCAGCACTTGTTTCCTCGCTGAAAATGATGTCTGCTGAAGTATCTGATGTTTTCAAACTACAAAACATCTCAGACGATTTTATTATTCTCTGCGCAGCGTCAAATATAACTGTGATGTTGGATCTATAGTTCGTTGTCAAATAGGCTTCATATTTTCCACAGAAGCAGCCAAAGTCTTCACTACAACGACTCATAACCTTATGCAGGAGGCATCATCCGACCATATCAAAACTTTTTATGTTGGGTGTTGCATCTTGAAGAGATTTAAATGCTTCTTATAGAGACAATTTTGTTCCCTTGAAGTACGGAACAAGTTAAAATGTAAAACATTTTCTCAATCCATTAAAACGGAAAAGAAATGGATTTGTGACTAATTTTTGACTTTGAGTTAATTTTGACTGCGTAAATATACTTTGTGCCTTAACATTATGTTTTCAATTTTGAAAACCCGTTTTTCAAACTGGTACAAATAATGGAACGGACTGGTAGCTCAGTGGATAAGGTATCGACTAGAGATCGAAATCCCGGTCTCAGCAGTGATTTTCAAAGGCCATTGACCCGACCTTTACCACTTGCTGTGTAATATGAAGTAAGCCAGAACAATTCTGTGTTTTGGATTCCACCTTAAGCTGTAGCTTCCATATATCCGGAACTATTACTTGGTCAGGTTAGATAACCACAAAGGAGCGTATTAGCGGCGTATTGAAAACACTGTCACCTGGCGGCCGAACAATCCTTCAGGATCTCCCGGCCAACAATGCTATATGATTACTGAATCAGTAATCAAAGTATAGTACATATATATACTATGTCCTACAGGAATACATATATATCAGGGGTTTCAGGTCATTTTGAGCGTCAAAGTAGGTAAAACCACAACTTTTAGGAAAAGTGTGAAATTTGGCTGATTTCGAAATACTGTAGCACGCTTAGTTTTGAGTTTAGAAAATAGTGTGTAATACGAAAGTTGTAGAAAATTTTATCCTCTATCAAATTGGAAATAGAGTGTTTCTTGCTAGGACTCATCAGGAAGGAGTTACAGACGAAAAAACTGAAAAAAGTACCAACTTTTGATGTTTTTCGCTCACAGAAAATTGTGCCGAGGGTGTTAGATCGAAAACTTGGTTTCTGTATATTCTCACCAGTATATACAAGATACCCCCTTTTTACGACCCCGTTGCTGGACTACATCGATTCAAGATGGTGAGCCTTGTTGTACTGCATCTCAGATAAATATTTTCTATCTGTTAATTTCGTGCGAATTTTTACAGCGGAGTAATGTTAAAACTGCACGAAAATATTACAACAAAGGATTTAACCACCATTACAAAAGATTGTAATTGCTTTTGCAGCGCCGGCGGCATCTAATAGCTGCGCATCACACTCACATTTTTGCATCTTTCATTAAATTCGTGGTTACTTATCCGAAGAAGTAGAGTGCATAACGAAACAGTTAAAACAAATTTCAACAGGTCGGCACCAGTTTTGGGAGAATGTCCCCTCTGCCCCATATGCTGTTTATGTTTGATTTACAAAAACCTAAACCCTCTCCTCCTTTCCTCACTCACATAATTCCTGTCAACGTTGATCATTCATACCAAGATTTTTCCGATGTTGATAACACTTAGCACACGTATACTGCAAAACAAGGTGGTCTGGTAGCTCAGCGGTTAAGGCGCTTACTTCTGAAAGTTTCTCTCCCCGATCGCAGGTTCAAATTCCGTAATCAACAGGAATTTTTAGGAGTTGTATTTGATTATGTGAACCACGCCCGGACGTTCCGTGGTTCTGATTCCACGTTAAGCTGTAGACCCCCGAGGAAAGGAATTAGCTTTCCTGCCTCTGCCACAGTGACTTTGTATTGTTCATCTCCTTCGAGAAGATTCGACCAACCTTCGGGTTGTAGACTAAATTAAATTTTTAGTTTTTGAAGTGAAAACTTCTTTAGGCCTGTTGGGTGATTTTTGATGGCTAAAATCGTATGAGTTCGCTCCACAGACATGCTAAACTTACAGTATACATGTTGCGGTGCGTTGGCTCAGTGGTTTAGGTGTCTGATGAAAGGTCTCCGGGTCGGATTTCTGTTTCCGCGGGGATTTTCATAAGCTCTTAATCCGGCATTTACCTCTGGAACAGCTTGCTGCGTAATGTGAAGTACGCCAGAACGGTTTCCTGGTTCGGATTCCAAGTTAAACTGTAGATCCCTTTTACCTGGTAGCATTACCGGGTTTTGTTAAGGCTGCTAAGACAGGAGCGGAAAGCGCAACCAATGGAAACCAGGTCATTACGACTATACAGATTTATTATTATTTAGTATAGCTATAAGTATGACGTGTTGAGCGTATTATATTCATAGTTTAAGCTTTAACTTTTGTTGGCAGTCCCCAATGACTGCCAATTGTGTTTTTTTTTCCCCTTCCTATTCCTTTTATCTTCAGGTTTTACGCTTCTTCCAGGATATTAGAGGAGGAAAAACACTGCGCGCAAGGAACGGGAAGGAATTCACACATAGTCTTTTTTATGGAGCCATCTCGGCACTAGCCCGAAGTGATTTGGAAAACCTAAATCTAGATGGCCTCGCATTCGGGAGGACGCGGGTTCGAATCCCCGTCCGGGCATCCAGATTTGGGTTTTCCCCCAAATCACTCCAGGTGAATGCCGGGATGATTCCTTCAAAAGGCCATGGTCGAATTCCTTCCTGTTCCTTGTCCCCAATCCCATCCCGCCTCTAATGACCTTAGCCGTCGACGAGGCGTAAAAAAAAAAAATATCTAGATGGCCGGACGGTGATACGAGTGAGCGGTCTCCCGAATACAAGGCTAGAGCGTTACCTACTCTCTCACCCACAAACACTGTTACCCAGTAATTTGTCGATTAATTTACTATGTAAACTATACGGAGCACGCTGCAGACACAAAGCCCTGCAGTAAACACGCAGGAGCAGCTACTTGTTGCAGGCGATCAACAGGTGTCCGGCTTTTTTTCGGCCGTCTTGGCCAACTTGCCGTGACGACCACGAGCTTTCAGTTTCATCAGCGTAATGACCTACTTGATTTTAGCATTGATATAAGTATAATAAATGTCGTCCCTTCACAAATATAATATCTCTTCGAAGAGATGTTTATTCTGATTAATGACGAATGATACCAAAGTTTTAAACGCCTCCTGAGTCATCCCTTCTATTTGCGAAGTACTCTTTTTGACAATAAAATTAAGAACCCATAACGAGAGTATAAATTGTCTATATCGACCAACGTACAAAGAATAATAATGAATATCGGCAATATTCCTCAATAAATATGTTTAATCTCATACCTTAAATGCCCGTGAATAATAATATTTCATTTTATCTAAAAAGATTCACCTTTTTACAGTATTATTTTCAGTTACAGAATTAATTTTAACATTAATTTTCATTGGATAATCGATGATTCTTGAAAACGATGCAAGCCGCTGCATGAAAGTAATAATTTTGAGACTGACGTATGTTTCTTGGCTATCTAGGATTCATTAAAACTTAAAGGCAATATTGTATTGATACATAAATATCATCCTTTCATTTTCTTTCTCGATACAATTGAAATAATAAAAAAGTCAAATTAATTGCAATTACAATAGTGAAGGCATGAGGTTGAAATTCTCTAACCATTATAATTAATGTAATGGTAGAGTACTAACTTTTTGTTCTGATTCAAAGATTTGTGTCAGCCAAGAAAGCCTTCCATAGTTAATGTTATTAATTATGACTGCATTAAGTTCAGAAAAATGAAGTGTGTGTCTTATTTCTGTTGTGCTTGAGAGTAGAAAGAAAATGAAGGATGAAGCTGTCTGATGCCCTACTCTTCAGAAAGATGCAAATTTAGCTGCGTAATTCAATATTACAATTCGAAGGACTTTTGTCATTTCTGCTTCATCTTGTCTTGCTTTGGTTTATGTTTCGTCCAAAAGTCTTCATTCATTATTTTGTTCATTCCATTTAGTAGTTACTCAAGATCCTTAATATGTTCTGCTATGAGGATAATGGCATCAAAAAAATCGTAGCTTATTGATTTTTTCGCCTTGAACACTCATGGCACATTCAGATTATTCTTTAACTTCCTTCATTGCTTCCTTTATATACAAGTTGAATAATCATGGGGATAGACTACAACCTTGCCTGACACCTTTTTGAACAGATACATGTGCCTCATGAGTTTCCACTTTTATTAAATCCACTTGATTCTTATAGAGATTATAAAGTATTCTGCTATCTCGATATTTTAGACTGACTTCTTTAAAATACTGAACATATTGTCTCATATATCATTTTCAAAAGATTTTTCTAAATCTGCAAACGACGTAGGAGTATATTTGTTTTTCTTAATCCGCCTTTCATGTATTAATCTTGAAGCCTGAATTGCTTCTCTTTTACCAGGATTTCGTCTGTCTTACCGGAGCAAAATAAGATATGATAACGGCATAGTGATCAGAATCCTAAGGATAGGGAACAGTGCGCCATTGGAAATCTGTTGATATAGATGGACATGTTAGGGTTAACCCTGCAGTGGTCGTGTGGATTACATATGTAGTCCACTCAAGCCATTTCTAATGGGACTTTTCAGAGCGCGACCACTGTAGGGTTAAGTCCACCGCTGTGGGCCTGTATCCTGGAATTGGATTTTTTTGGGGGGTAAACTGTCGTTGAGGAGGATCAGGTTATATGGGTGTGCAGACTTCCGCGGTCGATGTTTTCTTGGTTGTTCGGGTTGAACGACGTCAATTTATCGAAACCTAACGTTTCGGCCATCATTTTGTGGCCCTCTTCAGAGAACTGTCATGGCTCGAACCGGTGTTGCCTGTATATAGCTCCCGAAGAGCGCGCTAACCGTTCGGAGTGACGTCATTCAAGTTATCGCCGCCAGCGTGGCCCGTCTGATGGGGGCCTGCGTCCCGCGCTTTCCTAATCAAGCATGACCATATTTGGTCAAGTTGTAGCCCGCCGTCCGCGTTCATATCATCCAGCCCTATTCAGATATATTTAACATTTTAAAAATAGTAGACCATCATTAATTCCTTTGTTAGCATCATCTTCATCGAGGGTGTCAGCTATATGCTTGAGTATTCTACCCTGACAATCCTTCGAAAAAAGTATGTGTTGAGGTGGGTGCAACAACACTCTAATGCTCTGTATCATGATTACTTGTCCATGTGGGTAATGTTGAAAATATCTAGCGACTATTCATTCAAAAGTGAATCAAATCCGTTGCAGTATATCCCATGATACATGTTGCAGTCTTTAACCAAAAATATGTGTTTACGCTCATTCGAGCAGTAACCCCACTGGTTTTTAAACTCATTGAACGTCATATCGGTATTGACGTGATCGTTGTAAATGCGCTTGAGATTTATATAGTACTGTTTAAAGAGTACGACCAAGTCAGCATTGTCTCTAACCAACTGTTTCCGTATTCTGAAACAAGTATTAAGAATCGACTGTTCTGTGCCTGCGCATGGAAAAGTAATCTCGTATATTATTCAGCTTCTCGCACAAAACATCGTAAAACACAAACAGGCAATTAGGCAGAACTTTGAGAAGGCACACTTTGATCATCAGTAAATGTTAAATGCTGAGTCTCTATAATGGGTTCTAAGATTTTCCCTAGTAACTGATACTTCCGCTGGTACAACGCCTAGGAAAGTACGTAAACATTTTCAAATCTAAGTCCATTGTTATGTTCCAGCAGTGAGAGCACAAGATTGGTTTTTCCACAATTAGATGTGCTACATACTATTGCCGTCACTTTCTCAGGGATCAGCGGTCTGTTCTTCCGCCTTGTATTGGTACCAGCCACATCCACATTACTCACGGGTAATGTTGCGCTCTGTTTGACGAACAGCATATTGACAAGGTTTGATGGCTGCTGCGGCTTTATATAGGCGCGCGAAAATACAAAGTAAGTCAGTCGATAAAAATGCCTCCTATAGACAAGAACTGCTTTTTGAAAAAGCTCATCGGCAAGATGCCTTTTGAGCCGCATATACCAACAAAACAGTTTTGTGGGCCCCAACTAAACTGGAAAAACGATTGGCGCTCGGACAGAAGGAAATCAACCCACAACATGCAGCCTGCATGGAACACTACATAGCTTATGTACATCGAACAGATAAACCCGAAGCAGATCGAATTCTCACCGATAAGGTTGCAATCAGAATGAAGGCAGAATACGCAAAGTTAGATGAACGTGCAGCGGCATTCTTGGTTAACAGAGCCATATGTGCCAAGTTAAAGTTGTGTGGTGGTATTAATAAAAAGAAAACGAAGTACAAGAAGAAGGATAGTATCTTTCCATTAATACCATTAGCTGGTGCTCTGACAGGCGGGGTGGCAAATATGTCAGGGCTTCAGACATCGCCAGAGGGCAATAGGTACCCATCCACCAGAATAGCCAGCGCCTTTGGCTCTGGCAGAAAACTGCTCGGATGGTGACTAAGTTGTCAGCACTGAACCAACAATGAATACCTGAGAACGTGTTCTTCCTACAGTCGTTAGGCTATACCGTTAAAAATCATAGATGATGCGCTTGACATAACTTCCAATGTGGAATTTGATGAGTCGGTGATGCGTAATCAATAGTTGAGCTATCAGTCGCATAAGCCAGCCACATTTAATAACAATGACGAAATTTGGATACCTATTCAGAACCAAGATAAATATACACTGTCTTAAGAAAGTTACTTGCATATTGAAGGAAGATTCATCAAATCAGATTGGTCAGGAGTTATAAATTTAATTGTCATATTCGATGTATTCGCTTTTCTGTTTGAGGAAATTCGGTACGAACTTAATGGAGCTGAATTACCCGAAATAGAAAAGTTGATACCACAAGCACATTCAAAACGCTTATATCTGCTGATCCTCAAAAAGTGGTGTGTTGAACAATGCATAATGGGGGCAATGTGATCTTGGAAATGGTTACTTTGATGAATGTACAGCACTGAATAATATTTTGGGTTTTCACAGAGACTTTAAATGGATACTTGCAAATATAAAACAAGATTGTTGTTGTTGTTATTGTTGCTTTATGGCGCGTCGATTTCTAGGTCATTAGCGCCCTTTAAAACAAGAACTAATACTGATTCGAGCTAGGGACGAAACAAATTCATACTTACAAGCCAATCCGAATCCTCGCAAATGTACCATTAGTAAAAACACGTGGTGAGGCCTCATTTTCAAGTAGGCAAAAGAGAGAAACTAGAGTTGCTTAAGATTTCAGACAGTGGGAAGCCAATTCGTATTAATATCTGAAGTTGCTGTCTGTTAGAGTTCCCATTTCTTCCTATAAGTAAGATTCCAAATTTAGTCGTTGAAAACATCAACGCAACCGGAGAAACCTACGTGCGTGGTTCTGGGATTTCAAACGAGCAGAAAACGAAATGTGGAATTAAGTGCACCCCTGTTTGACCACTGCAATCTCACTAATGTCAAACTGTTCCTAAATGATGTGGTATACCCGTACGAAAACATAAATTTATACTTTAAGAAAAACCGAACCACAGTGTTGTACGACATGCATGCAATATTCCAACAGTCTTATAATGAACATCATCCTAATGTAGGCAATACATTTCTCTTTGTTTTAAAGTATACGTTTGCAGTTTTCCATCAAATATTTGGTAAAACTGTATGTTTTATAAACAACATTTGAAATTAAGATGGGGGGGAGGAAAGAGGAAAAAGGGTTGCATTTTTGTAAACTAAGCAGCGAAGATTTTATCGCAACTGCACCTACTGCCGTAATTACCTTTTCGCACTAAAATGAGTAAGTTAAAACGGGGCCTGTGGATATTTGTTTGTAGTTTGACAGTAGTGATAATTCTCCTGCCTACACCTCGGCATACTGCCTAACCCTGCACGATCGGGTTGTAGAATACGTACCTCTAACATGTTATGTGGGTAAGTTGACATAAAATTGGGTGGCACTAATTATTATTACTCATTACCATGATACTCATTTTACTGCACGCACAGGAATTTTAGAAGAAGAATGGCAAGTTTATTTTCAAAGAAACTGCTAAATGCATAGTGCGCTCAAACAAAATTACCGCTACACAATGTATTTCTGTAAACTCATCATCATGTGGAGGGTAATGACCCAGCAGTTAGATGGCTGACGTATAATTACCATGAAATACTTTTGAACGCTGATTGTATATCCTTCAGCAAGATGTGCTCTGTGCAATCGTAAGTTTTCCCGGCGGATCTGTTGCTTGAAGATTTCTCGGCGCCGAGTCAATTGGTCGCAGATGTACGAATTTTCGATGGCGTAACATGCCATCATCTTCAGGTAACGTCCTCTGGTCGAAGGCTATAAATATCGACGCCCCCGGAGCATGCCGTCATGGCTACCTGCCCATCACCGGTGGCCCTAGAGACAGTCATCAACTGCCTCGGTGGACTACACCGGCCCAAGGTGTCCGAAAATCCACTGCCCTGTGAAGAACAACCAACGACCTCCATGGGGAAGCCAGCCACAACTCCGCAGGGAGCGAGATTCAAACCACGGTTGGAAGCAGACCCGAGCGGCACACCAACCAAACTACATACAAGCCACAAGGACCCGAAAACCTGCGGCGCCAAGAGAAAGCCCCCAGAGGCTCTCGCTCGAAGAAAACCACCAAAATCATCCAGTGTTTTCGCTGCCAAGGATTTCGGCATGAAGCGAAAGAATGCAGAAGCCAAGTGCGCTGTTTGCGCTGTGGGGACAACCATAATGTCATGGTCTGTACACGGCGGCGAGAAGACACACCGACGTGCGCAAACTGCGGCGCCGAGCATGCAGCCTGCTATGGAGGATGCCCTATTAGAAGGAGAATAGAAGCAGCCAGCACACCGCGTAAGAGCCACCCTTCTACCAGCTACACCAGACCAACAAAACCGCCAATCAGAATGAAGACAGGAGCACCTTACCCAAGCGGTAACCCCTCCCGTGGTCAACTAAGCCACCAAACCACGAGGTATCCAGAGTACCCAAGCCAACATACCTCGAGCAAAACAGACCACACCCAAGCACATCCGCCGCCCTCAACAACGAGACACCAGCAGCACCAATGCTGCAACAACGTGATGTCACGAGAAGACCAGCTGGGAGCCGTCATCCAGTTGCTCACACAACTGATCAAGACAATGATTCCCAGCGGACTAAAAGAACCCTGAGGGGGTTTTAAAATAAGGACGCCATAGGTGTCCATAGCCATATTTCCCCCCTAAAGTGAATAAAGAATGATCCCAAAACCCAACACACAGACACATAGTGATAGAGCTGCCTAGGCAGCGGGATACACAAACATGGCCGTTGAAGCCGCGACAAAAAAAAAAAAAAAAAACCAGACCAGCAGTCGCGTCCAGGACTGCGCTCCTCACGCCAACCAGTGGACGCTACCTGAAGATGATGGCATGTTACGCCATCGAAAATTCGTACATCTGCGATCGATTAACCTGGCTGCTCGCCCGAGAAATCTTCAAGCAAGATGTGCTCTATTCTACATGCAATAAACAATTAGTATGACTCAATTATTTATGTAAAAAACGGAAGAACGCTCCGTGATTCCCGAAAATTATCAGGAAGAAAGTATGATACAATATAAAAGATTTAGGATGTCCACCATTGCAAGAATTTAAGAAGAAAAATAATTTGATAAAACTTTGTGACTTACATATATTTTGTAATTTTTAAACTGTATTTCAAATCGCCGATTGGTGGTTGAAATAAACGAATTAAAAAATTATACACCTTTTTATTATTTAATTATGATAGGTGAAATAAAAAATTAAAAAAAATGTATTTACGTACTAGCTTCGCGCGGCATGCGTTGCAACGTTTGTTTTTATTTCTCAAGTAGGTACGCGTATAGAAAACTGACACATTAATACATACCAAATATCTGAATTGTTTCATGCGTACATTTTTTTTAAGGTGGGTGATGGATGAAAGAGGGTGGTTTTTGTAAACCTAATGTAGGCAATACATTTCTCTTTTTTTTAAAGTATACGTTTGCAGTGTTCCACCAAATATCTGGAAAAACTGTGTGTTTTATAAACAACATTTGAAATTAAGATGGGTGGGAGGAAAGAGGAAAAAGGGTTGCATTTTTGTAAACTAAATGTAGACAGTACTTTTCTGTTACTTTTAAAATCGGATAGAAACTGTAGCTTTGTATAAAGAACATTGACAAAAATTAATGGGTGGAAAGAGTGATAACGGTTGGGTTTCTGAAAATCAAATTTAGACAATATTTTTTTTTTTTGTTTTAATATATACGTGTCCAAAGGACCATTGAAATCGGTTAAAATCGGTTGAAATCGGTGGGTATGTATAAAGAACGTTTACAAAAAAAGGAGGTGGAAAAGGGGGAGATGGGTAGGGATTCTGCAAACCAAATGTTGACAGTATTTTTATTTTTATTTTATAGTATAGGTGTGCAAAGTTCCATCGAAATCGGATAAAAAATATGGGTTCATATAAAATTAAGGGTTGTTAAGGGGGAGAGGGGGGTGATTTTTTAAATTTTTTGTCAAAGATTTTCTCTCACGTACACACAATTACTCACCAAAGTTTGATCGTAATCGGATGTATGGTATAGGAACGAGTAGAAGACGAACATACAAACAAACAAACAAAACATTCAGTTTTACATATAAGATTACCACATTACATTACATATTACCGCATACATAAGTTCCTTTTAATTCTTGTTCAACTTTTAGCTTTAACATCATCATATACCAGTAGTTTTTTCTATGCCTTTATTTATAGCTTTAAACGTTCATAGAATAGTGTTGAACTGGGGCTGTATGACACTTCATTAACATACACATTCTATACACTGAAGAGCCAAAGAAACTGGTATAAGCATGTGTACGCAAACACAGAGATATGTAAACACTCAGTGTACGCCACTGCTTTCAGCAACGCTTATATCAGGCAACAGGTGTCTGGCGCAGGCGTTAGATCGGTTACTGCTCATAGCAGGTTATCACGATTTAAGCAAGTTTGAACGTGGTGTTATAGTCGGGGCACGAGAGATGGGACACAGTATCTGCGAGGTAGCGATGAGGTGGGGATTTTCCCATACAACAATTTCACGAGTGTACCGTGAATACCGGGAATCCGGTAAAACATCAATTCTCTGGCATCGCTGCGGCCGGTAAAAGATCCTACAAGAACTGGACCAACAACGACTGAAGAGAATCGTTCAACATGACAAAATCCTTCCGCAAATTGCAGCGGATTTCAATGCTGGGTCATCAACAAATGACAGCGTGCGAAAAATTCAACGAAACATCATCGATTTGGACTTTCGAAACCGAAGGCCCATCCGTGTACCCTGGCTGAGTGCACGACACAAAGTTTTACGCCTCGCCTGGGCCCGTCAACACCTACATTGGACTGTTCATGATTGCAAACATGCTGCCTGGTCTGATGAGTCTCGTTTCCAATTGGACGTGTACGGGTATGGAGACAACCTCATGAATTCATGGACCCTGCATGTCAGCAGGGGACTGTTCAAGCTGGTGGAGGCTCTGCAATGGTGTGGGACGTGTGCAGTTGGATTGACAAGGGACCCCTGATACTTCTAGATACAGGCGAAACATATGAACGCATCCTGGCTGATCACCTGCGTCCATTCATGTCTATTGTGCATTCCGACGGACTTTGGCAATTCCAACAGGACAATGCGACACCCCACACGTCCAGAATTACTACAGAGTGGCTCCAGGAACACTCTTATGAGTTTAAACACCTCCGCTGGCCACCAAACTCCCTAGACACGAACATTATTGAGCATATCTGGGATGCCTTGCGACGTGCCGTTCAGGAGAGATCTCCACCCCTTCGTACAATTAA